>CM065702.1:26340723-26365723 GCA_017654935.2 Phymorhynchus buccinoides
GTACAGCATGTTCTTCTGCATTCAGCGATTCCCAGTCCATATGGCCATATATCATTATATGTGTTCGGTTGTCAGTTTTGTGTCACTTTTTACTGATCCCCTTGCTGCATTCGGCCAACACATTCCTACATCAGATGATTTGCTATGTTTAGTGACTCACACAGAGGTGCACATATTAATCTATTTAAAGTGCATCAAATTAACATGACCACCACAGAGCTTCAGATTGTTTTGAGACTTCATGGGTCATATGACCCGTGGCTGCACAAAATGAGGGGTCAATGTTCAAAATGATGGGCCACTTATGTGGCGTAATCACTTTTGTGGGTGCACACGTGTGTCTGTGTAAAAATAAAAAAGAGTTTATGTAGCAAAATGACTAGAGGCTAGTTAGATACCTTTGGAAAAAGCCCAAACGGAATTCTCATGGAATGGGATGCCTAAGGGCGCATCACAAGGTGTTGTTGTTGTATTACCCTGGCTTAACGACTCCAGGGATCATCCCAACAGCCGAAGCACTTGAACACTATGGTACAAATGCAACAGCTAGGGATGAGAACATTATGTGTGCGACCGTTTTTGATTACCCCGCCATGTGGGCAACCACACTCCGACTTCGGAGGATTTAAGACTGATGATGTTATGCTAGGAGCTTGTCATGGCTTAGGACATAACAGAGCAGAGCATAACAACATTTTGATGTAGCCTTGGCGTTCTAGCTTAAATGTCAACTGGTCTGACACAGCCTCATGCCAAGGCGAACAAGGTGTTGACATGCGCCATTATTAAAAAGTACGGGTCAATGACGCGGGCGCACCGACGACAATCTGAAGCTCTGCACCATGATTTTTGCTTGATTCAGGAGCTGTGCCAGCATCTTCAGGCCAATCCCGAAACCTACTACAGGATCCTTCGCAAAAGGAAACAAGAGGAGATGGAGAACGCAGGCCTGTTCTCCTTTCTCAAGGTAAACCATGAAGATTGTGGACTTGATGAATTCTCTTGTCATGTATCTGGTTCGAAGAAAGTATGAAAGGTCATTTTTTCATAAAACAATGTTATGTAAAATTAAAATAAAATAAAGGAAATACAACTTGAACGCATTCCCGCAACGAAAACACTGACACTCTGTTGCAATCAACCACATTGTTTCACAGGGACAGCAGGTTCAAGAAATTAAATGAGAAAAGTTAGTAGCTGAGCACTGTAAAGGAATAATATAGCAATTAGTTTCACCAAAGTCAATCTGATCAGAGTCGCAGCTAAGTCATTTGACCTCTTACCTGCAAAAACAATAGGAAATTTCAAAATTTTATTAGTCAATGACTGATGACTGGTGCTGAGAATGATCCCTGGATAAGTATTTTGCCCCCCAAAATGTCACATGTAGGAGATGAGAGCTTGTTGCCATTGGCTTTTTTTTTCTCTCTCTAAAGTGAAAATCATGAGAATTTTGCGCTGTGATTTTTTAGGTGGAAATCAAGAGTGTATTTCATGTATAGTGACTGTGTGTGAGTGCATGTGTGTGTGTGCGTGCGTGCGTGTGTGTGGTTTTTTTTTTCTCAGGTGAAAATGATGAGTCTTTTACACGGGGAGCAGTACCCAGCTTGCCTGGTGTCCCCCGAACACTCCACACAACAGCTGCAGCAGCTGAGGACAGACATGCAGAAAGCTTTCCTGTATTCTGAAGGTTTGTTTTTCTTAAGTCCCTAAGATAGTCTAGCAGGATTTTGGAATAGTTCCAACTAATAATACTGCTGGATATCGTCTTGATTTTGGTGATTCTTAAGTCCCAAGATTGAACCTCTGTAGTTGTTACATTCAAGTCTCTGCAAAGTCAATTTTGTTGAATCTGCAAAAGCTGTTAACAGTCCTGCAGATTTTTTTTGGTCCTCTTTAGAGATATATTTGATTTTAAAAATTTTCATTTTCGCCATGGCTTTCTTTTTATTTTATTTTATTTTTTTAAGAGAAATTTTTTAAGAAATTTTTTGTCATTTTCGTCATAGTTTTGAAAATCCTATTTGCTTTTATGTTTGTTTGTTTTTTAGAAAGCAAAGGTCGGCGCTACTCCAAGCGAATAGCCGCTCGCAGCTACGCAACCGCAACAGCTAACGCGTCTGACACCGCTGACAAAGAAAACAAGGAAAACACCCCCGTCCTTCCCCCCTCCTCCTCCCGTCAGCACCCCCCGCGCTGCATCATCAACAAAAGGCTCGAACAACCCAAACCCCTAGAAGAGAAAGGTAGGGACTCGAACCCTACACCCACCGCACCCGCCTACAAGGACAAGGCCAAGCCAGGAGCAACAACAACGACGACAACGCCGGCGTCAACGCTGCTGAAGCAAACCTCCGCCAAGAAACCCCGATCCCCGCCGCTGGGATTGGCCAAATTGGGCCCCCCTCCCGTCATGGCGGTGCTTCCCAGCACCAGCAAAGCCAGCCTCACTGAAGAAAACGTGGCCCCTGCTACCCAAGCGCCCATTAATGCTGCTCCTCCCCCACCCCCACCTCCTCCACCCCCACCCCCACCCCTTCTCCCCCAGCATGGGGTCACGACGGCTGAGAATCGTCACCAAGGGCGAAGCACTCGCAGCGGTGGGGGCAAGAGAAGGCAGAGTTTGGTGGTGGGAAGGGATGGTGGTGTTGGTGGGGGTCGGTTGGTGCGGTCCCCACTTTCTTCGGTGCGCAGTGGTTGTGGGAAGATGGAGGGTTCGTCGGGGCGGTTGGACCGGTCCACCGGAAGGCAGCTAAGAGGGGGTGGCAGGTGCGGTGCGGAGGAGGAGGAGGAGGAGAACCGGTCGACTGAGTGGAGGGTGTGGGGGGAGAGAGGAGGAGGAGTGGGGGTGGGGAGTGTGGACGGGGGTGGGTACGTCACCCCGGGAAGCAACCCGTCTTCTCCTTCAGACAGTGAGGTGAGTCAAGTCGAAGTCGTGTGGAGTCCAGTCAAAATTATCTTGCGATTCCGATTCCGTTTCATGTTGTTCTTTTGACTTGTGTTCATTTTCATTTGTATTTTTCTTCAGGTTTTTAATTCTTTTGTGAAGCGCTTAGAGACCAGCAAGGAGAATAAGCGGTATGTAAGTGTATATTATTATTATTATTATTATTATTATCTTTTATTGGTGGTAAAGAATAAACTAGACAAAGCTTTTTCTGATTCTGCTCTTCAGAATTTTTTTTTAACAAAGTAAATGAAAATATGAATATTTTTAAGAATTAGAACGAAAAGCCCTGAGGAAAGTCACACTGATCATAATAGCTTTATTTCATCTTGCTCTTCAGAAAAAGAATAACAATAAGAATGAAAATAACAAGATTTAAAAAGAAAAGAAAAAACAACGAAAAGCCCTGAGGAAATAAAATCACATTGATCATAAATATTATGTGAATAATAATCTCTAATCCAGACATCCGTAGATCTATCCTTTATTTGACGGTATTGTCCCAAAACGTAGCCCTGCGATTATGCTTGAATGTTTTACTTGCCATGCAATCCATGTTACTGGTGTAATGATGTATTTCACTATTTCTTGACAATACGAAAGGGCAATCATTTTAGGACTGACTTGACCATGACACCTAGTGACGAGTCAGGGGCAGAGAATTTTCTGTGGCTATAAACTACTACTTCACGGCATGCAAGGGCGATAATCTTAAGTAGGTGGCATTCGCATCTCAGTGCACGAGACAGGGGCAGAGAATTTTCAGTATAAAGCCTCATTGGGGTAGCTTTTGGTCGACAGACTATTTCCAAAATTGCGGTCAAAGTGAAGATATTATATTTTGCCTAAAGTTTGTTTTATTTGTTTATTGTGCTTAATTTAATATTATTTTTGTTGTTGATGTTTCAGTTTGTCACCCCTGAGTCGGATGTCCCTGTGCCAGTGTCAAGGAAACACAAGCGGACATTGTGAGTAGTAGTCAGCTTGTTCGTGTTGAACCAGACCTGTTTACTCTACTCTTTTCAAGTAGTATTCTACTCAATTTGGACCTCTACTAGTCTTCAAAATTGAAAAGAATGCTCTAATTACTCATTTTCAGTGAACATTGTTTGATGGTTTAATGAATACATTTACACATTTTGACTCAAAACTACTCATTTCAGCTATTCAGACTATCTAGACTTCTGTAGGGGGTAAACAGGTCTGGTGTTCTCATGTTTCCCATCTATCTCAGGCATCTGTATCCCTTGGAAAAAAGAAATTCTCACTATGATGTGATCATGTGCACATGTATGTATGATGTAATTTGGAAAAAGTTGGTTTTACTTAAATGCGTAGAGACAGAGTCAAACAGGGCAAAAAAACCGTAGTGGCTGGAATGTAGATAATTAGGATCTGTTGTGAATGAAAAGGGTTTGCAGCCTGCTTTGAGCACTTTGGTCTTGCTTAGTTGCTGTCACACATCGTTCATTCTTTATGTTCAACTGTTCCAGCCTATCATTCTCTTAGCTCTTGACTCTGGTGACGCATCTATATTAACTCTTTTGGATCTTTCAGCTGGTTTTGATACTATTGACCACCATATACTCCTTAAGAGGCTTCAAATCACCTATGGAATATCAAGCACTGCTCTGTCATGGTTCTCGTCTTACCTTTCTGGTCGAACTCAGTCTGTCTCCATCAATGACTCATCTTCTGCAATGGTTGGCCTCACATGTGGGGTTCCTCAAGGCTCAGTACTTGGACCAGTCCTCTTCATCATGTACACTAAACCCCTGTCCGAGTTGATTACTTCTCATTCAGTTGATTCTCAGTCTTTTGCTGATGATACACAACTCCACAAGCCTGTATCTCCATCTACCATTCTTCCTTCTATATCTTCACTTGAATTCTGTATTCGCAACATCAAATCATGGATGCTACAAAACAAACTGAAGCTGAATGACGACAAAACGGAGGCCTTGTTCATCCACTCTCCATCTAGAAAACTTTCGTACCCAAAGCCTGATTCCATCTCTGTCTGTGACACTCGAATACCTTTTTCTCCTTCTGCTAGAAATCTTGGCTTCCACATCTCTCAAGATATGAGTGTTGACTCACAAGTTCAAACTATCTGTCGGTCAGCATACTGTGAGCTGCGTCGCATTGGTACGATTCGCCATCTCCTGTCTATAGATACTACTAAAATACTAGTCTGCGCTTTTGTTCTCTCTAAACTAGATTATTGTAATTCACTCTTGTATGGCTGCCCCCAACACCTCATTGACAAGCTTCAAAAAGTCCAGAACTCTGCTGCCAGACTTGTCCTCAAGGTCTCTAAGTATCATCATGTTCAACCACTCCTGATATCCCTTCATTGGCTTTCCATCAAAGCACGTATTGACTACAAAATTTCCACTCTATGTCATTCTTATTTCTCTGGAAATGCCCCTAGCTACATTTCTGACATGCTTTCTGTCTATACTCCATCAAGGCAATTGCGGTCATCTTCAGATTCCAAAATTCTCTGTGTTCCTAGTACACGAACACAAATGTTTGGTGAGCGCTCCTTTTCCTTTTCGGCCCCATCAGTTTGGAACTCCTTACCACGCGAAATCCGCCATATCCAGTCCTTGCAATGTTTCAAATCAGCTCTCAAGACCCACCTGTTCAAGCTACATCACAACCTTTAGGCCACATTACTTCTGGACTATTCTCACACACACACTCCCCTCCCCCCATATTAGTTTCACTGTGTGTTGACTGCAATGTCTACGTCAGCTTTGTTGCGCGCGCGCGCGCGCGCGAGAGAGAGAGAGGGAGAGTGTGTGTGTGTGTGTTGATGCTTTGTTCAACTGATTGTATTTTGTATTGTGTTTTTTGGGTGGGGTGAGTGGTGGTGATGGTAACGGTGTGTGTGTGTGTGTGTGTGTGTGTGTGTGTGTGTGTGTGCGTGTGTGTGTGTGTGTGTGTGTGTGCCGGTACGTGCGTGTATGTGTGGGTGAGGTGTGTATGTGTATGCCTATTTGCATGTGCGTGAGCGATTATTTCGTGTTGTTGAATTTGTTGCTTCTTAATTTTTGTTGTTGTTAAGCGCATAGAGCTCCACATTGGTGGAGGAATGCGCTATATAAATGATTCACTATTATTATTATTATTATTATCTCTTGCGTTTTCACCACAGACTTTTGACTTTTTGATTAATAAGAATAAATGATGTTCCTTTAAAATACTAAAACAACATTAATTCATTCACTCCCATACCAGTAGCATTACTTTCACCGTTTCAGGAATGCCCAGTGCATGCTTAGTTAAGTTGAACTTTCTAAATTTCAGTTAATTCTTTTTACAGCATATTTTGTAATGAAGTGGGAAAAATAATAAACAAGCAACGAAAGAAGTCAACAAACAAACAAACAAACTGAAAGAAAAGGTATAACATATTTATGGGACTACAAGGCGCACCTCATTATTAGGCACAGCCCCCAAAATGTATAGTTTCTTACTATATTAGTAGTCACATTATAAGGTCTCAGTCTAGGAAAAAAAGTATCGCCTTATAGTCAGTGAAATATGGTAATCACATAGTCCGTAAAATATGGTAATCATATAGTCCGTAAAATATGGTAATCATATAGTCCGTAAAATATGGTAATCACATAGTCCGTAAAATATGGTAATCACATAGTCCGTAAAATATGGTAATCACATAGTCCGTAAAATATGGTAATCATATAGTCCGTAAAATATGGTAATCATGTAGTCTGTAAAATATGGT
Organism: Phymorhynchus buccinoides; assembly: GCA_017654935.2. Classification (NCBI taxonomy): domain Eukaryota; kingdom Metazoa; phylum Mollusca; class Gastropoda; order Neogastropoda; family Raphitomidae; genus Phymorhynchus; species Phymorhynchus buccinoides. Next base: position 26,347,428 of record CM065702.1, read on the forward strand.
AATCATGAGTAAGATGTACATATGCATGCAGAGCAATAAGACGCTACAATTCCGAGTTGAAATTTGACACCACATAATTATGGGTCGACTCAAAATTTTCATGGGATGTTTTGGGCATGGACAGTTAGATGGAGGTTAATGAGTTCGTGTAAGTGTTGATCAAAAGTTTGTCTTTGATCAGGGAGTCGGGGTTAGTCAGTTCTCAAAGCGTACCTCTAATATTTCAAGGGGTCACCTGTATATATTTTAGGGTCACAATCGATGCAAAAATGGTATGACGAGGTACTTGCTAAGTTGTAGTGCAAACTTAGAAAAAAACCGTTTGTCAGGTGAAAATGGGCTACGTTTTAGTGACGTACTGGTTTGAAAATCCCATGCGTCCGATGGGAGTTTTGAGCGTCAAGAGGCGCTCGCCTGTGAGTAAGAATTAACGCTGTATGTGTTGTCAACGCTTTTCCTTTCAGGTCCAACGTATCAGCAGGGTCCACGGCCTCTCTGCGCAGTCTGAGCAGTCTTCACTCTGAACTGAGGTCTTCCGACCCTATGGCACGACTGAAGTCTACACAGGTGGCAAGGTACAGAGAGAGACAGACAGCTGTAGAGAGAGAGGCAGAGACAGAGAGAGAGAGAGAGAGAACGTGTATGTGTGTGTAGTCTGAGCAGTCTTCACTCTGAACTGAGGTCTTCCGACCCCATGGCACGACTGAAGTCTACACAGGTGGCAAGGTACAGAGACAGACAGACAGTGATGGAGAGACAGACAGAGAGAGAGAAGGTGTGTGTGTAGTCTGAGCAGTCTTCACTCAGAACTGAGGTCTTCTGACTCTATGGCTCGACTGAAGTCTACACAGGTGGCAAGGTACAGAAGAGAGACACACGCAAAGGCACAAAAAGAGAGAGAGAGAGACAGAAAGAGGGAGAAGGGGAGAGGGAGATAAAGAGAAGGGGAGAGGGAGATAGAGAGAAAGAAGGTGAGAGGGAGACAGAGAAAGAAGGGGAGAGGGAGACAGAGAAAGCGAGTGGTCAAAGCAAGTGTTTTCTGATGTCTTCCAACCCTAGGCTGATTTCTCCACTGGTGGCAAGGTACAGAGAAAGAGACACACACAGGGATAGAGAGAGATAAACAGACATAGATAGACAGAGAGAGAAAGTGTGTGTGTGGTCTGAGCAGTCTTCATTCTGAACTGAGGTCTTACAACCCTATGATACGACTGACGTCTGCACACAAGTGGCAAGGCACACTCACAGGGAGAGAGTCAGTACTCGGAGAGAGAAAGTGTGTGTGCAGTCTGAGCAGTCTTCATTCTGAACTGAGGTCTTCCAACCCTATAATACGACTGAGTCTGCACAAGTGGCAAGGCACACTCACAGGGAGAGTCAGACCTCGGAAAGAGACAGACAGAGAAAGTGTGTGTGCAGTCTGAGCAGTCTTCATTCTGAACCGAGAGGTACATGGGATGGTATTGAAACTGCACCTTTGCCCAAGTGTGTTCCTCAGACTGATTAATTTTATTCATGACGTCTTTCTTTGTCTCCCCCCCAGGTCTCCCGGAGGCACTCCCCTGCGCCCAGTCAACGGGCCCCAGCGCGGCGGTCCCTCGGAGCCCCTGCACAAGGCCTTGGCCATGGTGCTGCGCCAGAAGTTCCGCAACGTGCGCACGCCCAGCCCCAGAACTGCTGCCCCTCCTTCCTCCTCCACTTCCCTGGCCAGCCCCGACCCTGCGTTCAGTAGAAACGCCAGTCTCAACGCCACCTTCTCGCCTTGATTAGAATAGAACAGAGCTCACTACTACTGTCCCCTTCTAAGGGGTATTTGTCCCTGGAAACTCCCCCCTTGGGGGTACCAGGGGGGGTCTTTTGTATAAATAGTTCCCCCACCTTTTGGAAGTTCTGTGCTTGTAACTTCCTCTAATCTGTCACTCTATTTGACTCTGCCTTTTCCCTTTGCTTTCTATCATCTACTATCTTTCTGACTTATTGGCCCATTCTCATGCCTTAAAAAAAAAAATCTTCCAAGTAATGTTTCTCCTTTGAGAGCTCCTCCGAAATTGGAATGTGTCGGCTGTACGTAGCGGGGAGACCAGTCAAAACTGAAAACCGGACACATACGTACCTTACCCACTATGGCCATATGGCCTGGGAACGCAGAAGAAGAAGAAGAATAGAAGTCAAGTGCTTTGATGATTTGAAACCCTTTCACCTCCACATGTTAAAGCACCGAGTGGCAATAAAGGAGGGTACTTTTTTTAACTGTCCATTCTTGCTTTATGTTTTGATAATTCATGATACGATTTTTCTTATGCATGGTTTGTGATATTGTCCATTGCAAAGGCCACCTTTTGCAAGAGTGAATGCCCTTGGTGGGTGGGGGGATATGCTTGAGTACTGACCAAACAAGGGTATAACTCTTGCCTAACCCTATTTGAGGCCACTGAATGGCTGCCTTTTGCAAGAGTGAATGCCCTTTTGGATACTGACCAACAAGGGCTTAACTCTTGCCGTCAAGGGCGTTAATAACCCTAGTTGCAGTGGCCAATATGCGTGGCTGTTTTTTTACATTGTATTTTCAAGGACACGCATTGCAAACTTTAATGAGCATTAAGTTAATGGCTATAGCTTAACTGCCATCAATATTTCAATGATTCAACTCTTACACATGTATGTATATTCTATATTGTTTGCAAAATATATTACCAACATTTAACTTGTTAATAGTAATTATTTAGAAGGCTCATGTTCCTGTTCATTCATATGTGATCCAGGCCACCCGTAAGCGTTGCATAGAATATATCTTTTTGCACAGCTGTTCCGGGAGGAACTTTAATTTTTTTGTTTTTTTCAAGCCAACTTTAGATTTATTACTTTTCATAAACAAGTCAAGAATAATGTTAGGCCTATAGTATGTAAGAAAATTAGTTATATTCAGTAAAGAGTGTCAGATTTTCACTCATGAGCATTTTTATTTATGTTTAAGTGTATTATTTAAGACATTTTCTACTAAATAAGTTGCATGGCATTGTTCAACAAAAATATTTTCTTAACCATAAATCTGATGGAATAAATGTACTAAAAATACTACGAAGAACATGCAGCCAAAATATTTTTAAAAAGAAATGCGTGGTTGTAGTTTTTATCTAAGATTTTTAGATTCAGTCATTTAACAGCTCAACTTGGTGTGCAACGGAACAGCTGACTGGCAAAGGACAGAAACAAATAAAGACTATCCTGTTGGCAGGCTAGAAACTATCAACATGCATGACAGACCACTATTATGCAACATGCAGTCGTTGGGGACCTTCCCCGTCAGCTGTCCCCAAATCCCTGTGGTTGAGTGAGAGAGTGGGACAAGGCATCTCCACTACAATCAGACCAAGTTTAGCTCACCCCCCCCCGACAGGCTTCCACCTATCATGGTGGGGAGGGGGGTCTTACGGAGAGTAGCCCATCAGCCTCCTAAAGTCCAACCGCACGTCCTTGTCGTAGGAGGCGGGCAACGGCTTAGGCTGGCTCACGTGGTTAGGGCCCTCCCGTGGGGATATTGGGGGGTCTTTCAGCGGAAATAGTTCCTCCTTCTTCTGGAAGTTGTATGCTGGTAGCTTCCTCATACTCTATCACTCTCTTTGACTGCCTTTTCTCTCCTTTTTGCTTTCTGGCGTCTACTTTTTTCTGTCTTATTGGTCCATGCATTGTTTCTATAAACCCCTTCCATGTTTTTCCTTTTTACAATTTATGACATGCCAGTTTTTTAAATTTTTTATTGTACACTGGCTTCCAGACGCGAGACCTTACGCACTTGAGTGGGCACCTGTTGTCCATTCTACAGTGCACATTTGCTTATATAGCCTTTTTTATGTATCTTAGCTTACTAGTATGTATTTGTTATGCTTTTTTACTGTTTTTTTAACCTGGACTCGATAACTAGAGCGGAATGGCTTACGTTTCCAGCACTGTCTGGAATTATGTGCTATAGGGTGCAATGAGGGAAGTGTCATGTTATGAATTGTACTATATTTTTTATGTTTTCAGGTTTTGTGCGTTGTTAAGTTTCATGGATTTCTGTTTTGCTATACGTGGTCGAACTTTACGCGGTGACAGTCCCGAGATAACCATAGCTGTTGACGGGACTATAATAGACTAACTAAGTTTAGCCCAGCCAACTGGAATAGCAGCTGCCCTCTACGCTATCAGGCAGTCATGGTGGAAAACAACGGACTGGTGTACATACAAGTAGCAAAAGAACCTAACCTAAGATTTTGAGGCCACACAGGCTAAAAAAAAACTTTTTTTCTTGTTTTAATAGGAATTGTTTGGAAATAATTAAGGGGAGTGATTTCATGGTGTGTAGAAGTTATCTTGCCTAATTCAATCGGTCAAACAGGGGAAGTTACTCTGCCATCAGGTAAATCCCCATCCCTCGCTTCTTGTGTTTGAGGAGACACACAGCATGTAGAACGCAGTGCGTCATTCTGAAATTGATATAATTTATATTTTTACGTGTTTGCAAGTTCTATCACTTTGTAGCAACTGGTTACCCCTTACTTTTCTACAAAATGTTTGCAAGTCGCTGACTCGCATCCTGCGGTTTCAAGCTTCAACGCCATTGTTCCATTGTCGCTATGGTATTTGACAGAGTAATGGAGGTAAGCAACTCTAATTTTCACGAAGTGCTCTCCCCTATTTTTTTTCGATAACCCCGTTAAGACATCACATGACTGCTTGAGGCGAACATTGTTACTGGCCTAGGGTTGCCTAAAAAATAATGACAAACAAAATACATTAGTTACTTTAGCACTTGTCCTTGAACAGGCTGTAAGCGCTTTACTATCAGTGAGTTGTTATTTATGAAACCTGTGTACATACGCGGTATGCTCCTCTAACTGGGTTAAGCTGAAGTCATTGCTGCTTGTGGGCGTTGATCATTAATAATTTAAATAAATGATTTCAACTTTGAAGAAGCAGATTGGTGGTTGTTTTTTCTCCCCTAATTGATTTATTCATTGCCTTGCATTGCATGCATTTTCTGTCATTTTCTTTGTGTGTGTTTGTTGTTTGCATGGTTGATTTAAACCCACAGCCGGCATATATAAAGCGTTCACGCGAGGCGCGCACCATCATTCTCATCGCTGCTCGCGACAGAGACGGTTCAACCGTTCTTTTTTCCCTGTTGCCCGAGCCACTGCGAGGCAGAACTTCGCAGCGACTAGGCTAGCAGTCTATACCCGATCCCTGGGATCGGTAGTTTTCCCTTTAACAGGAAGTGGAAATCAACAGAAAGCTCTGTGTGTGTGTTTATGTGTGTTGTGTGTGTGCTGCATGTGAGTTTGTGTGTTGTATGGGCGTGTGTTGTGTTTGTGTGTGTGTGAAAATGAATGTTCCCTATATGTGTAAATTTCTGATTAGAAAAAATATATAGAATCTACATGATAATTTTAAGTTTCAGAAAGGGTGATAATGTTATTTTGGTCCTTTTTTTCACATAAAAGCTGTGATCAGGAAATTAGTTTCATAGAAGTTCCTGTTTGTTTTTTAACGTGTGTGTTTTTAACTTCTTTCAATTCTTCACAAGAACTGTAGTAGAATCGAATCAACGGAGTCAACTCCATACCCCCTGTCCGGGCCTCCCCCCCCCTCCCATTCAATCCCGCATTGAGTCCTTCACACAAGTCTCCTGATTAGTTGGAAACCCCCCACGTTGTAAGCGTCATAATCATCAAATTGTTGATGGAGGATGCTATATGCAAGAAGAAGAACTAACCGACGCCTCAATCGCAGCAGGCCCCGCCAGCGCAGCACCATCAGTGCCAGGCGGTACATACACCTTCGGGGTCTGCCGCATTCAGAGATTAAAGTAGGGAATTAGGGACCATAGGTCAAAGTAGTGGTAAAAGAAGGGCAGGAGCTGTGCCGGTCGGGGTTCGTCCCCGGTGAGCGCTTCACTAGCTGGAGTGGTCCAGCTTGGATACTCTGTGAAATAAAGGCCTATGGTCAGCTTTCATTGACTGTCAATTCCACCAGACAGTACAAAACGATCATTAAAAAAAAGAGAGTTATAATCCCAACTCTCGTTGCACTCTCCCAGTTTCCGTCGAGTCCATAGCTTTCATAGGGTCCTTTGACGTACTACGAACCAGAATGTCTCAATTTTTTTCTTGATAGCTGAAAGGCTTTTCTTTAAGTGGGTTTTGTTTTTTATGTCACCATCAGTTGTGTTTTTCGAGCAGCGTATTTTAGTGCTTTGAAATTGTTTTTTTCTTTTTTCAATTTTTTTCTTTTGATGTAAAGATATCAAAGGTTTATTAAGGTCTTTGTTGCTGAGAAAGTTTTTTTAGTGTAAGCATATCTCTTTGTGTAAAGAGATTGAGATGAGGAGAGAAGGCAACCGATCTGCGTCATGTTTTATTTTCAAAAAATGTACAAATTGCATAAATGTACAAGTTGAATTACTTCACATCACATTCAGTTTTCCTTCAAATTTTATGACATGATGATGATGACTGTTCCACATGGCATAAGCATAATTTCATTCCAACAACTTCAGTTTTACTCAACAAGACACAAGAAGAAAATTCTGGTATGTTTTATGTACATTAGAATCACACTTCGTGACTTGACATCTTTTCATCCAATTTTCTTTCAAACGCTTGATCACACTTAAACACACACCAGGCATCAGAATACTCCAGAGTCCAATCCGCGGACGAACAACACTTGCTACGACTCGGAGTCGACATCGAGTCGGACCCCACAAAACTCGGCATCATTGTGATCATTCGCTACCCGATTTCTCGCGGAATAGTTCAAAGTTCTCACATCATCGTAGTCTCCCGCGATCATATCCTCTAAATCGACTCATTTAAAACCCAAATCACAATCACTGTCATCAAAACAAACTGAAACGGTGAAAGTAAGAGTCTAGAGAGCTCTAAACTCGGAAGAAAAAACAAACATGGCCACGTTTTTTCGTTTCCGAAGGCGCAGTATGAAAACAAACCGTTTAAGAATACCATTTGAGAATAAGATCGCGCTGCCTCATGAAGTACAAACCGCGGCCGGCAGTGCCAAAACCGCGGCCAGTGGCTACCAAAACCGCAGAAATCCGCGGGCCGTTCTGATGCCTGACACACACACTGTAAAAATAACAAAACTTAACTCTTCTACTTCTAGCGCCATGCATTTTCTGACGTTCTTGGTTGTCCGTTGTATCTTAACTGACAAGAGGGAAGTACCATATGTTACAGACTATAAGGCGATACTTTTAGCCTAGACTGAAACCCCTGCGCCTTATAATGTGACTGATAATATAGTAAGAAACTATACTAACAAAATCTGAATTTTGTGTAAAATTTGAGGGGTGCGCCTTATAGTCTTATGATTGCCTTGTAGTCCGTAAAATATGTTAACTTTTTTTTTCCGAGTGTGCATGCATTATTGCTTAAAAGGCAGCAACAGTGACATAATCTTTAAAAACAAATGCATGTCAGGGTGTTTGACAGTGAATGTCTTTGCATTTGGTGGGAGTGTAGAGACGTCTTGTGGGAATATATTTGCCCACGGCGCTAGAAGAGTTGTGATCACTGAGCTGAAGTATCTTTCCCCAAGTACACAACACTGAACAAAACAACAAGATTTGAACCTCAACCAGCAAACCTTTTGAAATAAAGACCCACTACGTTGATGTGTATTTTCCTCTCTTGCTCGGAAGATTTCTTAACCCTCTTGCATTCGCATTTGTTACAGAAAAAACTTCTTCTAGTGTTCACATTTTTTTCACACATTTTCAGGAAAATCTGTCATTTGAAGCACACAGAGCGCCATACAGTTACTACCACTTCACTGCCAGTGAGAAGCTCCATCATAGTGTGTGCATAACAAGCCAGAACTTGGTGGGTGATAAAAATGCTATCAGACGGGGTCTCAGAGTGGGGGCAAGACAAGGGCGGTTTGAATACACAGAGGCAACTTCTGGCTGGGCGGTTTGGGGCGGAATAAATGCAAGAAGGTTAAGATTTCTCACCAGCGAGAGAGGGAAAACGCGTGAAAACGCTGATTTTCACAAATGGGCGTGGGGGGTCTTTAAAGACAGCGGGTTTAGCCACTTGATCAATGCACCTGCTTCTCAATTTGTGTAACAACTTATTCATTTTACGATATAGTGGGAGAAAACCTATTCAATAAGGCTGGATATTGCACAAAGCATTGGAGCAAACCAGAAAGGGGGAAAAAGCAGAACATGACTCGAGGGGTGAATGCCAGAACTGCCTATCTGTGTTCTTTATTCCTTTTGAGGTAGACCGTTCTGGCAGGCACCCCTATTGTGCTCATAGTTTAGATTATTTGTTTGTTTTGTTTTATTACCATTTCTCCAATAATTAATTCAATGTTTTAAACATGTATGTACAGAAAATAAACACTGCAGAGCACATTCTGCCGATGCTATTGATTTATCACAAAACTTTGCTAAAAAAAAAAAATCGTAACATTTCTTTGTTAACATACAACAAACTACACGAGTGTAAAGTGACGTTATTTCATTTACAAGAGACAAAACGAAACTACTTTACACTTGTCGTGTAGTTTGTTTGTTGTATGTTCCAGTGACGTTTCAGTTTTTTATTTCTTTTTAACATTACCCATAATGTATAGCATAACCAGGTCTGCTTTAGAGCCGCCTCACATTATCCAACGATTTAGTCGGAAGAAAATCCAGTTGTGAACTCTATTCTACTACTTGTGCTTGTGTCCGAATTTACCCTAGCAGCCAAGTATTGGCTGTGTTCCCACAACTACTACTCTTCAAAATTGAAAATAATGCTAGATTCTACTCATTTTCAGTGAACATTGTTTGATGGTTCAATTAATAAAACTACACATTTTGCACAAGAACTACTCATTTCAGCTATCCAGATTACTCAAGACTTGTGTAGGGGGTAAACAGGTCTGCAGACGCCGATTTCTTCAGACCTGATTGTAAGGGGTTTCATTCGACCAAAACTTTGCATTTGTGATTTCTACTCACCTTATCAAAAGAAAGGAAAACCGAATTTTCTTCCAACCAAAAAGTGGGATAGTGTGGGGTAGTCTTTACAATATATTAAAAAAAAGATCTGGCAACAGTGCAGTGTCTCCTCCAGTGTGTGGCCTTCAGACAGTGTGACGCTGACTCTTCTCCACAGACTTGCCGGCAACAAGGCAAGGGCTGGAAAAACCTTGATACGAAAACAGAACGTGTAAGCATCAGGCATCAGAATTGTCTAAGGTCCAATCCTGAGTGCCCTGCCTCTGCACACCGCTGGGGCCGCCCCCTTGCAGGATTTTTGAAATGTCCCAGGAGCACCCATGCAGAGTACAGGGGCAACATTCAAAATCAGTTCATAACAAGACCAAAAAGGCATAATCCGTTTAGAAATTACTTTAAACATTATCTGACACTGAAGACTACTTGAAGAAGCAAATGGCAAAACCTCTGCCACCACCTCAACCAAATCCTCTGCCACCACCTCAACCAAAACCTCTGCCACCACCTCAACCAAATCCTCTGCCAGCAGTTTTCAAACCTCCAAAATGTGCAAATCCTCAGACAATTCTGATGCCTGAAGAAAGCGAATGAGCTAGCACGGGTATCAGGCTGTTATTGCTGCATTTTACTGGCTGCCATATTTGCCTCCAAACCAATCTCACGACCAGACACAAAAAAGTCTTGTAAAGCATATTTTGGTACATGTACCATTTTTTTCGGACAATTTCGCACAAAATTAAGATTTTATTATATTTTCTCACTATTTTGTTAGCCATTCTATAAGGCGCAGAGGTCTCAGGCTGGGAAAAGAATATCGCCTTATAATCCGAAAAATACGGTAATCCGACTTCCAACAATAAGAATATTTTTGTTAAAGGATCGACATATTACTTACCAGTCTTTTCTTCATAGTCTAAGGGCCTAATCCTGCTTCGGCCGCATCGCTGGGTGTCAATTTTAGTCTTCCTTTGATATCTAGTTTGTGGCAGCGCTTACGACAGCAAGTTCTCCGGCAATTGAACGAATGGCACAGAAGATATGTCGGCTTACCCTGGTTAAAAGACTCCAGGGATCATACCAACAGCGGAGGCACTTGAACACTATGGTACAAGTGCATCAGCTACGGATGAGAACATTACGTGTGTGGCTGTTTTTGACTACCTCGCCACGCGGGCAGCCACACTCCGACTTCGGAGGACTTGGGAGACTGATGATGTCATACTAGGAACTTGTCATGGCTAAAGACAATCCCCACATAACTATGCACAGCATAACATTTTGTTGTAGCCTTGGTGTTCTAGCCTATGTCAACTGGTGTGCACAGCCTTATGCCAAGGCGAGGCACAGCAGATAGAAAGCAATACACAATCTAAAGAAAAAAGAGCGAGATTGAGAGAGAGAACTGGTTTGAACCGTTTCAAATAATGTATGTACAATTCAATTTTACAGTCCACATATCCTACCCCAAAATATATCATATCATTCATCCTATCACAATCGTAATAATATTTTACAGTCCACATATCCTTTTCTGCCCCCCAAATATATCATTGTCATGCATCCTTTCACAAACAATCGTAATATTTTACAGTCCACATATCCTTTTCTGCCCCCAAAATATATCATTGTCATGCATCCTTTCACAAACAATCGTAATATTTTACAGTCCACATATCCTTTTCTACCCCAAAATGAATCATCATGCATCCTTTCACAAACAGTCGTGATAATATCGGATGAGAGCCAGAAGGTGCTATTGTCCCTTTTTGTGATATCGTTTTCTGGCTCTTACATAATTTTTACGTATCAGTATGTACAAAGATATCATTTGGACCGACGAATCAACAACAGCTTGGGTAACTGAGAATGCACTGAAGGTGTATGACTGCCGCTAGTCCTGGAAAGCTGCACAAATCTTCAACACAAGCGCCTGTCTTTTTGTTTGTTGAACGTTTAAAAAATACACACCAGTGTCACAAACGCAAGAAATACCCACGTCACAGGCTCAACAATTGCATGACAATTTCCCCGTGGGGATACCAGGTGGGGTTTTCGTAAAAATAGTTCCCCCACCTTCTGGAAGTTCTGTGCTTGTAACTTCCTCTAATCTGCCACTCTTTGACTCTACCTTTTCCCTTTGCTTTCTATCATCTACTATCTTTCTGACTTACTGGCCCATTCTCCTGCCCTTTTTTCAAAAAAATGTTCCCCAAATTTTTCTCATTTGAGCTCCTCCGAAATGGGAACGTGTCGGCTGCACGCAGCGGGGAGACCAGTAAAAACTGAAAACCGGACACATACGTACCTTACCCATTGTGGCCATATGGCCTGGGAACGCAGAACGTCAAGTGGCTTAAAGCTTTTAAGCGATAATAAATACACACACCACTAGACTCGATTGTATGACAACATGTCAAGCGGCTTCAAGTTTTTAAGCGAGGTAGGAAAGCACATTTGTTTGGTGTGGAAAAACCTCAAAACACAACAAACAAAAACAATAACGTACTTACAAAAATGTGAGCCAGTGCATTCCAAATAACGTGAATGATAAGTCCGAACCTTAACAGTTATCACTTCAGTGTGCACATGAAAGCACTCAATCTGCAAAAGTATGATTTTTAGGCATTTGTCTCCACACAAAAAAAACACCAATGTTATTACATGGCGCAATCAACATTAGCAATGACTAATTCTTACTTATACTTTCTAATGTTGGATAATTGACAATCACCGACCAATTCTTATACTTTCTAATGTTGGATAATTGACAATCACCGACCAATTCTTATACTTTCTAATGTTGGATAATTGACAATCACCGACCAATTCTTATACTTTCTTATGTTGGATAATTGACAATCCCTCTTAGTTTTTCTTTCTTCTTAGTGCAGAGAGGAGAATGATTGAGATCTCAATGCCAGATTATGAAAGGGGAGAGATTTCAAAGCAAGAGTGAGAAAGAGAGATCGGGACACCTAAAAACAACATGCTAAGATGTTAAAAAGCTGCTGGAGTTTGAAAGGAGAGAGAGAGACTGAAAGATCTCACAAGCTGCAATGTGAAAGAGAGGACACAGAAAATGAAGGGACGGAGACTGAAAGAGATTTCAAAAGTCAGATTGTGAACAAATGGAAGGATCTCGGAGCATAAATATCAAATGGGAGAGAGACTGAGATATACAAAAACCAAGAGAGCAAAAGCAGAGAGATGGCGAAAGACCTCAAAGCATTATTATTGTCAACGGAGTCAGAAAACATCCTCAAAAACAAAGAGCGAAAGCAGAGAGATAGAGAAAGACCTCAAAGCATTATTATTGTCAAGTCAGAAAACATCCTCAACAACAAAGAGCGAAAGCAGAGAGATAGAGAAAGACCTCAAAGCATTATTATTGTCAACGGAGTCAGAAAACATCCTCAAAAACAAAGAGCGAAAGCAGAGAGATAGAGAAAGACCTCAAAGCATTATTATTGTCAACGGAGTCAGAAAACATCCTCAAAAACAAAGAGCGAAAGCAGAGAGATAGAGAAAGACCTCAAAGCATTATTATTGTCAACGGAGTCAGAAAACATCCTCAAAAACAAAGAGTGAAAGCAGAGAGATAGAGAAAGACCTCAAAGCAGTATTATTGTCAACAGTCAGAAAACATCCTCAAAAACAAAGAGTGAAAGCAGAGAGATAGAGAAAGACCTCAAAGCATTATTATTGTCAACAGTCAGAAAACATCCTCAAAAACAAAGAGTGAAAGCAGAGAGATAGAGAAAGACCTCAAAGCATTATTATTGTCAACGGAGTCAGAAAACATCCTCAACAACAAAGAGCGAAAGCAGAGAGATAGCGAAAGACCTCAAAGCATTATTATCGTCAACGGAGTCAGAAAACATCCTCAACAACAAAGAGCGAAAGCAGAGAGATAGAGAAAGACCTCAAAGCAGTATTATTGTCAACGGAGTCAGAAAACATCCTCAACAACAAAGGGCGAAAGCAGAGAGATAGAGAAAGACCTCAAAGCATTATTATTGTCAACAGTCAGAAAACATCCTCAAAAACAAAGAGCGAAAGCAGAGAGATAGAGAAAGACCTCAAAGCAGTATTATTGTCAACAGTCAGAAAACATCCTCAACAACAAAGAGCGAAAGCAGAGAGATAGAGAAAGACCTCAAAGCATTATTATTGTCAACAGAGTCAGAAAACATCCTCAACAACAAAGAGCGAAAGCAGAGAGATAGCGAAAGACCTCAAAGCATTATTATTGTCAACGGAGTCAGAAAACAAAGAGCGAAAGCAGAGAGATAGCAAAAGACCTCAAAGCATTATTATTGTCAACGGAGTCAGAAAACATCCTCAACAACAAAGAGCGAAAGCAGAGAGATAGAGAAAGACCTCAAAGCATTATTATTGTCAACGGAGTCAGAAAACATCCTCAAAAACAAAGCGCGAAAGCAGAGAGATGGCAAGATCACCAAATGTGAACAAAATAACTGAGGGGTAATTGCCTAAAAGCACTGCCCCTTCTTCATTCCTTCAGAGACAGTACATTTAGGCAACAGGAAATGTTCACAAACAGCTAAGGGGCATCATTTTTGCGGTTTGAGTGAGTGACCTTTCATTTAATTTTCTTGGGGGGTACAATCCGATTTTGTGGTGGTTAACCCTTTCACCGCCAGCCATACTTCAGCCAAAAATTGCCATTAAATTTACCTGGGTAGAGAACAAAATCCACCTGCAGTATTGGGGATCGTTCTGTGACATATAAAATAAGGTCTATCCTTCCCAAAACTAAGACAATAGCATCTTTGGATAATAGACCCCAGTTTGATGCCTTTTAGTGACATAGGTGTTAAATCACTGGTGCTAAAATGCAACGTTGGCGGTGAAACGGTTACAAAAAGACACATTCTATTTTTCCCAAAATAGTCTTATTACCCCTTGAAATGAATGCGAATGCGAAGATCGATCATGATATCTCGAAGCCGGAGTGAGAGTGCAGCGCGTATCGCAGCTTGTCGCGGAGAATGGACTTCTTGGAGTAGTTGGGCAGCTTGAGCAGGTTGAAGCAGGTGGAGGAGGTGGGTAGACGGCCCCCGGCCTCCTTCTTCTTGATGTTGAAGAACCCTTTGAGCACCGAGCCCACTGTGTCGCCTGTGTCCTGGGGAAAAAACGGCAACAGTGATGCATGAAGAAAGAATGCGCAGTTTTCATGTAAGGCGCATGCACACACGTGCACAAAACATCGACTCTCTCTCTCTCTCATACACACACAGAATACTCATACAGACATATAAGACAGAGACATTGAGCCCACTGACCGTCTATGTTCTGATGAAACACTGAGGTACATATGAACAGAGATGCAAGCACACACAGATGCATGCATGCGCGCACACACACATTATGTATACGGGCACACACACACGCGCATGTATATGTGGGTTTGCATAATCGAAGGACATTTACAAGCTATCTTAACTTAGGACTTGTCTATAACTATAAGGCATTTATTTCTATAAAACACACACACACCAAACATTTTTCAAGAAAATTAATGAAAAGCCTAACCTGAGATCCTCTGGCATTAAAAGATACCGACAGCCCAAAATGCTTAGTGCTTTTCAAAAATGCATAGTGTGTGTGTGTTCCTCGATTTTATGTCCTTCCACTAAAAGTGACTCAGACAATATTATTTGGAGGTGTGACAGTGGAACCTCCCTTATAAGACCTCCCATTATAAGACTCCCTCCCACTTAAGACCTACTTCTCTAAGACATTGCCCTTCTTTGAAAGTATTAAAATGACCTCCCTTATATTAAGTTATAAGACCCCTCCCTTATATAAGATCTCATTTTGGATGATTTTTGAAGGTCTTATAAGGGAGGTTCCACTGTATTGGATTTGATGAGTGTGTGTAAATGTGCGAGAGTATGTATGTGTATATGAATGAGAGAAAAAATGGATTGTGTGTGTCTGTGTGTGTGTCTCTCTCTCTTTCTGTATAAGTATGTGTGCGTATGCATGTGTAGTGTGTGGGTATGTGTGTATGCGTGTATGTGTGTGCATGTCTGTCTGTAATGTGCACGTCTGCGTGTGCGTACGCGTGTTTGTGAGTAAGTCCATCTCACCTGGTCGTCGCTGACTTCCACACATCGTATGGAGAAGGGGGGTTCCAGGTGAGCGAAACCCAGCAAAGGAGGCTTGGAGCAGCTGGTCACAAACTGAAGCATCACAGCAACAGTGAAATTCAAAAACCTTGTATCTCGATTTTTGATTTAGATACATAGTCAGCTCTCTAATTTTTCCCGCCAGCTTCCACCAAAAGCTTGTATCTCTAACGACTTTCTATCTGGGGTAAATGAGGTTGCGTAAATAGAAGAAAAATTTGTAAGTACCAAATTCAAATCTAGTTAAGGACAAAAACCTCGTACCTTCGTTCTTTTTAAGTATATCAACAAAAAAGTAATTTTAACAAAATGCAGGACTAAACTCGCAACGTCTTGAACAACATATTCATCACAGTTAAACGCGGTTAAGTTTTAAAAGGTTTTTTTCATTTTTCTCAAAACTACCGAAATTGAGATACGAGGTTATTGAATTTCACCGACTGTATGTTTGTTGATGTACCCTGGCTAAAAGACTCCAGGGATCATCCCAACACCCTAAGCACTTGAACACATTGGTACAAATGCATCAGCTAGGGATGTGAGCATTACGTCTGTGACCGTTTTTGATTACCCCACCACGTGGGCAGCCACTCTCCGTCTTAGCGGGATTTTGGACTCTGATGATGTTATGCTAGGAGCTTGTCATGGCTGAAGACAACCCCCGCATAACTACCGTATTTTATGGACTATAAGGCGCCCCCCCCCCCAAATTTCAGATTTTGTTTACTATTTTATTAGCCATATTATAAAGTGCAGGGGTTGAAGCAGGATATGACGTCACAGCCTTGGTTACGACAGCAACAGCCATAACAATCATGGTGGAAAAGTTTGTTGCTGCTCAACGTGAGCAAAACTCATTGTAGAAATCTACTCCGTGTTTTTCAATTCCGACTTTTCTGGGCTCTCTGACGCAGACGATGCATAAAAGTGCTTCATCATATGGATATCCGGATAGCGGTATGAGTGTAACTTCTGTCGTTCTGAAGATTGTTTTGACAGAACTAGGCAAAATACTGACCTCCTTTGTTTGAGTCGATCTCATGGTTTCGATCTTTATTTTTGCTTTTGTTTGATAAATTTGCATGCGCCTTAAAATATGCTGCGCCTTGTGTATGCTTAAAATCACATTTTTAGATAAATTCAGGGGGGGTGCCTTATAATTAGAAGCGTGTTGTAATCCTTAAAATATGGTAGTACGGCTCAGACATGATGATGACATTGTGTACAATACTACGCTTTAAACCTACCGTAATAAAAGGGGGAAAGTTTCACTCGCCAAGTATAAAACAACCCCAACCCCACACACAGGCAAAAAAGCCTACACACAGAGATAAATGAAAGGAAAATCGAACTGAATGTCAAGTTCTTTGGATGGATACTTACATCCATCATACCATACCATACCATACCATACTATACCATACCATACCACACCACACCATACTATACCACACCACACCATACCATACCATACCATACCATACCATACTATACCATACTATACCACACCACACCATACCATACCATACCATACCATACCACACCATACCATACCATACCATACCATACCATACCATACCATACCATACCATACCATACCATACCATACCATACCATACCATACCATACCATACCATACCATACCATACCATACCATACCATACCATACCATACCATACCATACCATACCATACCATACCATACCATACCATACCATACCATACCATACCATACTATACCACACCACACCATACTATACCACACCATACTATACTATACCATACTATACCACACCACACCATACCATACTATACCACACCATACTATACCATACCATACCATACCATACCATACCATACCATACCATACTATACCATACCATACCATACCATACCATACCATACCATACCATACCATACTATACCATACCACACCACACCATACCATACCATACCACACCATACTATACTATACCATACTACCACACCATACCACACCATACCATACTATACTATACCATACCATACCATACCATACCATACCATACCATACCATACCATACCATACTATACCATACCATACCACACCATACCATACCACACCATACCATACCATACCATACCATACCATACCATACCATACCATCCCATACCACCCTCAGCCTAAACATGTAAAGGCATGACTAACATAATGAACAAGAAATAGTGAAGGAAAATACAAACACAAGCCATTTTACCTTGAGGAACAGACTTCGCTCGTTGTGGGTGAAATCCGAGTTGATCACGTCCCATAGCCAGTTGATGACTTTGTGGTTGCTATGGTAACCGCCGTAATACACCGTGTGCCGTCTGCCATCATATCAATATCAACTAAACTCAACTGAACTTACAATTTTAGAGGGGGAAAAAATGCGCATCATCAAAAGAGAAATTAAGAGTAAACATGTAATTCCATTATTAAAGGCAAGAGCAAAACTAGTGAAATATCTTGGAAGCTTCGGAAGATTAATTCATTCGCATCGCAATTAGAGTTGAGAACCGGTTCAAAAATCCTAACGGTTTTAAACCGGTGTACCCTCTTCGAACCGGTTTCACCGAACCGGGTTTTTTAAACCAGTACTCGCATCACTAGTTTCACCTATGCAAACACATATTTATTCGTCAGAATATTCACACACGCGCACGCACACATACACACACACACACACACAGTAAAGAAACTTATGACTTATGACACACACACTCAACTCAACACTCAGTCAAAGTCAAAGTCATACACCACCATAAACTAGAAACAGCTACTCTTGGTTTACAAACACCCAATCTGCGCTGAGAATCAGTGTTGTTCTTCAAAAAGAATGCGTTATTCCAAGAAAAACTTACTTTCAGTTTGCAGTTAAAAAAACCGGTTCACAGCAACTCGAACCGGGTTTTCGAAACGCGAAAGTTTAGCACCGGTTTTTCGGTTCAAACCTCTAATCGCAATGATTTTGAATTATTAAAAAAAACTCACAAATCACTCCAGCCGTACACACAAACAAAACATACATGAAAGAAGATTACAGGTTTTACTTCAGGTTTAGACATAGGGAAGTGGTAGATCAGACTTTAAAAAAAAAAAAATAT
>CM065702.1:26368223-26443223 GCA_017654935.2 Phymorhynchus buccinoides
CAGGTCCGACACATCGCCTTCATAATGCTGCACAATCAATCAATCAATCAGTCAATCAACCAACCTGTCAATTATGAATGAATTTCAAGTTTACCCATGCAGTCCTCATCGCAGGAAAACGTCAGCTATAGGGCCGACACATCGCCTTCATAATGCTGCACAATTAATCAGTCAATCAACCAACCTGTCAATTATGAATGAATTTCAAGTTTACCCATGCAGTCCTCATCGCAGGAAAATGTCAGCTCCAGGTCCGACACGTCGCCTTCATAATGCTGCACAATCAATCAGTCAATCAACCAACCTGTCAATTATGAATTAATTTCAAGTTTACCCATGCAGTCCTCATCGCAGGAAAACGTCAGCTCCAGGTCTTCATAATGCTGCACAATCAATCAGTCAATCAATCAACCAACTTGTCAATTATGAATGCATTTATAGTTTTCCCATGCAGTCCTCATCACAGGCCGTCAACTCCAGGCCTTCATGATGCTGCACAATTAATCAATCAATTAATTTACCAACCTGTCAATTACGAATGCATTTATAGTTTCCCTATGCAGTTCTCATCGCAGGAAAACGTCAGCTCCATGTCCGACACATCGCCTTCATAATGCTGCACAATCAATCAATCAACCAACCTGTCAATTATGAATGAATTTCCAGTTTACCCATGCAGTCCTCATCGCAGGGGGTGTCTTCTGTACAAACAGTTCCCCCACCTTCTGGAAGTTCTGTACTTGTAACATCCTCTAATCTGTCTCTCTTTAACTCTGCCTTTTTCCTTGCTTTGTGCCATCTACTATCTTTCTGACTTATTGGCCCCATTCTCCTGCCTTTTTTCCACAAAAAAATCTTCCATACAGTTTTCGAGCTTCTCCGAAATCGGAATGTGTCGGATGAATGCAGCGAGAAGACCAGTGAAAACTGGAAAACGGACACATACCTAACCATTGTGGCCTTATGGCCCGGGAACGCAGAAGAAGAAGAAGAAGAAGAAGGAAGGGAGAAAAACAAAAACAAATAAAAGATAGGATGGAAGAAAGAGAGAGAGAAAGGACACTGAACAAGTTTATTGGACATAGGCCATAATACTCTGAAAGGGACGAATAAAAAAAAAAAAAAAGAGAAAAACGAAAGAGAGCGAGAAAGAAAGAGAAAGAAGGAGAGTAAGGCCGGGTTCACATTAGACGCGCAAGTTCCGTACGGAAAACCCTAAATAAGTGGAAGAAAGAAGGATAAAAATGTACGCATATAGGGGAAATTCGGACACGTGCGCAAATCTTTTCCCTTCATTGTTTCACTTATCTATGGATTGCGCACAGGTTTCCGCATGTAATATCCGCTTATGTGTGTACACGGCCTAAAGGTAGCGGCAACACAGACCTTGATGTAAGTCAGGCTCTTGGCCAAATCGGCGTCCAAGGAAGGTAACTCATCCAGGGAACTGTAGGTGGAGCTCTGCTGGTGACCCAACATCTGGGTCAGGAAGAACGGGGCGAACGGGACGTCCACCACAATGCCCTGGGAACAACAGACGTACTGACATTTTAACGCACACACACAGACATTTTAACAACGCACACACACACACATTCTAACAACGCACGGCAAAGGTCAAGATGTGCCCCCCCCCCCCCCCCCACCCCTACATTTCTCAGCTCTCCCCGCATTTTCACACTTGCCTTTCTTACCAAACATTAAGCTGTATTTTATGAACCTCTTCAGCTAATTATCTTTGTTGAATAATTAATCGCAGTCATGATAAAGGCCATTATCTAATAGGACCCCCCCCCCCCCCCCCCCACCCCCCCCTATGTAGTGCAGTACACACAACAGCCACGGAGCATTTGTCACAGTCCTGGTTCATTGCGTTTTTCCGTCTTGCCTTTATCTTACACAGACACACTCAGGGACATACCAATGCTGTGATTACCACTATGTCCCTGGGACTCCCTGGAACAACAGACATTTTAACAACGCACACACAGACATTTTAACAATGCACACACAGACACACTCAGGGACATACCAATGCTGTGATTACCACTATGTCCCTGGGACTCCCTGGAACAACAGACATTTTAACAACGCACACACAGACATTTTAACAATGCACACACAGACACACTCAGGGACATACCAATGCTGTGATTACCACTATGTCCCTGGGACTCCCTGGAACAACAGACATTTTAACAACGCACACACAGACATTTTAACAATGCACACACAGACACACTCAGGGACATACCAATGCTGTGATTACCACTATGTCCCTGGGACTCCCTGGAACAACAGACATTTTAACAACGCACACACAGACATTTTAACAATGCACACACAGACACACTCAGGGACATACCAATGCTGTGATTACCACTATGTCCCTGGGACTCCCTGGAACAACAGACATTTTAACAACGCACACACAGACATTTTAACAATGCACACACAGACACACTCAGGGACATACCAATGCTGTGATTACCACTATGTCCCTGGGACTCCCTGGAACAACAGACATTTTAACAACGCATACACAGACATTTTAACAACGCACACACAGACATTTTAACAACGCACACACAGACACACTCAGGGACATACCAATGCTGTGATTACCACTGTGTCCCTGTGAACAACAGACATTTTAACAACGCACACACAGACATTTCAACAATGCACACACAGACATTTTAACAATGCACACACAGACATTTTAACAATGCACACACAGACATTTCAACAATGCACACACAGACATTTTAACAACGCACACACAGACATTTTAACAATCCACACACAGACATTTTAACAACGCACACACAGACACACTCAGGGACATACCAATGCTGTGATTACCACTGTGTCCCTGTGAACAACAGACATTTTAACAACGCACACACAGACATACAGACATTTTAACAATGCACACACAGACATTTTAACAACGCACACACAGACATTTTAACAACGCACACACAGACATTTTAACAACGCACACACAGACACTCAGGGACATACCAATGCTGTGATTACCACTATGTCCCTGGGAACAACAGACATTTTAACAACGCACACACAGACATTTTAACAACGCACACACAGACATTTTAACAACGCACACACAGACACTCAGGGACATACCAATGCTGTGATTACCACTATGTCCCTGGGAACAACAGACATTTTAACAACGCACACACAGACATTTTAACAACGCACACACAGACACACTCAGGGACATACCAATGCTGTGATTACCACTGTGTCCCTGTGAACAACAGACATTTTAACAACGCACACACAGACATTTCAACAATGCACACACAGACATTTTAACAATGCACACACAGACATTTTAACAATCCACACACAGACATTTTAACAACGCACACACAGACACACTCAGGGACATACCAATGCTGTGATTACCACTGTGTCCCTGGGAACAACAGACATTTTAACAACGCACACACAGACATTTCAACAATGCACACACAGACACACTCAGGGACATACCAATGCTGTGATTACCACTATGTCCCTGGGAACAACAGACATTTTAACAACGCATACACAGACATACAGACATTTTAACAACGCACACACAGACATTTTATCAATGCACACACAGACATTTTAACAATGCACACACAGACACACTCAGGGACATACCAATGCTGTGATTACCACTGTGTCCCTGGGAACAACAGACATTTTAACAACGCATACACAGACATTTTAACAACGCACACACAGACATTTTAACAACGCACACACAGACATTTTAACAATCCACACACAGACATTTTAACAACGCACACACAGACACACTCAGGGACATACCAATGCTGTGATTACCACTATGTCCCTGGGAACAACAGACATTTTAACAACGCACACACAGACATTTTAACAACGCACACAGACATTTTAACAACGCACACACAGACATTTTAACAATGCACACAGACATTTTAACAATGCACACACAGACATTTTAACAACGCACACACAGACATTTTAACAAAGCACACACAGACATTTTAACAACGCACACACAGACATTTAAACAACATGCTCACAGTTCCAAGTTAAAGTTCCAAACCAATGTTTTTGCTACAGGCCAATTAATGAAATTTTGCAAAAAGGCATGATAAAGAAGACAAAGAGGGGGGTGAGCACTCGTTTGCAATAATTGCTGTCCTTAAAACAGACTAGAAGTCATTTCATTGGTTAAAAACTACTAAGGGACCATAGAGGAATACTTTCATACCAGTTTGGTTTGCATGGGTTTGCTGAGTTTTGAACTGTGGATTTTAACTCATTCGCATCGCAACGATTTTGAATTAATAAAAAAACTCACAAATCACTCCAGCCATACACACAACAAAACATGCATAAACAAAAGGAGAAATGAAAGAAGATGATGGGTTTTTACGTCAGGTTTAGACATAGGGAAGTGGTAGATGAGACTTTTTGTATATATAGACAAATTTGTTATATACAAAAACTCTCCACATCGATTGGTTATCGCACAACAAACCACTACAAAAGCAAAGTCAGAGGCAAAAGCGTGGTCTAAGGGAGCGAAGCAAGTTTAGAAGTGACCAAGGTATGGTACGCACACAGATTTACTTCCCTTGAAGCAAATGCATCAAATTGACAGCTATCTATTAATTCCGGACATATATGTCCGGAACGACTTGAATGAGTTGAACATGATCTATGCCATAGCGTACTCTCCTGTTGAACGGTTGTGCAAGGCATGTGCGCTACAGCGTACTCTTGTGCATAGAGAGTTAACTCACTCGGGACGAATGAGCCGGATCCGGCTCATGGCTCGCACAACCGTTTAGGACGAATGGCCCGGATCCGGCTCATAAGAGTTTTCAAGAGGTTTTGATTTCTGGTGTGTAACCAGCTTTCCGGTGCGAAGTCATAACCTATTTTCAGTTTGCTTTGACCTTGCCTCTCTTGAAATCAACCAATCATTGCAGACTTTACATTCAGCTTTGGTTGTAGAGGGGGGTCAAAGATCGGAATGTGAAATTTTCCTTCTTTCTATGCGTTAGCTGTTTTCGTCAATAGGAGACAAACGACGAAGGTAAGGAATCTGATATTTTACGATCGTTTAGTGCATGGTGTTGCTAATCGTTTCTGAAAATATTGATGCCTAACTCTTCATAACTTGGTTTTGGTGATTATTTTACGAACCTAGTCAAATGCCCAGTCCCCACAGAACAAGGGGAAATAATTCAGCCAGTCCCGAGTGAGTTAACACTATTGTGACTGACGCTGCCACTACCTATTCCCAGTCAAAGACACTGAAAAGAAAAGATTAACATCCGGTCCCTTTTCCCTATATGAGTAGTGAGGACAGAAACACTGGTTATGTCCCTTTTAAACGTGACACATTTACACGTCGATAGGCCAGTTGAATTCTCCGTTCAAATTCCAGTCTGAGTTTTTGGATAGCCGCCACTGTGAATGGTGTAACTACCCCACTAACGATAACTCTATCAGCCCGGCTCGCCGTAACTCTTAAGTAGTCCATCTTACCCTTTTAGAGTCTTTGTCCCAGTGCAGGCCTAAGCCTGCCGTCAGGCAGCTCATGGAAATCGGGTGCTTGTAAACAAACGTATGTAGCTAAGCTAAATGATGTCCTATCAACACTAAATGTTGCATACTTACCGAAGAAGGCTGTTTATCTGTGCACTTTTTAAGTTGATAAGTTCAACGCTTTTTACATGCCCACTCGACAAAGGAGAATGATTTATTGTTTAAATGCATTTTGTTTACCACTAATGTTGCATACTTACTCAAAGTAAGTCTTTCCTCGTGTCGACTCTCGAATTCGAGGGATAGTTAAATATCTCTTAAGAAATCTTTGTGATCTTGCTGGTGGCTTCTTTGGTTTGCCTACGTCAGGAGGCTCGTCGCTTTTGCGTTTCGACATTTTCAGAAATTCTCTTCACTTCGGTGCGTGTTGATAAACCAACTTGGCGCGCATCACAAACCTTCTAGCGCCGCGAGATTTGGCCAAGCGAGATTCATTTGCAAGTCGTGGTTGCACTCGAACACTTCGCAGTTATGCTAAATCACCGATTTCGAACGAACGATCGTTTCAGGGATCGAACTGCTTAAAAAAAATTTCACTACGATTTTTTTGGGTCGTATTTTTTATTCACCCAACGTAACGTACAAAATACGCCCAAATCGTACGGGTTGGCAGGTCTGATTATGACATCACACACCATGTAGTAGACAGGGGAGTGGGCAGGGAAGGGGTTGACATTGACCGTTACCTCGTACACGGCCTTGCCCAGCATTTTGCCCACAAACTCGAAGAGCGCCAGGTGGTTCTCCTGGATGTAGGAGGTGGACGAAGGGAACAGCTTCTGCTCCGAGGTCACCTGGAAAGGCGGGCATCATGATTGTCATCAGCACTGTCATCTTCACTGTACATCGAATATCTCTCTTTCTCTGTGTCTCTTTCTCTTTCTTTCTCTCTCACACACACACACACACACACACACACAGACACCCCCACACACAAATGCACAAACAAATCTATGCAGCACAACTTTCTTCATTGTCAACTTTCTTCTTCATTGTCATCGCCTATGTCTCTCTCTCTCTCTCTGTCAGAAGCACGCACAATGTTACCTGGAAAATAATGTATGTATCATTCTCATTAGCATCACTTTCATCTTCTTCATTGTCATCACAGTCTCTCTCTCCCCCTCTCTCTGTCTCTCTTTCTCACACACAAATATGTACAACGTACTCCCGTTCTGTAAGAAATGGGAGCACAAAAATGACATAATTTAACCTGAAATGACCCGAAATAATTAGGTTTTCGTTCCTCATGCGAAGCGACGTCTTTCGACTTGCGTCTCTATGTTTTGCGCACAGTGATATTTACCTTGAAGAGGTTAAGCCCAGGGTCAAACACTCGAGAGATGGTCTCTTCCAAGAACTCTTTGAACACTCCGTCCTGATCTATGCCAGCCTCGTCGAGACCCTGCAACAACACCATCGTCATCATTATTATCGCGTCATCTCAAATTCCTTGTCATAATCATATTGCCTCCCACGAAAGACGGGGGTGTGGCTCTCACTGTCTCTCTCTCTGTCTGTCTCTCTCTCTGTCTGTCTCTCTCTCTGTCTGTTTGTCTAATTGTTTTGTATTAGTCTAGTTTTCGTTCCAAGGACAGATTGGATGGGCCTGGCCCAAAATCTTAATCCTTATGTAATAAAGTTTTTCAGTCTTCAGTCTCTCTCTCTCTCTCTCTTTGCAGATTGCGGATAAGTTTCCGTATGTCAGTTTTTGTAAATGCGCACATGCCCCAAGAAATGAGTCAAAAACAGAATGTTTGATTCTTTTTGCTGCTAATTCTCTCTCTCTCTGTCTCTCTCTCTCTCTTTCTTTCTCCATCTCTCTCTCTCTCCTTCTCTCTCTCTCTCTCTCTCTCTCTCTCTCTCTCTCTCTCTCTCTCTCTCTCTCTCTCTCTCTCTCTCTCTCTCTCTCTCTCTCTCTCTCTCTCTCTCTCTCTCTCCATCTCTCTCTCTCTGTCTCTCTCTCTCTCACTCTCTCTCCATCTCTCTCTCTCTTTCTCTGCAACTACCGGGTAATCACCAATCTTATCACCTTTTCATCTACCCACTCACCTGCTCGTTGATGAACTTGACCCGTATGACCCCTTTCAATGCTCGGGGCGGCAGCTGAGCCAGCTGACGATACCCGTCCTAAATGGTGTGACAAATAAACAACACACAAACAACATGTACTTCTTCTTCTTCTTGGCTATGCGTGGCCACAATCAACACTTTGATTATTTTGCCACGGAACCGGGGAGGTTCTATACCACCTTTGCCGGAAGAAAGGCTCAAGGCCTGAGATGAAATAGTGTGACAGAAGAGGGGATAGATAAAAGAGAACCATAAGCCTAGCCACCTGTTGATCTGCCGGGTTGTTGGAAGTGGGGTAGTGGGGACAGGGCGGAGGGGAGGAGGAGAAAAACGGGGGAGGGGAGGGGCGAGGGGGGGGGGGGGGGGGGGAGAGTATTGTAGCCTGTTAGTCCGATGACCCCAGAGTGAGGCCATCAGATGTGGCATCTGCAGCAGGAGGTTGTCCACTGAGGTGTTGCCAGACTCTGGTCACAAAGCTCTCTGGGGTTCTGGCCTCAACTTAGCACACGTTAAACCCAGTGGCAACGAAAAAGTTGTCATATGGTCAAAATTTACCCCCCCCCCCCTTCCTTCCTCATCAGTCACACAAAAAAGCGCATTTAAAAAAAAAAATTGGGTGGTGCACATCTGGCTGCGACGCGCTCTCCAGGTGGGAGCAACCCGAATTTCACAGAGACACCTCTGTGACTATAATGTATCTAACCTAACCTAACATGTAGCAATAACATTAACCCTTTCACCGCCAATGTCGCATATTTGCACAATGATTTAACACCCAAGTCATTAAAACTATTGAAATCAGGGTCTGTTATTCAATGGCATTGTGTTCCTATATTTGGGCAGTAAGGAATGACCCTATTCTCAATGTCTCACAGAGAAATCCCACAATATTGCAGACGAAAGTTTTATGGAGATTTTTGGCTCATTCTGGCTCCTTTCAGTTTTCCACACAGAGCTATTTGTTTCAAGTTATTTCTTTGAACAGAGGCAAATATTCTTATCATTGATTGTGGTTAGGGATAGGAAAAGACCTTACAAGTGGCATACCACCATAAAACAATGTAAGCCTAATGAATAAACCGTTTTAAATTGGTTTATGCTGGTGATGAGTGTTAAAGACCCACCACGTCACATGTTAAAATCACGGTTTTCACGCTTATAGCTGGCAAGAAATCTTAAGAAATCTTCCAAGCATAAGAGGGAATGTGACACGTGACGTGGGGGGTCTTTAACAAAAGGCATGAACTGAAAGGAGTTGAGAAAAGCTACTGTGATGGCGGTGAAAGCAGTGATGATTCTAGACTTTTAGAAAAGGGGGTCCAAGGACCCCTAAAGATGAAAAAAGAGGGTCCTAGGGACTCTTCATGGTAAAAAAATGGGGTCCCAGAAGACAAACAGATTTTATGAGTCAGCAATCAGCAATCTCAAGTTCATTGTCACTGGATGTTGGCCCCGAATCTTCTACTGCAGCCGTATCTTCATTCACAACAGATCGAGATGTTTGGCCAGATTCTTCTAAGTCAGACACTTTAGGTGTTTTGGATGACTTGAACGCATAATCAAACAGTGTTGATGTTCGCTTCATGATTGCCACAGCACCAGACCTCTCACTACTCCATCTTCTCACTCGGACGCGCTCCACTCATAAGACTCAACTCGTGATAAAGCATTGCCGTCCAATGGCGCGCGCGAAAGGGGATTATTCATTTCCGGCTTACTGGCTATACGCAAAGCCTGATGGTTTAAAAACGCGTCCGCATTTTTTTTCTAGCGTCATAGGGGACGCACTGGCTTTTCATTTAGGCGTCATCAGCGTAAATTTCGCGCGATTTCGCCCAGGACGCGCTCTAGAATCATCACTGGTGAAAGGGTTAAATCGTACCTCCACGATGCGACTCCTGTGCACGGTGATGAGGGTGGACTGCGGGGAGGCACACGCCGACTCCGTCAGCCCCAGCACATCCTTCTCCTTCATCACGTTCTTACGGAACAACACCACGCGCTGAAAACAGCAACACCAATAACGACATTGCAAGCTGTAGCAATATCACACATTAAACAAGAACAATAAAGACATCAGCAAATCGTCAGTGAAATTCAAAAACCTCGCATCTCAATTTTGGTAGCTTTGAGAAAAAAGAAAAAAAAACTGTTTTAAAAATTAACCGCATTGACCACGATTGATTAACTATGATGAATATGTTGTTCAAGTCATTGCGAGTTTAGTCCTGCATTTCGCTAAAATTACTGGATTTTTTTTTTTTTTACACTGGAAAAGAACGAAGATACAAGGTCCTTAACTAGATCTGAATTTGGGACTTACAAGTTTTTCGTCTATTTTCACAACCTCATTTACCCCAGATAGAAAGTCGTTAGAGATACAAGCTTTTGGTGGAAGGTGGCGGGAAAAATTAGAAAGCTGACTATGTATCTAACTAAAAATAAATAAAAATTGAGATATGAGGTTTTTGAATTTCACAGACGATATGGCCAACGCGTTGCATCCATTGCATGGCCCCTTCACAATGTCTCCCAATGCATTCCTCCCATGATGCTGACAACAAAAAAATGATTAAAGTCTACGTTTTTCTAAATTAGGGGCGCCGTTTTTTCAGACAGACGCGCACACACACACACACAGGGAAGCAGGTGGCAGAGTGGTTAAGATGTTCGGCTGCCAATTTCAAATGTGTGAATGACCCAGGTTCGAACAGAACGTCGAGTCCGTCGGATGGGGACTTAAAGCTAGTCTGACCCATGCACTTTACGCACATAAAAATCCCACGGCAGTTAAAAGTCGATAATAGCAGGGAGAAATCCCGCTGCCTGGTAAATTGATAGCTAGGCTTCCCCAAGTCCACACCCCTTCCTCACAGTGCCCTTACACCCCCTCCCTTCACCCTTCCCCCATCCCCCCCCCCCCCCCCCCTAATTAAAAAAAATGAGAAAAAAGTATGGCGCTGCGCTTGTGGCGATGCGCTCTCTGTGTGAGAGCAGTCTGAATTTCACAGAGATAAGTTTCTGTGACAAGAGTATACCAAATACCAATTTGATAAAATCAAATTCACAAAACGACTTTTTCTGAGTAAACCGGACAGACGCACAAACACAGCACGACTTTTTCCGAGTAAACCGGACAGACGCACTAGCAAACAAACACAGCACGACATTTTCTGAGTAAACCGGACAGACGCACAAACACAGCACAACGTTTTCTGAGTAAACCGGACAGACGCACTAGCAAACAAACACAGTACGACTTTTTCTGAGTAAACCGGACAGATGCACTAGCAAACAAACACAGCACAACTTTTTCTGAGCAAACCGGACAGACGCACTAGCAAACACAGCATGACTTTCATCATTCAGCGGTGTATACTCATGTCCCACCTCGCTGAAGGGAATGATGTGAGGCACTTGCTGCATCAGAAACATGGACGACTTTTTACCGTGCTCCAGTTCGTTCACAAAGTGTGACGGCTTCACGTCCCTGCAATGGAAAAAATAGGTGCAGTAAAAAACCCTTTCAACGCCAGCCATTTTTCACCCAAAGCTTTCCATTAAACTTACCTGGGTAATTAAATATTGGGGAATCCTCCGTGACATGCATAAAAGTTAATAGGGCCTGTTACCTCTCAAAATTAATATCATAAGGTCAAATTTGATGCCTTTCAGTGACACAGGTGTTAAATCATTGTGGTGCCAAGAGGCGACAGTGGCAATGAAAGAGTTAATGTAAAATGACGCCAAAGTAATGCAACGCAATTTCAATTAATGTAAAGTAATGCCATGTCCACAGCTGTTCCGCTGCACACAAAGTTGAGCCGTTTAGTTTAAATGACTGAATCTAGAAATCTTAGATAAAAGCTACAACCAAGCATTTTTCTTCCTTAAAATATTTTGACTGTATGTTATCCAATGAAATTCACACTAAAACAACACACAACTCTCTCACACACACCACACACACCCTTCGTCCTCCGCCCTCCAATCCCACACCTCCCCCTTTTTCTTTTCACCCAGCTCACCTAACCAGCCAGTGCTCTGCTGAGGCAAACCTCCGTCTGGCGTCTCTCTCGTGCAGAATGGTCAGCAGAGTCAGGGCAGAACTGAACACGTCGCTGCTAGGCGCCACTTGGATATCTGCCATCGTGCAGGACAGGTTGTCAATGTCCATTCACGGTGCTAAATGCATTCATTTGTTTAAAATCGCTATCGGTGTGAAAGGACACCTCTTTAGTGCTTATGGCGTACACAGTGGAACCTCCCTTATAAGAAGACCCCCCCCCCCCCCCCCCCATTATAAGACTCCCTCCCACTTAAGACCTATTTGTCTGAGACATTGCCCTTCTTTGTAAGTATTAAAATTACCTCCCTTATACAACTCCCTCCCATTTAACCCCTCGACTGCCAGAGAAAATTAATGTCAATTGGTCTGGCATAGCCTTAAGCCAAGGTGGAGTCATAGTCAGAAACTAGAGACCAGCATACATCAAGATCAGATCATCACTATCATAAAGTTCGCCTCTTGGAATAAGAGAAAAAGGAGTGAATGTTAATACAAGTCGCCTGATAATCTGGGAAGACAAATCGAATCATCATTCACAGCTAATGCTTGTGATGGGTCTGCATGATGAAGTGTGCGCGGATTAGATGGGAGGAGGGGAACGGGGCATGTAGTAACTGAGTTTGTTTGTTTGTGTGTGTTTATGTGTTTGCGTGGGGGTGACGGTGGGAATGCGAGCGCATGTGAGTATGTTCGATATGCATGATGTAATCTTGCATGTGGAGTGAATTTTAGCTTTGTTAAGCGCCATGAGTAGTTCGTCTAGAATGTGCGCTCTATAAATGTCTTTATTACAATTATTATCATTAAGATTATTATTAATTGAGTTTATAGCATTTTGCTTTTCTAATATGAAAGTCCATATCGCACACTGATGCCAAAGACTATAAAATATCTGAGTTTTAATTTTTTTAAAGAAGAAAAAATCGACCAATCAGAAAAACACACGCATAAGAGGGAGAAAAAAAACGACCAATGAGAGAAGCACACACACTAAAACTGACCAATGAGAGCAGCCCTCACACACACACACTAAAATTGACCAATGAGAGCAGCCCTCACACATACTAAAACTGACCAATGAGAGCAGCCCTCACACACACTAAAACTGACCAATGAGAGCAGCCCTCACACACACTAAAACTGACCAATGAGAGCAGCCCTCACACACACTAAAACTGACCAATGAGAGCAGCCCTCACACATACTAAAACTGACCAATGAGAGCAGCCCTCACACACACTAAAACTGACCAATGAGAGCAGCCCTCACACACACTAAAACTGACCAATGAGAGCAGCCCTCACACACACTAAAATTGACCAATGAGAGCCGCCCTCATACACACATGAAAACTGACCAATGAGAGCAGCCCTCACACACACTAAAACAGACCAATGAGAGAAGCCCTCACACACACTAAAATTGACCAATGAGAGCAGCCCTCACACACACTAAAACTGACCAATGAGAGCCGCCCTCATACACACTAAAACAGACCAATGAGAGCAGCCCTCACACACACTAAAACTGACCAATGAGAGCCGCCCTCATACACACATGAAAACTGACCAATGAGGCAGGACCAGATGACCCTGAAGACGAAGAGGTTGAGGAACTCGCTCATCTTGACGTAGTCGACCAATGAAAACACCTGTTGCTTCTCGTACATTTCCATGTCATCCAGTGTCCTGGCAGCAGACAGCAAAATTTAAAATAATAATTATCCCCCGAAGATGGAGTGTGGCTGCCCATGTGATGGGCTAATCAAAAACGGTCACATGCGTAGCGTTCTCATCCCTAGCTGATGCATTTGTACCATAGTGTTCAAGTGCTTCGGCTGTAATCGCTGTGCTCAATAAAAATCGCTATATAACTGTCCGTTTATTATTATTAATCCCTGGAGTCTTTTAGCCAGAGTACATAAACAAACAACAAACAAAAATAATAATTAAATTCAAATTAAACGAACCTCCACAAAATCCGTGGCAAATGGTCTATTCCATTTTCCCCGTCAAAGTGAAAAGAAAGGGGCGAGGTGGCTGGCAGTCTCGCAGAAGAGAGTGAGCAGGGAGAAGACGGGGGGTGGGGGGGGGGGGGGTGTATGTATGGTGGAGTTGGGGGCTACATCAATAATCAGCTCTCACTCTCACTCTGCTATCGGCCCATACTAACGTGATGAGGTGGCTGGCAGTCTCGCAGAAGAGAGTGAGCAGGGAGAAGACGGGGGGGGGGGGGGGGGGGGGGGGGGGGGGGGGGGGGGGGTTGGGGGGGGGGGGGGGGGGGGGGGGGGTGTATGTATGGTGGAGTTGGGGGCTACATCAATAATCAGCTCTCACTCTCACTCTACTGTTGGCCCATACTAACATCAGCCCTCACTCTCACTCTACTATTATCAGTTATGAGGATTTTGCAATGGGATATTGCTTTTATCCTATCTCGAGAGCCTTGGTGTTTATCACACGAGGTCTCGTTGGATAAAAATCCCAACCTCTTGAAAGAGAATAAATGCAATATCAAACTGCAAAGTCCTAATTACTGATAATATCCCATGCTTGGCAGCCTTCCTTTGCTTCCCTTGGAGATCGGTATATTGGCCCATACTAAGGTCAGCCCTCACTCTCACTCTACTATCGGCCCGTACTAATGTGATGAGGTGGCTGGCGGTCTCGCAGAACAAAGTGAGCAGGGAGAAGACAGGGGGCTGTATTGTGGAGTTGGGGGCTACATCAATAATCAACTCTCACTCTCACTCTGCTATCGGCCCATACTAACGTGATGAGGTGGCTGGCGGTCTCGCAGAACAGAGTGAGCAGGGAGAAGACAGGGTGTATTGTGGAGTTGGGGGCGTGGGACAGCAGCTCCAGAAAGGTCTTGAGGCCGCATGTGGGACCCAGGTCACACAGGAAGCGCCACAGGATGGGGAGCAACGTCTCCGAGTAGCTCAGACCTGCGTCCATCAATCATTCCGTAAAGGTTTATTAATAATAATAATAATAATAAATAGTGAAACATTTATGTAGTGCACTACTCTATCCATCCAATGTGGAGCTCTATCTATGCGCTTAGTAACAAAAATTCAAAAACGAGAAGTTCAAACAAAGAGATACGATTGCTCACACATGCGCAAACATGCATGCGCACGCACACGTGCGCGCATACGCACATACTAACACACACACACCATACGCACTCATACACATGCACACTAACACACAGACACACTCCCACACTCACACACACACACACACACACACACCATACACATACTCACACACATTCTCTCTCTTTTGAGCCTACCTCCTGTTTCCCTGTGGGGATAGCGGAGGGGGGGGGGGGGGGGGGCCCCTCTTTCGTACAAGTCGTTCCCCCACCTTCTGGAAGTTCTGAGCTAGTAACTTCCTCTAATCTGTCACTCTCTTTAACTCGGCCTTTTCCTTTCTGTCATCTACTATTTTTCTGCCTCATCGGTCCATTCTTCTGCCTTTTGAATAAAAAAAATCTTCCAAATAATTTTCTCCTTTGAACTCCTCCAAAATTCGGAATGCGTGGGCTGTATGCAGCGGGGAGACCAGTGAAAACTGAAAGCCGGACACAATACGTACCTTACCCATTATGGCCTTATGGGCGGGAATGCAGAAGAAGAAGAAGAAGACGAAAAAGAAGAGCCCACCTCCCAGAATGTCCATGCGCAGTTCCGTCAGGGTGTGCAGCGTAGTTCTGTACAGCGCGCAAGGTAGACACGTTGCGGTGGACACTGAGCTCTCCAACTTGATTTTGGGGCCGTTGCTTTTGCTGGAGGCCTTTTCCAAGGCCTTCTTCAATATATCTGAAACATTACGTATACATTTTGATAAAATAACTACCGTATTTTTCGGCTCATTAGGCACTGCTGTGCATAAGGCGAATAGGGCAATTTTCAACAAAAATCTGACAAAATCCAAGTAAAAGGCGCCCTCGTTTATAAGGCGATACCTCGCAAAAGAAAGTCGAAGTCTGAAGCCCGTACATGTCCTGTAAACGCTTACCGACCGCCATTATTGTTGTCGTAAACGAGAGTTGGCTCCCTTCTCAAATAATCAAAATTTCCGTTTTTGCGACTTCCGGTTGTTGTGTTTGGACAATTCTTTGCGAAAACTGGTAGAATTATGGCTCTACAACAATGAAGGCTTGTGGCATCTGTTGGACGGTATCTCCGACAATAACAGGGATTTTGAAGCATTTTAACGTGAGTATTCATCATATCGGCGACTCGTTACCACTTTCGATGTTGTGACTCACAGTAGACTGTACTGAACACGGCAATCGTTGCCCCTCTTCTCACAATTTTGTTCACTAATAGGGTGCCCTCGTTTATTAGGCGCATAGGTCGAAACTGGAGAAAAAAAGATCGCCTTATAGTCCGAAAATGACGGTATCTTATTAAAATAACAAATAAAGAATGGGTAGGTGACATAGGTAGGTGGCTGTAGAAACTAAAAACTTTCCAAATTGATTTTCTGTCTGTTGTTATGGTGGGAGGCTTTTTGTCCAAGGCCTTCTTCAATACATCTGAAACATTATGTATACATTTTATTAAAATAACTATCTTATTAAAATCACTAATAAAGAATGATGGATAGGTAGGTGGCTGTAGAAACTAAAAACTTTCCAACTTGATTTTCTGTCTGTTGTTGCGGTGGGAGGCTTTTGTTCAAGACCTTCTTCAATACATTATTTTGATAATATTATTATATTTCGATGAAAATTATAATAAATGCGGGTTAGGTGTGTGGATGTAGAAACTAAACACTCCATCTGGATTTGGGGACAGTTGGTCTTGCTGCAGGTGATTATGATGATGATGATGATGATGATGTTAATGATGATGATGTTAATCCTTTTGCCGCCGATGTCGTATTTCTGTACCACACCGACATGTCACTGAAAGGCATGAAATTAGCATCTGTTGTTGACCTTATGTTGTTAATTTTGGGAGATAACGAAAGGCCTTACCTGATAGTGATACAAGTCAAAGGGGGATTTGCATGACAGCTTGCAGACGCCAACTTCTCTTTACCCAGCTAAGTTCAACAGAAATTCTTGGCAGAAAAATGGCTGGCGGCAAAAGGATTAATGATGATAATTCTAACTTTTTGAATGGAGGGAAACTCCGAAAGGTACATCATAATGATGATAATTATTACTTTTTGAAGGGGAGGGAGAGAGGTGATGATGATGATGATGATAAAGATGTTGGCATAATGATAATAATGAAGATGATGATGATGATGATGATGATGACAGCAACAAAAATGACAATAATGAAGACGATAATGATGGCAGTTATTACTTTTTGAAAGGGAGAAAGAGGTAGATGATGATGATGGTGACAATGACAATGGTGACAACAATGAAGATAATGATGATAATTATTACTTTTTGAAGGAGAGGGAGAGGTAGATTTTCCAGCGGAGGTCTGAGCGGAGTTGAGGTGAACGTACTCCAGGAGCGAGGTGAACAGCAGACGAATCATCCTCTCGCTCCACAACAACTGTAGCTGCTGAACCACGAAGGGCAACGCTTCGTGTAGCCTGCACACACACACACACATGCACGCACACACACACCCTAATACTATATAATATTATATTTAGCATAATATTTTAATTCTGGGTTTTTGTTTTAACTTTGTTCTAATTTAGCATCTCTCACCTAATGTTACAATCAAATATGCACTTAAGAAATAACGCACCCAGACACACATGCACGCACCCCCCCACCCCCACCCCCCTCCCTCAACACACTCACATACTCTCTTTTCTTAATACAGACAAACCCCTATTTTACGACCCTCTGTTAAGCGACCACCTCTCATTTGAGACCGGATTTGTTGGCACAGATGCATTTTACTATGTAAACAACCTCTCTTAAACGACTTCCTCTAAAACGCGACTTACGACCGCCATTTTGTTGGTTTTTACGACCGTTGCTGTCGTCTGCATAGACTTCGAGCAAAGGGAAACAACCACGGTCAAGGGGCTGAAAGTGGAGTCGCTTCCCTTGTTGTAGAAAAGATGGCGGAGAGCTTAGGAAAAGCACGAAAACCACTGACTTTGAAAAAGAAAACCACTGACTTTGGACGAGAGTGGAGGTGATTAACAGAAGTCGGCGAAGTGAAACTGTAATACATCGATTGCACAATCCTATGGAGTTGGAAAGACCCAAATCCAGTTTTAATATGTCATTGTATGTGTGCATGAAGAAGAGAGTATGAACTGTGCTGAACGTTTTCTTTCTACGGCTGCCAGTGAAAACCTCCGTCATACGACCCCTCCAATTTACGACCGATTTTTCCGGACATTTTGGAAGTCTTAAAATAGAGGTTTGTCTGTATCACTTTTAAGTGAAAAGACGTTAATTCAAAGAACAACAACAGCAACACACACACACACACACACACAAACACACACACACACACACACACACAACACACACACACACACACACACACAAACAAGATTCAAGACTTTCTAATCCTTTCACCCCTATTGGGGCAAGGAGGATTTCCATTAAACTTCAACTTTTTACACAAATATAAGATTCAAACTTAAACAACATGGCATGCTTTAATGAATTTGCCTATTTTTGGGGGGGGTAAAATCTCTTCTTGTTTTGGGCAGAAAATATATTACAAAAAGAAAACACAGATCTGGGATAAAGTAATCTATTAGGGAGAATTTGCTTTCGTAAATCGGAAAAAATAGGAGCACTCCATTATAAAACACTCCATTACACACACGCACACACAGGCATGCATGCATGCACACACACACACATAGACATGTGCACACACACACTCATGAAAGAATTACCGTATTTTTCGGACTATAAGGCGATATTTTTTTCCCAGACTGAGACCCCTGCACCTTATAATATGACTACTAAAATAGTACGAAAAAAACAACAACAGAATCTGAATTTTGCGTAAAATCAGGTGCGCCTTAGAGTCCGAAAAATATGGTAAACACATTCACACATGCGCACACTTACAAACAGAAGAATTTTATTTGAATAGCCATAGCAACTGAAACTGCATCAACACCAAAGTCAGCGCTTTGTGTAGTCTGAGCACACATACACACACAGATACATGCCTCCGACTAAAAAAGTGAAACAACAACACATGCACACGTACCAATGTTCATACGCACTCACAAATGTGTACATGCGCAAGCATACATATGTGCATACATGCCAGACCTGTTTACCCCCTACACAAGTCTTGAGTAGTCTGGATGGCTGAAATGAGTAGTTTTCGTGCAAAATGTGTAGTTTTATTCATTAAACCATCAAACAATGTTCACTGAAAATGAGTAGTAATCAAGAATTAAGGAGCAATATTTTCAGTTTTGAAGAGTAGTGGAGATCCAAATTGAGTAGAATACTACTAGAAAAGAGTAGTGTAAACAGGTCACACACAAACACACACATTGTCTAATATCACTTTTAAGTGAAAAGACGTTAAATTAAAGAACAACAACAACACACACACACACTGACCTTTGATTAGTGCTCTGTGAAAACCACCCCAGCACGGGGTGCCAGTGCGTCAGGTTGGAGCGCTTGTTCTGCACGTACGCTTTGCACTTCTCCAGCAGACGAATCATCACCGTCTGTGAATTAAAACCCCCACAAAAAAAACCCAAGCTATATCAATGCTCTCCCAGAAGCTCAGTCCAGTGGAGTACCCTTAACACAAAACTGGATAAAAAAAAATCTGTTTGAACGGATTCTTCTTCTTCTTCTTTTCATACGTCAGAGGAACACCCCATCATCCAATATGATGGCGGCCGTATGTTACGGTAGGTCCTCCAGTCTTCCGAAGAGCTTCTGGGCCACAGAGACGGGGTCTGGCCAGGTCTTTTTTCTCTGCTGTTGGAACAGTGGACATGACTGTAGGATGTGGTCACTTGTTTGGTTCTCAGTGCTGTTGGAACAGTGGACATGACTGTAGGATGTGGTCACTTGTTTGGTTCTCAGTGCCATATGGGCACTTGCTTGAACGGATGAAACCCCCTCTTTATCATTACCGTATTGTACGGACTATAAGGCGATACTTTTCCCCCAGACTGACACCCCTGCACCTTATAATATGACTACTAAAATAGTAAGAAAATATAATAACAGAATCAGAATTTGGTGTAAAATTTGGGGGGTGCGCCTTATAATCCGAAAAATACGGTACTTCATGCTTAACACAAAATACTGGTTAGTTTTAAATGTTAAATGTGACCATGTAAATATTTCACTAACAGAAAATTTGTATGTGAAGAAAATTTCAGATCTGATACATGTAGTACTTTTGATCTGATTCTACTATGAGCAAAACTTTTCATTTATAAATGCAGATGTGAAAGAAAGCGCCCTAATTTTCAACATTTTATTCCATACCTGAAAAACGAGATATGATATTAAAAAATGCATTTCTTGTTTTAATATGTTTCAGGAGAGAGACAGACATTGTTTTCGTTTAATTTGTCTTGTGTATTTTTTTGAAATTGTAAAATGCAAAAACATGAATACATTTAAAAAAAAATACTGGTTAGTGCACACACACACAAAATCTTTGTTCCCTGAATTTTGCGCTAAGTGTACTCTACTGTATGTACATCTATGACAGTGCTGATGTTGACCTAACGATGTGTATCCTTTGATGCGTTACACTCCCATCCGATGCACTGGGTTTCGGACCAGAGCATCTCTAACATGTACAGGGGTGTGAGAGGGCCCCAAACAAAAAAGCGTAGCCGATGGTATCGTCAAAGTACTCAAACAAAACTTTTGCCTCAGACATCAATTTTTTCGCTGCTCGCCTACACAGATCTTACTGTCCATTGCAGTTTCATCCAACCAAGCCCTGTCAAATTTGTGCAGGCATCCTTTGTCGATCTCCTCTTTCCTCACGTCTATGGTGTGATAAATAATTTTCATGGTCATTCAGTAGCTTTGAAAACATCAAAATCCTCCTTCGAAATCATAGCCGAACATATAAAAATGACGCACTGCCATTGGACGTAACTGCCCAACCACAGAGAAGCTTACAAAATTCAGTCAAGGGATTGTATTCATGCTACAAACTGCTTACGTTTTCACTCGACAATCTCTCTCTGTACTTTTTTTCACAAATGGAAAAAGCGCATTTACGCGCTTACGCGTAGCTCTCACATCCCTGCATGTAGCAGAAGCTCACTTGATGCACAGTTGGTGGTTTTTTATGTTAAAAAATCAACAAAAGACTGATGAAATATTCATGTGACACCCTAATAATGTAGCAATTTGCACAGTTAAAATGTTTTAGTTTTTTGTACAAATAGTTCCACCACCTTCTGCCAGTTCTGTGCTAGCAGCTTTCTCTGATCTATCACTCTCTTTGACTCTGCCTTTTCCTTTTCTTACTGCCATCTACTATCTTTCTGACTTAAAGACAGAAAGAGAAAGAGAGAGAGAGAGAGAGAGAGAGAGAGAGAGAGAGAGAGAGAGAGAGAGAGAGAGAGAGAGAGAGAGAGAGAGAGGGGGGGGGGGAGTTAAGAGAGAAACTAAGTGAGTTAATCAAAGTATGCAAATCTTTGCAACAAACTTACCATGAAGTCAGTTGTGTTTTCCACAAGACCCTGTTTTGCAAACATAACAAAAAACAAGTCAAATGAGCCCTGAAAACGTTTGAAGCATAAGGAAGTTCAACCGCATATCAATCACCAAGTATCAAGCACACTCAGTGACCTACCGAGGATCAGAAAGTGATAGGACAAATTGTCCTGAGACAAAAGAAATTAATAGGACAATGTCCTGGCTCTTGCAGAAATCAATAAGAGAAAGTGTGCCAGTGTTAAACATCATGTAATCAGACATTTGTCCTGACAGGGGAGAACACAATAGGACATTTTCAATTTTAATAGGTCAATGGCCTATGGCTGGGACCTCGGGACATCACTGTGACACTACATTTCAAAACAAATCATTTATGTTCATACCGCACAAGAAACATTAAAAAATCAAAACAGAGAAAGAGATTTATTTCACACACATACACACACACACCAAACATGCTCACACCAAACATGCTCACATACATATTTTCTCTCTCACACACACACACACTGCCCACTTCCACCCCCCCCCCCCTACCCCTCCACTTTAAGTCAATTCGTCAGAGTTAAGAAGACACTAGTTGAGGGGGTGGGGAGATGGGGGGAGGGAGGAGAGAGAGAGAAAGACAGAGAGAGAGAGAGAGAGAGGGAGAGAGAGAGAGAGAGAGAGAGAGAGAGAGAGAGAGAGAGAGAGAGAGAGAGAGAGAGAGAGAGAGAGAGAGAGAGAGAGAGAGAGAGACAGACAGACAGACGGACAGACAGACAGACAGACAGACAGACAGACAGACAGACAGACAGACAGACAGACAGAAACAAAAGAAGTGACAGGGGTAAACAAGCCAAACAAGCACACGTACCTCCAATTCCTTGTATCCCAGGTGAATCAGGTTGGCTACAGAAACAAAACAAAACAAACAGGCAAAATTTACAACCACATCAACAACAACAACAAAAGTCGGAGCAACAGAAAAAATGATTTAACCCTTTCACCGCCAACGTCGCATTTTTGCACCACAATGATTGAACACCCATGTCACTAAAAGGCATCAAATCAGGGTCTGTTATCCAAAGACCCTGTTCTCTTAATTTTGCGAAGTAAGGATAGGCCTTACTTTAAATATGAGGAATGATTCATGACCTGGGTGCGGCCCGGCCCCCTTAGAGTGTAAGGAGTTCAGGGCCGAAACGCTTGATCAAGGGGGGCTTCTTCTTTGAAGACCCTCTGTTGTCCAGCTCTCCGCAGAGTTTCTTCACACCCTTTTAGTGACATGGGTGTTAAATCATTGTGGTGCAAAAAGGGTTAAATAATGTTTCTGCAGATTAACCCTTTCACCGCCAGCCATTTTTCAGCCAAAACATTCCATCAAACTTACTTGGGTAGTGACAAAAATATGTCACACAGGAATCCCCAGTATTGCAGACATATTGTTTTCTCTACCCAGGTAAGTTTGATGGATTTTGTTTTGCTGAAAAATCGCTGGCAGTGAAAGGTTATCTGCAGAGTTGGTATACAGACAAACCCCTATTTTACGACCCTCTGTTAAGCGACCACCTCTCATTTGAGACCGGATTTGTTGGCACGGATGCATTTTACTATGTAAACGACCTCTCTTAAACGACTTCCTCTAAAACGCGACTTACGACCGCCATTTTGTTGGTTTTTACGACCGTTGTTGTCATCTGCATAGACTTCGAGCAAAGGGAAACAACCACGGTCAAGGGCCTGAAAGCGGAGTCGCTTCCCTTGTTGTAGAAAAGATGGCGGAAAGCGTAGGAAAAGCACGAAAACCACTGACTTTGAAAAAGAAAACCACTGACTTTGGACGAGAGTGGAGGTGATTAACAGAAGTCGGCGAAGTGAAACTGTAATACATCGATTGCACAATCCTATGGAGTTGGAAAGACCCAAATCCAGTTTTAATATGTCATTGTATGTGTGCATGAAGAAGAGAGTATGAACTGTGCTGAACGTTTTCTTTCTACGGCTGCCAGTGAAAACCTCCGTCATACGACCCCTCCAATTTACGACCGATTTTTCCGGACATTTTGGAAGTCTTAAAATAGAGGTTAGTCTGTAGTTGGAGCTACTGATCAGTTAACTGATCTGTACTGTTGGCATTAAGTGTTTTCTTCTTCTCCAGCTTCAAGGATAAGCGCCATAATAAATTGTCTAAATAAATGAAGGGAATGATAGACCCGAAGAGGCAGTCAGCTCATAACATTTTTTTTCTTCTAACTTATCTTTAGTGATACTGAATTATACTAATATTGTAGTGTATGATCTTGTACACAGTATTCTCTTATTCATCGGACATAGGGTGTAGCTTACTTCCAGAATGACTGAAATTAATTCCGGTACTCTCTTCACACCTCAACGGTTGCGCTTGTTCCTTATTGACAATATACACCATATTTTTTTTTTTACTATAAAGCGATACTTTTTCCTCAGACTGAGACCCCAGCGCCTTATAATGTGACTGATAATATATAAGAAAACATAATACACAGCTCACATTCTCAGCATCAGAAAGTTAGACCCAGATTTCACTGCCTAGGCCCTAAGCTTTCCCATTTTCCAGCAGCAGTGAGCCTGCCAAAAATAGACCTCTCCCTTTTTTTTTCTCCTGCTGCCTTCAAGGCCTTTCTGACCTTTTAGTTACCTCTCCCTTACTGGCTGGATAGAGATAACAGTCTCTCTCTCTCTCTCTCTCTCTCTGGTGGCATAGGTAGTGAGTTTAAAATTAGAACAGCAGTGGTGCTGGCTCAGATGAGAAGCAGGCAGGAAAAAGGAAGGGTAAGTGGCTAGAGTGGGCCAAACTTTATGAAGCCAGAATGCGGCAGAAAATCATGCTGTGAATAACATCTGTATTTTGTGTAAAATTCAGGGGTGCGCCTTAAAATGAGGTGCACCTTATAGTCCGAAAACTATGGTAATTGCGTTGCAGTGGTCTGTGCTGTACGCTATTTCACTGTTTTGTACCGTAATGAGCACTGTGTTATAGTATTCTGCATTGTCGGTAATATCCACATTTTAAAGATATTTAATTTGACAGACAGAAGCTCGACAATTGTTACTCCATCTCAATTGATTATCTTTAATTTCTTTCAAGTATAAAATGTGGATGTTGGTGTAGTGCTACGCCCTTACCCATCAGACACAGGGTGTAGTTTCCCTCTAAAGCGTTGATGATAATTCTGGTGCTCTGCTCACACATCAGCACCTATGTATTGTGCTGTATTGCTGTGTATTAAACTGTATTATAACCTCACCCATCAGACACAGGGCGTAGTTTCCCTCTAAAGTGTTGAAGATAATTCTGGTGCTCTGCTCACACATCAGCAGCTATGCATTGTGCTGTGTATTAAACTGTATTATAACCTCACCCATCAGACACAGGGCGTAGTTTCCCTCCAGAGTGTTGAAGATAATTCTGGTGCTCTG
Organism: Phymorhynchus buccinoides; assembly: GCA_017654935.2. NCBI lineage: Eukaryota > Metazoa > Mollusca > Gastropoda > Neogastropoda > Raphitomidae > Phymorhynchus > Phymorhynchus buccinoides. Next base: position 26,393,062 of record CM065702.1, read on the forward strand.
CTCAAACGTCAGCAGCTCCAGACACCGCTTGAACACCCGGTGGGTCACCAGCAACTCCACACACTGAGAAGATAATATCAAAAAAACAATAAGTGACTATGACAACCCAATTTACATAAATTTGAATAACTTCCAAACTATTTGACATATCATCAACAAACTCCTTTCAGACCTGGGCCAACATAAGGGCTATAATATCCAATCGTTATTTTTGTGATGTCACTTCCGGTTTCAGCTATTCCGTGAACACAAATTTACCTGCAGGTTCCCAGCCAGAGCACTTCCGGTTCGGAAATATATTGGAAGTGTTGCAAATCAACTTTCTAGTGAATAGTGAAAATATGAATGCATTCGGTTCAGCCGTTTTCGAGATATTCAAGATTGAAATTTCGCCCATTTAGCGGTCTTTCAGTAATATTTCACCGAATTTTCGGCGAAATCATTTAATATTACAAATTTCGCTATCCCTTAATACCCCGCAACTTCCTGAAAATGTCAGCCAAATCGGACAAAAAAGGGGGAGATAAAGAAAAAGAAAAAGAAGAAGAGGAATTCTTACAATAACAATAGTATTCTCCCTAAAACGGAGAATCCTAACAAACACAAAACAATCAAACATATATATATTATCGTATTTTACAGGCTACAAGGTGCACCTGATTATAAGGCGCACCCCCCAAATTTTACACCAAATTCAGATTTTCTGATGAATTACAAAATACTGAAGTTCGGTTTCTGGTAAAATTAAAAATACTGAAATCAGTGTAAAAATGAAAGAGCAGCACCCATGCTGATGGAGAAAAAGAGGAACACAGGGAAACGATGACTAACCTCCGGGGCGACAGACGACAGGTGAAGAATGATGGCAGGCACCGATAACACATGGAGCAGAAACACGTTGAGCAGGTTTTCTGAGAAACTGGCACCCAGCAGAGGTCTGGAACATATAGTCACACACACACACACATGCGTGTGCGTGCGCACACAAGACACGCACACACATACACAAGTTGTATAAGAAAATGGCATGTAACAGAGACCTGTGAACATGATTTTAATACATGTGGACACAAGCATGCAGACACAGTGCATGCATGCATGATGTACACACACTCACACACACTCTCTCTCTATCTCTTTCACACACACACAAACACTCTCTATCTCTCTCTCTCTCTCTCTCACACACGCACATACACTCTCTCTTTCTCTCTCATGCACAGACATGGGCCAACAGTCTATTCATTAAAATTGTTCAGTGTCAGTATTCTCTCTCTCTCTCTCTCTCTCACTCACACACATACACACACACACTTTCTAAAAACAACTGGCATCCAGCAAAGGTCTGTAATTTACTAATATAAATTTAGTATTCGCACAAAATGAAAGACACTACAGACACTTGAACAACAGAAAAAAGACAAAGAAAGAAACTTGGACAGAATTTAATAAGAAACAGATATCGACACACACACACACACACACACTCTCTCTCAGGTAATCCTTATAATCAGGTGCGCCTTGTAGTCCGTAAAATACAGTGATTCTCTCTCAAGCACACACAGCTCTCTCTCTCTCCATCTCTCCTTGACAGTTGCTTTGTACCTGATGGCCACAGTAATGATAGCGGTCAGGGTGGCTTTGGAAAACACTGGCTTGGACCGCACCAGACCATTGGTCAGTAGTACCTGTACACAGCATCACACACACACACAAACACACACAAATTTACAAACATGGCAGGCAGATTCTTCCGGCGGTTGCCTCTTTAATATGCTCTAACAATACATAGATTAGCTCCCTTTTCATTGCTGGTTTTGCATGATGCGACCTGACATAATTGTGTGTCAGCGGTGCAGGAGGATCAGCAATAACCCACTAGCCTCCCCCTCCCTCCCTCAACATACTGCTCCAGGACGCGACATCACGCCCAAACCTGATCAGCGGGTGCGAGCTGGCTGGGTACTAGTCCCTATCCCTTTACAGCACTTGGCCAAATGTCCTTTTTTTAACCCTCTTGCATTTATTCCGCCCCAAACCGCCCAGCCGGAAGTTGCCTCTGTGTATTCAAACCGCCCTAAACCGCCCTTGTCTTGCCCCCACTCTGAGACCCCGTCTGATAGCATTTTTATCACGCACAAAGTTCTGGCTTGTTATACACACACTCTGATGGAGCTTCTCACTGGCAGTGATGTGGTAGTAACTGTATGGCGCTCTGTGTGCTTCAAGTTACAGATTTTCCTGAAAATGTGTGAAAAAAATGTGAACACTAGAAGAAGTTTTTTCTGTAACAACTGCGAATGCAAGAGGGTTAAATGGAACCTCAGACTTGTGTGTGTGAGACTGCCAGACCACATTTTTGCCTCTTACTTTGCGTTTGTAGCGGGGAAAACCAATTGCTGTAGACAGTCTTTCTATATACAGTTTTTCTATAAAAAGTCTGATCTACTGACTACCGCTTCCCTATGTCTTAACCTGAAGGAAAAACCTGTAATCTTCTTTCATTTCCCTTTTCAGTCTTTTCTTTTCTCCTGAGTGATTGTGGGCCCCAAAGAGAAGAAGAAGAAAAGAAGAAGAAGAAAAGCCGGGGTGTGGCTGTGAGTTGGGACTGGGACTGAGCGACGAGGGAGCAACGCCACTGTACGGCCCAGAAAATGAGAGAGCAAAAAAACCCACATGACAGGTAAAGGATGAACTCAATGGCATTGTTCCGCCTAAACATATGCGACATATGACGTCATCGTTGAGACGTTCCGCTTAAATGTATGCGGAAGAAATACAAAGCTGTCAGTTTGGTGAATTTGCTTCAAGGGAAGTAAATCAGTGTGCACACCATACTTTGGTCACTTCACTCCCTTAGACCATATTTTTGCCTGTTAGTTTGTGTTGTAGTGGGGAAAATCAATTGCTGTAGAGGGTCTTTCTATATACAGTTTTTCTATACAGACAAATCCCCATTTTACGACCCTCTGTTAAGCGACCACCTCTCATTTGAGACCGGATTTGTTGGCACAGATGCATTTTACTATGTAAACGACCTCTCTTAAACGACTTCCTCTAAAACGCGACTTACGACCGCCATTTTGTTGGTTTTTACGACCGTTGCTGTCGTCTGCATAGACTTCGAGCAAAGGGAAACAACCACGGTCAAGGGCCTGAAAGCGAAGTCGCTTCCCTTGTTGTAGAAAAGATGGCGGAGAGCGTAGGAAAAGCACGAAAACCACTGACTTTGAAAAAGAAAACCACTGACTTTGGACGAGAGTGGAGGTGATTAAAAGAAGTCGGCAAAGTGAAACTGTAATACATCGATTGCACAATCCTATGGAGATGGAAAGACCCAAATCCAGTTTTAATATGTCATTGTATGTGTGCACGAAGAAGAGAGTATGAACTGTGCTGCCTTTGAAGATACCAGTTGTGGCGGTGCCATAGCCGATGAGGTTTAACCGAGGCGTGGTCACCGCTACAGCTATCTGTATTCATAAAAACAAAATCGGGACTTTACTGGTTTCGTACTGCCTCCGGGCATTGCCTCCAGTATTGTTCCAACCATATTTGTATTTACAAATGTCCCATATGTGTCTGATTCAGACCAAGAGGACGTAAAACTCCATTTTCTCTCTATGAACTGTGCTGAACTTTTTCTTTCTACGGCTGCCAGTGAAAACCTCCGTCATACGACCCCTCCAATTTACGACCGATTTTTCCGGACATTTTGGAAGTCTTAAAATAGAGGTTTGTCTGTAATAAAAAAAAGTCTGATCTACCACTTCCCTAAGTCTAAACCTGAAAATAAAAACCAGTGATCTTTTTTTTTTCATTTCTCTTTTTGTTTATGTCCGTTTTGTTTGTGAGTATGGCTGGAGTGATTTGTTGAGTTGCTTTTCAATAATTCAAAACCATGCGAATTTTAGGTTCGCGGATTAGTGTAATGGTTGCGATGCGAATGAGTTAACCGTAATCTGGGTTGCCACACATAGCGATACAACAGTCATATACATCAGTTTGTACGCTAAGGGAAGGAACTCCTCACTGACCTCCAGTACTGGGTACAGTCCCTTGGAGTTGAGGTCCCCCATCACGTTATTGCACACCTGGGACAGCCCGGCCAGGAACTGCTCACCTGGTAAAGCAAACAAACAAAAATATAACAGTGATGCACCGAGGAAGGAAAAATGATAGGACAAACATGTCGTCCTGACAGAAGACAATTGACACGACAAAATGTCCTGGCTCCTGCTTGTAACTTCCTCTAATCTGCCACTCTCTTTGACTCTGCCTTTTTCCTTTGCTAACTCAGGCGGCCATCAAGAGGACTAACTCCACCAGTGTTTTCGGGTCAGAGTCGTGGGGATCAGCATGTCGTCGGTGAAATTCAAAAACCTTGTATCTCAATATTGGTAGTTTTGAGAAAAATGAAGAAAAAAAAGTTAAAAAAATTAACCGTGTTGACCACAATTGATTAACTATGATTAATATGTTGCTCAAGACATTGCGAGTTTAGTCCTATATTTTGCTAAAATTACTTTAAAAAACGAAGATACAAGGTTTTTGTCCATAACTTGATCTGAATTTGGGACTTACGAGTTTTTCGTCTATTGTCACAACCTCATTTACCGCAGATAGAAAGTCGTTAGAGATACAAGCTTTTGGTGGAAGGTGGCGGGAAAAATTAGAAAGCTGACTATGTATCTGACTCAAACAAAAAAATCGAGATACAAGGTTTTTGAATTTTACCGACGATGTTCTAGGGAGCTGTTGGTAGACAGTCGTGGTGGCGCCCTCGGAGGAGGACCTCACGCTGGCGCCCGCGACAAAGACATTATTTCCGTCAGTAGTGGGCTTAGTAGGTGGTGTCCTGCTTAGAACAGTGCAGGCTGGCTCCACTGAACTCAGCAGCAGGAGACTCAGCAGCAGTGCAGTGTCTCCTCGGTTGGTTGCCTCCTTTACGGCCTAACACACATTCGCTCGCTTCCCTTGGACTGCTGGTTTCGGATACCGCGACCTGACGAGCCAGGGTGTGGCTGCGAGTTGGGACTCGGGATGAGCGACGTGGGAGTAACACCACTGTACTTGTAAACGATTTGGTCTAAACTCAGGCCGCCTCTTTCACTGAAAGAATCTGACTTCCAGCACCTCCACCAAGGAGGAATCGCCGATTTGACGGTTTGATTTCTAGGAAACCAGACCAAAGTGAGTGTTGCGATCTCTGTAAATGGTGTTTTCCTGGTGATCTCGATGTGTTTCATTCAAAAACGTATCCATCCGGGTGCACCTTTAATGGAGGTAATTTACTGACAGAAAAGAACAAGACAATCCAGCGAGGAATGGGAGGCTTTTACCTGCTTCTTCTTCTTGTGTGTGTGTGTTGTGTGTGTGTGTGTGAGCATGAATGTGTGCTTGTGTGTATTTTGGTTTTGTGGGTTGTGTGTGCACGCATGTGTGTGTGTGTGTTTGTGTGCGTGTCTGTGTGTCTGTCTGCGTGCGTACGTTGTGTGTGAGGGTGTTTGTGTATGTGTGTTGGTGTATGTGGTCAGTCCATGCGGCTCAGTTGCTGTGGCTTACCGAATGGGGTATGAACGAGTTGGCGTCAATAATTGTGTGTTTATGTGTGTGTGTGTGTGTGTGTGTGTGTGCGTGTGTGTGTGCGTGTGTGTGTGTGTGTGTGTGTGTGTGTGTGTGCGTGTGCGTGTGTGTTAGAGAGAGAGAGAGAGAGTTGCTTTGCATATGCGCTGTTGGTGGTTGGTGTCACTCTTGAATCTTGTTTTTTGTTATCTGTTGATGAATAATTGATTGTAAAGCGCTTTGGGCTCATCTGAGGTAAAGCGCTATATAAATGTACTGTTATTATTATTATTATTATTATTTTTCAGCGTTCCCAGGCCATATGGCCATAACGTGTCTGGTTTTCAGTTTTCACTGGTCTCCCTACCAGACCTGTTTACCACTTACACAAGTCTTGAGTAGTCTTGATGGCTGAAATGAGTAGTTTGGGTGCAAGATGTGTAGTTTTATTCATTAAACCATCAAATGTTAACTGAAAATGAGTTATTAGAGCATTTCTTTTTCAATTTTGAAGAGTAGTAGAGATCCAAATTGAGTAGAATACTACTAAAAAAGAGCAGAGTAAATAGGTCTGCCCCACATTCCGATTTCGGAGGAGCTCAAAGAAGAAAATTATTTGGAAGATGTTCTTGAAAAAGGCAGGAGAATGGACCAATAAGTCAGAAAGATAGTAGATGATAGAAAACAAAGGGAAAAGGCAGAGTCAAAGACAGTGATATATTAGAGCAAGTTACAAGCACAGAACTTCCAGCAGGTGGGGGAACTATTTGCACAAAAGATCCCCCCCCCCGGGAAGTTACTTGCTTTCTTGCTCACGATTTTTAACTCGTGTCGATTGGTCAGTTTTGAAGGGGTGTTGACTATTTTTTCTTCTTTAAAAAAAAAATGAATTAACTCCTTAGCTGTGCATTGTTTATTTACTATCATTGTTCCTTTGTCTCCTTCCTTTCTCATTTATTTATGTATTTTATTATACTTTTTATTTATTTGTTTATTTACTCATACATTTATTCAGTCATTTATTTAGTTGTGTATTCGTAATTTGTTCATGAAAAACATGAAAAAAAAGGTTCAATAACAAAAAAATGTTTACCTGCTTTGATTTTCAGAGCTTTCCAGTTGTTGGTGCTTGTGAAGGTGACCAATATACGTAGGTACACCATGATGATCTTCAAGTCTGCGTGATTCTCCGGCTGTTAAGAGACACACAGACAGATAGACAGACACATATGCACATGATATGCACACACAAGCGCACACACACATGTTGTACACACACACACAATGTGCACGTACACACACACACACGTACACGCACACACACACACACACGCACACACACACATGTGCGCATGCACGCAAGCACACACACAGAGTCAGCCATGAAGAAATGAATCAATTAATCAGTCAGTCTTTCACGAACTATAAGGAGATACTTTTTCCCCAGACTGAGACTTCGGTGCCTGATATTATGACTAATAATATATCATAGTAAGAAACTATAATAACAAAATAAATATTTTGTGTAAAATTAGGGGAGTTGTAACAGGGTGTGCGTTATGATCTGTAAATAATGGTACTCAATCACAGACATTTTCTCTGATTCATTTACTTACTGACTCACTCTTAGGCCGCGGACACATTAATAATAATAATAATAATAATAATAGTGAAGCATTTATATAGCGCACTCCTTCCGCCAAAATGCGGAGCTCTATGCGCTTAACCAAAAAAAAAAAGTTATACAAAAAGTTAAAAATAAAAAAGAAGAACAATTAAAAAAAACAACCACAAATCCAATCAACCAGCTATATAAAAATGAAAATGTCATGCTGTTACCTCCCAAAAGTTATTAATGGTTATTAATTTTAGACCTTTGACGGTGCATAATTACATGTATAACAACGTTTAAAAAAAAAAAGTTTAAACAAAAATTAGACGCAGAAGTTATGTTTACTTATTTACGGATTGCGCATGGGATTTCTGCGTCTACAGTGTACGCGGCCGTACTCACTCTCCTGCTCTCCCTCTCTCTCCATATTGTTTATCATTGCCAATGATTTTAAATTACCTCGCATTTTCAAATTGTCCATCAGAAAAGGTTAATTGTACACTGTTGGAATATAAAAACCAAACCCAAACCCTGGGCCTGTATTCACGTTGAGATAGCATGAGACTTAGCATCATGCTAACTTAGAAGCTCTTCCAATGTCCTATAGGATTTAATAGGACTCTTGGAAGAGCTTCTAAGTTAGCATGATGCTAAGTCTCATGCTATCTCAACGTGAATACAGGCCCAGGTGAGTTTTCTCCGCATTCTACCATTTTCGTCCCTGTTGGAACATAGCTGTTGTTCTGCTAAGCGGGTCAAAAGGTTAACAGCAATAAATTAATTCATTCGTTCGTTTCGTTCATTCAAATTGTCGCCATACCCTTAGTGTTTTCAGGGCGTTGCAACATCTCCAAAGCACGTCCTTCAACTGTTTGATCCAGGATAACACACGTGTCTTGCTCATGGCTAGGGAGGCGTAACATGTCTGCACAATCATCGTCATCATCATTATGATCATCATCACCATCATCAGTGACATCATCGTCATCATGAATGGCATCATCATCATCATGACAATCTTCATTGTCATCATCATCATTTACATCATCATCTTAATTATTATCATCATCATGATGATTTGATATCATCATCATCATGATTGACATCATCATCATCATGTGAGTGTGAGTGTGTGTGTGTGTGTGTTTGCGTGTGTGTGTTGTATGTGTGTGTGTGTGTTGTGTGTGTGTGTTGTGTGTGTGTGTGTGTGTGTGTGTGTGTGTGTGTGTGTGTGTATGTGTGTGTGTGTGTGCGTGTGTGTGTGTGTGCTTCCTCTCTACTTGCTCTAAAAGCTTGTATGTATTATTCACTACAAGCACTTTAAAATATGGTATAAACATCTGTATTGTTAAAACTTCGGGACTTTCCTGGTGTTGCACTGCCTCCGGGCATTGCCTCCAGGATCGTTCCCACCATCTTTATATCTAATTTCTCATATGTGTCTGTTCCAGACCGGAGGACGTTAAGCAGAATTTCATCACTATGAGTCAAGTCAAGTCAAGTCAAGTTAAGCCAAGTCAAGTCAAGAAATCTTCATTATCTCTATACAGAGAAATTGCATTTGGGTGCAAACACAGAATTACAAAAATAGAACACAGTATATTATTTAAGAACTAATACATCAACCATATTGCACCCACAAAGTTAACAATTCATATACTAGGATCACATTGCACCAGCAAACACTCAAACCATATTGCACACACAAAATGGCTTATATACTAGGTAAGAACATGCATTAAATATTAAATAATTTTAGGATGTGCACCACATGTCCATTCATGAGCAAGTATATCTGTGCAAGCGAGTGTGCCAATGAACTCTCGCTAAAACCTACATCACAATAAAATCAATGCAGATTCACTAAAGGGTAATTTAGTTCAATTCCCTCCCTACTAGGAATTAAAAACAAAATATCGGATTCTGCGACTTGAACAAAACCAGGGTGTAGCTGCGAATTGGGATTCGGAACAACTGTACGACCCAGAAGATGGGACAGCAAAAAAAAAATAATAAAAAAAAAAAGGCAACTGTACCTTGATGTTTTCGCTCTCCATTGTGGCAAGAAGGTAGCGACAAAGATATTCAAATCTCTGCACACAAAAATAAACAAAATAATAACAGGTAGACACAAAGGTATTCAAATCTTTGCAAAAACAAACAACAAAATAATCAGAGATAGACACAAGGATATTCAAATCTTTGCAAAAATAAACAACAAAATAATCAGAGATAGTCACAAGGATATTCAAATCTCTGCAAAAATAAACAACAAAATAATCAGAGATAGACACAAGGATATTCAAATCTCTTCACACAAAATAAACAAAATAATAACAGGTAGACAGAAAGGTATTCAAATCTGTGCAAAAATAAACAACAAAATAATCAGAGGTAGATGTTGTTGTCGTACCCTGGCTTAAAGACTCTAGGGATCATCCCAACAGCCGAAGCACTTGAACACTATGATACAAATGCACCAGCTAGGGATGAGAACATTACGTGTGTGACAGTTTTTGATTACCCCGCCACATGGGCAGCCACACTCTGACTTCACAGGAAAATCAGAGGTTAATAAAAAGGTATTCAAATCTCTGCAAAAATAAACAACAAAATAATCAGAGGTGAACACAGAGATAATTTTTTTAATCTCTACACGCATAATAATTAAAAAAATCGACATTGAGGCTTCACGTACATATACAAAGTAGACTCTACATACAAACAAATCTTTGCTACATAGAGCTGCACATTGGACAGTCTCGATATATTCAATGCACATTTGTGATGGTGCGTGAGAACAATGGCACTTTTGCATAAACAGAGGTTTTGCTTATCACAAAATGGAGCCGACGGGAAAAGAACAATTTAAATATCTTTGCTAGTTTTGAATTTAGAGTCGCTTGAAGTTTAGCATCCAAGACACAACCTTTGTAGACGTCTGACTTAGAAGAGAGAGTTTTGACTTTGTTTTTGTTTATTTGTGTTAAAAAATCATTATATACTGATGGAAAAAAGTTAGGGACCAGTCACACACACATGCACAACTTTCCAACCACGAATGGCAATGCAATTTTTTTGGGAGAGCATTTAATTCATTATCTCATCAATCAGAGTACCAAATTTCATTCCGATTTGATTATCAGTTTGCTTTCCGCGAGCCCTCAAACAACATAGGTGTTCAAAACGAAAATTGCAAGTCCTTCAACATGTTCAGTAGTGTGTGTGTCCACCACGATTCCTTTGGCATTCATCACATCTGCGCCTCATGGAGTTCACCAGCTTCACGAAGAACTCCTGTGGGATGGCCTGCCACTCAGCACGAAGCATCTGGAGTAGGTGCTGGAGATTCCTGGGGGGAGGATGATTTGCCCTCACCCGCCTATCAAGTTCATCCCATGCATGCTCTATGGGGTTGAGATCTGGGCTGCAGGCCGGCTAAACAAGCCTGACAACACCAGCCTGTTGGATGAAGTTGGTCACCACCCTGGCTCGGTGTGGGGTGGCGTTGTGGCAGGCCATCCCACAGGAGTTCTTCGTGAAGCTGGTGAACTCCATGAGGCGCAGATGTGATGAATGCCAAAGGAATCGTGGTGGACACACACACTACTGAACATGTTGAAGGACTTGCAATTTTCGTTTTGAACACCTATGTTGTTTGAGGGCTCGCGGAAAGCAAACTGATAATCAAATCGGAATGAAATTTGGTACTCTGATTGATGAGATAATGAATTAAATGCTCTCCCAAAAAAATTGCATTGCCATTCGTGGTTGGAAAGTTGTGCATGTGTGTGTGACTGGTCCCTAACTTTTTTCCATCAGTATATAAACAAAGAAATAATTCAAATTTGGATTTGATATAGATACTGGTAGAATAAATAAGAATAGAGATGAATGTGCCTTAGCTAAACAGAAAATGGGTACCATATTCTTTGGACTATAAGGCGCAACCCCCAAATGTTACACAAAATACAGATTTTGTTCTTATAGTAACTGTCTTTTCTGACTATTTTACTACAGACAAACCTCTATTTTAAGACTTCCAAAATGTCCGGAAAAATCGGTCGTAAATTGGAGGGGTCGTATGACGGAGGTTTTCACTGGCAGCCGTAGAAAGAAAACGTTCAGCACAGTTCATACTCTCTTCTTCATGCACACATACAATGACATATTAAAACTGGATTTGGGTCTTTCCAACTCCATAGGATTGTGCAATCGATGTATTACAGTTTCACTTCGCCGACTTCTGTTAAACACCTCCACTCTCGTCCAAAGTCAGTGGTTTTCTTTTTCAAAGTCAGTGGTTTTCGTGCTTTTCCTACACTTTCCGCCATCTTTTCTACAACAAGGGAAGCGACTCCGCTTTCAGGCCCTTGACCGTGGTTGTTTCCCTTTGCTCGAAGTCTATGCAGACGACAACAACGGTCGTAAAAACCAACAAAATGGCGGTCGTAAGTCACGTTTTAGAGGAAGTCGTTTAAAAGAGGTCGTTTACATAGTAAAATGCATCCGTGCCAACAAATCCGGTCTCAAATGAGAGGTGGTCGCTTAACAGAGGGTCGTAAAATAGGGGTTTGTCTGTAGTCATATTACTAGGTACAGGGGTCTTAGCCTGAGAAAAAAAATATCGCCTTATAGTCAGAAAAATACTGTAGTTTTCAGGTTGTTGACAAGCTTTTGATTTTGTTCCAAAGAAAGCTGAGCAACTTATGCACAGTTTTTTCATACACCATCACAAATGTTCATCTGTTGATTATTATTTTTTTTGTTTTAAATGTTCAACATCAAACACCTAACACACACCTGTGCGTCTGTGTGGTCGTCCATGATAAGCAGCAGTCTGTGTGTGACGTCAAACACTTCTGCCGCTGTAAAACAACAACAACAACAACAATAACACAAGTACAAGTAAAAGATTGCCAACAAACAATGACTTTGAGATTGAGGGTAGTAAATGTGAGGGGGGTGTTTAAGTACTTCGCTAACACGAGCGAGCCAATGATTAAAATCCAATTGAAAATGAAGGGCTATGAGAGTCATGCATAAGGGGGAGGCATTATCCCCCCCCCCCCCCCCACCCCTGAAGCTGAAGCAAAAATTGAATTATGAAGGTATTTTAGATAGCTCTCCTGCTATTCCAAGACAAAAATCATAGTTGTTGTTTTTAAGTGCTCACAATTTATGCAAACGTTTATTTTTTAAGTGTTTGGGGAAAAAACAGTAGATGCACACAGATTTTTGGGGGAACAATTTTTTTTAACCCTTTCACCGCCAACGTCGCATTTTTGCACCACAATGATATAACACCCATGTCACTAAAAGGCATCAAATCAGGGCCTGTTATCCAAAGACACTATTCTCTTAATTTTGGGAGGTAAGGATAGGCCTTGCTTTAAATATGTCACAGAGAAATCCCCAATATTACAGATTTTTTTTCTCTACCCAGGTAAGCTTAATGGGATTTTTTCTTCTTCTGAAAAATGGCTGGCGGCAAAAGGGTTAAAGGAACTTCCTTTTCAAGTACAAATTTAAAAAATAAAAAAAAGGAAAAAAGTTGCATCCATGGTCATGTAATCTTCCACAAACTGACAAATAGACTAAGCTGTACCATGATGCTTCATGACATTCCCCGTGGGGATACCGGGGGACTTTCGCAAAAAATAGTTCCCCCACCTTCTGGAAGTTCTGTGCCTGTAACTTCCTCTAATCTGCCACTCTCTTTGACTCTGCCTTTTCCCCTTGCTTTCTGTCATCTACTATCTTTCTGACTTATTGGCCCATTCTCCGGCCTTTTAAAAAAAAGAAATATTCCAATTAATTTTTCTCCTTTGAGCTCCTCCGAAATAAGAATGTGTCGGCTGTACACAGCGTGGAGACCAGTGGAAACTGAAAACTGGACACATATGTACCTTACCCATTATGGCCATATGGCCTGGGAACGCAGAAGAAGAAGAAGCTTCATGACTGAAGAAAATCATTTATTGCACAGCTTCCACTTTACTATTGGCCCACTACTACAAGCTATTGCTGACAAAAAGCCAATTGAGTGAAAGGCGCCCATGATGCAGAATCCTGATGATGACAGTCTGTTTAACCCTTTCGCCGCCAGCCGTTTTTCAGCAAAAAAATACCATTAAACTTAACTGGGTCCAAAACAAAATTGTATTTGCAATATTGGGAATTCATCTGTGACATGTATAACATTAGGCCTATCCTTACCACCCCAAAATTACAAAATAGGGTCTTCTGATGACAGGCCCCGATTAGATGCCTTTTAGTGACATGGGTGTTAAACCATTGTGGTGCATAAATGCGACATTGGCGGTGAAAGGGTTAACGTCCTCCGGCCTGGAACAGACACATGCATAGGTACAGTGGAACCTCCCTTATAAGACCTCCCATTATAAGACTCCCTCACACATAAGATCTGCTTCTCTGAGACATTGCCCTTTTTTGTAAACTTGTACTAAAATTATCTCTCTTATAAGACCCCTCCCTTATAAGACCTCATTTTGGATGATTTTTAAGGTCTTATAAGGGAGGTTCCACTGTATTAGGTATTACTATTAGGTACTTCATAGTCACAGAGGTGTGTCCTTGAAATTCAGGCTGCTCCCACACAGAGGCACGGACACCAAATTTTTTTTTTGTTTTGCATTCAATCTGATGAAGAAGAAGGGGGGGGGGGGATTTTGACCAAATGACAACTTTTTCGTTGCCACTGGGTTTAACGTGTGCTAAGTGCATGGGCACACGTGACCTCGGTTTATCGTCTCATCCGAAAGACTCCACTTTCAGACCGCAAGGCCTAGTGCAGAGTGAGAGGAAAAATCCCCTGTACCCAGGTTCGAACTCGGGTTTACTTGACACGAGGCGAACGCGATACCTCTGTGCCACTCTACACCGTGGGACATTAATAAAGTCTATACAGATACCAGTGGGACGATCCTGGAAGTACTGCAATACCAGGAAAGTTCTGATGTTTTAATGTACTGTATAATAACGTCAGCAGAATCCCGATGAAGTTACCTGGTTTCAGAGTTGGGTTGTACTGCTCCGAGTCGCCATCTGGAATGCACAGCAACTTGTCTGTCTCCTCTCTGGTTAAATACAAACAAAAGAACAAACCACTCATATTAATTATTATGTTATGTGCACAAACACACACACACATGATGCATACACACACTCACATGCATACTCTTTCTCTCTCTCTCTGAATCTCAAACACACACATACATGTATACATATAATAATAATAATAATAATAAAAAACATAAACGGACACTTAAATAGCGCTTTTTATCGAGCACAAAACGCTTTACAATCAGCATTGAAACACTCACAGACATACACACACGCACACAGACACAACAGACACACATGCACGTACGTGCACGCACACAAGTGAACACGTTCTTGCACACAGACATACACACACAGAGACAGACCCACACACATTTCATCATGCACAGACTCTCTCTCACAGTGAGTCACACCCACACCCATACAGAGACAAACACACAGAGTGACACTTGACACACACACACACACAAAAACACACACACACACACACACACACACACACACACACAAATACACACACACACACAGTGTATTCAATTACCTTATCTGCCGCTTTAACCGTGATCTCTCCAAGAATCCCCGACCATAGGCCTAAAAAGCAAAAGAACATAAAATGTGCTGTTCCACTGTGATAGCTTTATAAAGATGATACAACAAAATCTACAATGACTTGTTAACCCCTGAAGTCCTAGCGACACATGCATCCACAATAACTTAGTGTGCTTCAGTACTTGTCACCGATGCATACTTGATCGGCACACAGTAATGATTTTTTTCTGAAACCATAAATTGGCCTGGCAAATAGGAACAGACCAAAACAGTACATCATTACATGGCACCGAAGAGAATACAGTTTACCAACAACTGTAAATGACACAGCTGAAGGTTTTCTATGAAATGATGCAGCAAAAATTCACTTTTCATGAGGTTTTTTAACCCTACACTTTAATTTAAATGTTATAAAGGTATCAGAATTGCATCAATATCTTCAGTTCAAGTATAAAAATTGTCAAGAGAGAGTTCAGAAAAATCCTATTTCTAAAGTTCAACTGGCTGCACGTTTCACTTAATTTAACTAAGATTAAGAAAAGGATTTTTTTTAAATCCCTCTATATCGTTCCCAAAACCTATGCTTGGAAAAAGGTGAAATTCAGGAAAATCATATTAATTTCTGAATTTTCCAGACAGACTTCGGAAATCTGGACATTCTTGAAAAATTCCTGAGGGTCGGCAGCTATGAAAATATGTATTGATTAGATGAACAATGAAAATGAATTACATGTATGCATTACGGCATAGGAATAAGTAGTACAACCACAATGTTAAATTATAAAAAAATACACGTGTACACACACAAACACACACACACAGTGACACACTCACACACACCCCACCCCCAACCCCCACACCTGTATGGTGACAGCCGCATTCTCCTGCTGTTGTTTCTCCGCCCTCTCCTCTCTCAACGCTTTGGCCTGCTCCAAGAACTGTTCCTTCTCCTTCTTGGGATCCACTCGCTGAAACATCTTGAATGTCTACCAATGCTCACCTATTACTATGTCCCTTTGTGTGTGTTTTCTCACAGAATTTCTCCACACAATGTGTGTTTTTTCTCACAGAATTTCTCCACACAAACAAAAATATGAATCGAATTGTCAAAACACCTTTAATGCTTTAATTAGTGTTGGAAACATCTTGTAAGTTGTATACTGTGTCGACGCCAGCTAGTCTTTTTTTCCCCTCAGAATTTCTCCGCCTAAATTTAAACATGAATTGAACTGTCGAAATACCTGTAGTGTAAATGTAACGCCCAAAAAAAAATCTTGTATACTGTTTCAACACCAACTAGGTAACTCCTTTTTTTTCAAAGAATGTTCATCCACGAGAAAGGAACTGCTCTGTTGACGAACTTGTACTATTGGCAAGAGTTCAAATTAGAAGCTGCCGGACTTATTCCTTTATGATTTTTTCCCTATTATCATATGTGGAACATTAGTGAAGGGGGAAGCAAATCTAGATAGTTGAATATGCTTGAGCGTTCATCGAGGGCACTATTTTTGACATACCTCAGTTGACCTGGTCTGGTGCCATAACCATTTTGTTTGAAAGAATATCCAGGTGCATGTGTTCTAGTGAGGGACACTTCTAAAAGTTGGACTAGCCAGAAGGAAGGTACACATTGCCAGTTCGCCACATTGCAAAATATATGGAGTGCCCCTCATACTATCTAGTCTAATTATTTCGCTGAGGTCGCAAGAAATAGGCACAGTCAACAGCACAACTGAAAGTGACTGCAAAATTTACTGCTTTGATAAAAAAACAACACATCACATTTTCAAAACCAAAATCAAAGATTCCAGCTTGACAGTGACACATCACCATAACACTTCTGACTTCTTATTCTTCGCTGTGCGTGGCCACAATCAAGTCTTTGATTATTTTGCCACAGAACTTGACTGTGACAACCCGAAAACGATGACTGAACAAAGGCAGAGGCTACAGTTATGGGTCCATAATCCACATTCTCCAGGCTACGGTTACAGGTCTCAATCACGGGACGCAAAAAAAGTGCGCAAGTGTCTTGAAAAAATCAGGCACTATTATTATATTATTATTATTAACATTGACTATAACATGTTCCTAACCCTATCCCTATTCTATATCACAGTGGCTACGGGTACGGCATTGTTGCAACTCTCAGACCATGTTCAGGGATAGTAACTCCTTTTCTACTATTATTTAACGCATCTTGGTAAGGAATAGGGTTAGGAACATGTCAGAGTTATTATGTTACTTTTTTACTTTGTTTTTTAAAGACATTTGCGCACAATTTTTGCGTCCCATGATTGAGCCCCGTACCCGTAGCCTGGAGAATGTGAAATATGTGCCAGTACCCCTAGCCTCTGCCATGCTATATTTTAACCAAACTTTGATGCGTTAAATATACGTCTTTATCCGAAATAAGAAAATGCATTTGTTGACAAAAAATTTGACTTGGAGGAGTTACTATCCCTGAACATGGTAGAGTATATCAACAACCCCGTAACTGAAGCCACTGTGCTGAACGATACATTGACGGGTTATATCCTAGATGTGGCCACTAAATCCCCTACAAGATTTTCATGCAAGTTTCGCCATGACTCGGGTAAGGGATAGGGCTAGAATTAACTTAGGAATATTTTCATCAAAGAAAAATCATTACCAAAAAAACAAGAACAAAGAAAAACAAACTGAAAGCCTATTTCGTTCAATGATCAACACGTCCACCGCTGCAAAGTCAGCTAAATTAGTGTCATAAACGGTGCTGAAAGGAAGACAAATGGTGGGATTAAGTAGCATTCACGCTGTTGTTTTGAGCTGCTGTTCTTCTTCTTCTTCTTCCAATTAGGGATGTTTATTTTGCCCCACGCCCAAAGTCTTCGTTTTAATATACTGCTATTGACGCACAGGATGCATGCTTTGCGAGTTTGTGTCATCCATTCCACCGGCACACACGGCCTACTCGTACCGAATAGTAGAATGGGCTTTAACGTGCGCACAAGATTTTGTGCGTGCGTTCGCACACAGGACCTCGGTTTTAGGTCTCATCCGAAGGACGTACTTAAAGTATCTTTCCCAAGGATACAACACCATGACCAGCTGGGTTCAAACCAGCAAACTCGCAAACCCGTTGGATTTCGAGCGGCGCCTCTAACCAAGCAGCCACGCCCACTCCTGTTCTTAGGGTTAAAGTTAATCCCCCCCCCCCCCCCCCCCCACACACATTTGATGAAAATAACTCAAAACTGATTGTAACCCTATCCCTTGCCCGAGTCTAATCAAAACGTGCATGAAAATCTCATTGGGGATTTAGGGGCCGGATGTAGGATTTATTTAGCCCATTGATGATTGAAAAGTGAAACGACAGCAGTCGAGCAGACTAAGTTATAACTTCATGTAAAACAGTAGTCGTCTGGCAAATTAACGCAGTTTGGGTCTTCTTCACCTTCATAACCATACAGATGAAAGCAAATTGCTGCAAGAAAACAATCCCAACACTTTCAAATTCACAATA
Source organism: Phymorhynchus buccinoides (assembly GCA_017654935.2). Taxonomy (NCBI): domain Eukaryota; kingdom Metazoa; phylum Mollusca; class Gastropoda; order Neogastropoda; family Raphitomidae; genus Phymorhynchus; species Phymorhynchus buccinoides. The sequence goes on from CM065702.1 coordinate 26,411,379, forward strand.
AGGAGAAAGATATATCCATTTTTTGCAAGTGAAATGTCTTTCTTGATGATGGATTGAAAATGGTAACAGGGGAGATTACTCTAAATAGTAATAAACAATTGAGAGATTATATTGGGCCACTTGTGAAAAAATGTCCTATCTGTCACACAATGCTTCACTTTTTGATTATAGTAGTAGTAGTAGTAGTAGTAGGGACAGGCTCTCAAGCCTAGGCCTCGCGGCCTATATAACGTCCCCTCTTTGGCAATGACGTTGCAAAAATTATTTTGGGTCTGAGCAAGTTTTTGAAAGACAATCAGTCAAAATCATTAAAAAGGCTCTGAAATTTCTGACTGGAATCCAGAAGATTTTTAAAGGTGTTAATATTAGTTGCAAACTTGATGTTAGTACTTAGTTCATTCCAATGAACAGCAACTCTATAAGAAAATGAAAATTTTCTTCTATTACTTTGACAATATCTAATAAAGATTTTGCCTTCTGACTTTCTCGTGATGTTAAATTGTGGAACAGAAAAGAAAGTTTCAAAATTGATGTCATCAATACCATGGAAGATCTTATAAGTTTGTATAAGGCTGCCTCTCAACCTCCTACCCTTAAGAGAGTGTAAGTTTAGGTGTCTTAGCCTTTCAATATATGACATGTTTTTACATTCTTTTAGCAGTTTTGTGGCCCGTCTTTGAACTTTTTCTATTTGATTAGACTGCCTTTTCAAAAAAGGACACCATATAGCATTAGCATATTCCAGATGTGGCCTTACAAAAGATTTATATAGTTTTAGAAAAGTGTCTTTATCAAGATAAGTGAAACTTCTTTTAATAATTCCCAACATCTGGTTTGCCTTGCCCACCACTCTCTGTATATGAGGATCAAATGATAATTTGTTATCAAAGGTAACACCCAAATCTTTCTCTTCTGTGACAGTATTTATCTGCTGAATTCCATCATTGAGTCTCATTTCATATTCAACATTCTGATTGCTTTTACCAATATGTAACACACCACATTTTGATACATTAAAATATAAATTCCAGGTATCGGACCAATCCTGCAAACAGTAAATGTCATTTTGTAAAGTGGTACTGCAAGATGAGCTATTATAGATTTTTGTGTCATCTGCAAAAATTTTACAAGCACTAATAACATTATCTGGTAGATCATTAATAAATATAGTAAATAGAATAGGACCAAGTATACTTCCCTGGGGAATTCCACTGAGGACACTACTCTCTACTGATTTATCCACTCCTACTCTAACATGTTGTGATCTTTCTTTTAAAAAGTTACTGATCCAGTTAAGCAATTTACCACAAATTCCATAAGCAGCTAATTTGACTAATAACCTCTCATGCGGTACCGTGTCAAACGCCTTTCTAAAATCCAAATATATTACATCTACACTATGGCCCTGATCAGTAAGTAAGGTTAAATTTTCCATAACTTCCAATAACTGCGTTACACAGGATCTTTTTTTACGAAAACCATGTTGACAATTTACATATAAGTCATTATCACTGAAGTGAGACACAACAGCATCTCTAACTAAGCCTTCTAATACTTTACAAGCAATACAAGTCAGACTTACCGGACGATTGGAATGCTTCAGGATCAGGATCAGGATCGGTACGTCGCAGACGCCACTTCTGACAATATATCGCGACAGAACTAGGAGGGCGCATGTACGTAATAAAAAAATTAGAAGGAGAACGACCTGTGACCGTGACCGGGCCCTGGGTTAAGACCATCCCAGTTGGGAACGCCCAGGCCCCACTTCCAGGTCAGACCAATTAAGGCCTCTCAAGCAGGATTTCTTCCAGAAGAAAAAACCAAACACCAACCTAGTGGTCAGTGGGCGCAGGCTCAGATGGAGATCTGGTCAGCGCAGATGAAAATGCACTGACGGAGCCTAGACGCGGTGACAGTGGCCTCACTAACTGCCGACTAAGTCGGTTCCACTCCATGGCAGTCCGCCGGGGGTGGGGGTGGGTGGGTGAAGGAGCTGCGATATTGTTCCGTTCGCATGCACGTTGGGGACACAGAATCCACGAGTGTGATTGATTACCTGTCTTTTCAGCATGTTTGATGTTTGAAACCCCTCCAATCTGGTTAGTCCTGCGGAGATTTGTGGTGTCTAATGGCGGGGAGCTTGGAAGCCGGGATACCCTCAGCAATCTTAATGTAGAAGAGGCTGAGGCGTTGGTGCCTGCGTCTTTCCTCTTGGGGCAGCAGGTCTAGCTTATGGAGCATGCCACTTACACATCCTGGATTCCTGGACCGGCTTATAGTCCCCAGTAATAAAGCGTGCTGCTTGGCGTTGCACTCTCTCCAGTTTCTCGATATCCTGTCTCTGGGACGGTTCCCACACTGTTGCACTATTTTCTAGTTTGGATCTGACCCGAATGCGGTGTACGCTAGGCGCCTGCATTCTCTGGAGGTTCCGGCTAAGAAATCCCAGGGTTGATCCAGCTTTGCAGCATAATAATGTTGGAAATAAATTATTATGTGGGGACCATTTTTTTCTGCAAATCGCTTGCGATTTGCGGTTTTCCTGGAATGGTTCTTTAATGCACATATAAAATGCACGTGTCTATTTTATATTTTTGTGTGTCCAGCAGTAGCCTATATAATGCTCTCGGTTACATTCATCAGTCTCATCGTTACATATTATATCTGTATTGTTAAACATTCAGGACTTTCCTGGTGTTGCACTGCCTCCGGGCATTGCCTCCAGGGTCGTTCCCACCATCTTTATATCTACTAATGTCCCATATGTGTCTGTTCCAGACCGGAGGACGTTAAACAGACTTCCATTCGTCAGTCTCTCTCTCTCTCGTTCTCGCTCTGTCTTGTGTCTTGTCTACCCCCCCCCCCCCTCTCTCTCTCTGTGCGCGCGTGTGTGTGTAGTGTGTGTGTGTGTGTGTGTGTGTGCGTGCGCGCCGCTGCGCGCGTGCGTGTGCGTGTGTGTGCGTGTGTGCATCCAGGCTAAATGTATCGCCGCGAGTACATAGCATGGACATTTTATGTGCAATAGTGCAGTCCAGTGAAAGTTCGTACTGGCAGACACGCAAATATTGATTGATTCTATCTCTCCGTCTCTTTCTATACTAAGACATCGACCATGTCTGTTCCTTGAAGGGCCGAGGTAAGACATATTGAGCTTTTTGCCCCAAAGGGCACAGAGATACTCATTCAAGTCGTTCTAGACATATTTATGCGGAATGAATAGATAGCTGTCAATTTGATGCATTTGCTTCAAGGGAAGTAAATCTGTATGCACATCTGTGTGACCTTGGTCACTTCTAAACTCGCTTCGCTCCCTTAGACCACAATTTTGCCTCTGACTTTGCTTTTGTAGCGGTTTGTTGTGGGGAAGACCAATTGGTGTGGAGAGTTTTTCTATATAAAGTCTATACTTTAAAAAAAAATCTGATCTACCACTTCCCTATGTCTAAGCCTGAAGCAAAAACCTGTAATCTTCTTTCATTGTGTTCTTCTTTTGTTTATATATGTTTTGTTTGTGTGTATGGCTGGAGTGATTTGTGAGGTACAATTCAAAATCGTTGCGATGCGAATGAGTTATTAAAGAAAAAAAGTCAACTTAGAAGACAACAGCCACCCTCTTCTACAGCCAGTTAGTCTGGAGTAGCTGATCGAAATATTCCCAAGGTATTTTTTCTTCAGTTTATTTTTCTTTTCTGTTCTTTTTGTTTGACTCCGAGTCAGTAGGAACCAAAACCTAACCTACTGAGGCAGGTCGCAGTCAAAAGTGTAGATCGTGCAAATCTGCCGCTCGCTACTATGAGAGTGTGTATTTGCGACAACCACAAATTTCACTTTTTGTTTACTTGAAGCTAAATGAGCACAAAACACTCTTTGCTTGTTTCAACGTCTTTATTTATGAATAGCAATGAAGAAATAGGTCCTCAGTGGGTCTGAAAACATGACAGACAGAGAATGATGATGAGATGGAGAAAATGGTACAATGGTACAATGCATGTGACATGAAGCGAAGATGAAATAACAATGAGACCATTTATGGATACATTGAGTGATATTCATCTAGAACCATTTACCTAACCCTAACCCTATCCCTACAAAAAAGTGAAATTTGTGGTTCATGCTCAATGTTGCAAATACACACTCTCATAATAGCGAGCGGCAGATTTGCACGAGCTACACTTTGACTGCAGGCATTGCTCGTTGAAACTGATCTTTGTTGTTATTAAATCTGCTCATGCTACTCCTATGCTTCAATCTCTGCATTGGCTTCCTGTTGAAAGGCGAATTGATTACAAACTCTCTCTGTTGTGATATTAATCCCTGAATGGCCTTGCTCCTTCTTACCTGGCTGAGGTGATGAGATTAGCGTCCAATCGGTCAGAGACCCGTCTGAGGATTGTGTAAGGATGTCGACATCCCCAATGAAAAGGTAGATCTTTCAGACTTTGACCACCTTGCTGCCAATCCGGGAAAACAGTTGCATTACTTTACATTAGGGTCTATACCTTTATTCGGTCCAGGGGTAATAATTACAAAATATTACATTAGCAAACAAACAAACAAACAAAAAAGGTGAAGCATGCAGCATGTAACAATTTATGTGCTCGCTATCTCCGCGTTGAATCATATAAACTTGACATGACGACTGGTGAATATAATACAAGCAAGTACCAGAGGTTATCAACGACAGAATAAGGCAAATCAATATCTAATACCAATTTAATACAATTCACTAAGCGTCTGCATGCTTGTTTGTCTGGCAATCCGCAAACAAGTGCCCATAGTTTCAAAACCGTTGGTTGCGCACCCCTATAACCATCTATACATGATATATAATGTACAGTATATACTGATAAGGATATTATCTTAAACATGCAAAATTTTCAAAGACAAGCATAAAGCCATTAAAAAATTCTTGTTTAGCTTAATCAACATTTCAGCTTTAAATTTTTATGAAAAACGAGGCCCGATAATGATTTGATTTGCTTACCTCAAGGAAAGTTTGTGATACCCCTTCAAAATGCACAAAACAACCAAATTGGGGAAATTCTGATTTTCAGATGTTTTTCTTTTTGTGGCAAGAAAAGTCACGGATAAGCATGTGCGAGACCCCCTCACTGCAATTCCAGCTTGGAAACGCCATTTTGTGTTCTGGGTGAGCTTTTGAAGCTCCTCGGCTTATCCAGGGTGTTCCACACCTATACCAGACACTGTTCCGGGTTCTGTAGACTTCTGAGCATGTTCCAACATTGTTCCGCTATCAGACTGAAGTCTCTGGATCGGGCAAGTTACCTCATATGGACGATGGTCTCTTGCTACAGGTACGCATAAACAACCCTTGCACCACGAAAAGGTGCATTATCATCCATGAAGACGACGTCATCTCAGATCGTACCTGCAGAAGGTTTGGAGACGACATCGAAGAACTCATCCCTGTAGTAAACAGCTATCAGAGATTCCTTTTGAATAATTCGTGACACTGTTTTCCCGACTGTGCTGACGGACACAGGCCCAAGCCGTCAAAGACCCACCCGAATATCTGTCATGCTCTCTGACTCACGTTTCAAGGTAACACTCTCTTGAGAACCTCCACTCTGTCACCCAAGTCGAAAGTGGAGTCGGCGTTCCACAAGAAGATTCCGGTACCAGAATCTTTTCTTTGGGGGGCCTCTGTGACGTAAGTGTCCCGCGCGACCCGCTTTCTTTATTTCTTATCTACACCCCCCCCCCCCTTCTCCCCTCCCCACCCCCCACCCTCTCTCCTTTTCATGTCTCGACCAGCCGCCACGTTAATTGCCATCCACCATCAAAGAGAACGCCGATTAAGGGAGTTGTCTCTTTGATCTACCCTCCCCGGTCGGCATGTAACCCCTACAGAGGTTATCTCCCTTCACCCCCCCCCCCCCTCTTATCTACCCTCCTCATCACGAGACAGTGACAACCACGGTCGGGCCCTTTGAAACCTTCCTTTCCGAGCACGAGAAGGATTTGAATGTCGGCACGTGATAAGGATGTAACTGGCGCGTGATTATTCGGTACTAGTATGCATAAAATTATAGCATCATCTTGTGATGTGTCGACTGCTATAAACCAATGACAGGCTTTCATTGTTTGAAAGTGAAGGCTATAATTGGAGTGGTGAGAAAAAGTTTTCACACAAGACGCTGAAACCTAGCTAGAGCAACATTGCAGACTCACCCTCTCCCAGCCAGTTATAGCCCAATTAGTGAGTATTATTGATGGCAGGTGATTGAGATCTGGTTTGTTTGACCCTAGTTTTGATCTAGATCCTATGTTCAATGATGAATAAGGAGTAGATAGATATGTTATAGAAAAGAAGTGGTAAACATTCTATTCTATTTATGTGCACTGATTATTTGTGTGTGTGTGTTTTTGACTTTAACACTTTTGGTACCAGAACCGGAGTTTATGCCTACTAACCCTTTTGTCTATTTTTAGTAGGAAACCTATGGGCCGCAATCTTGCACTTTATGATACCATTCCTTTCCAGGTGTTGGATGGAGAGTGATGTTGTCTTGATCACCTTTTATGTTTTACTGATCTCAGTTTGTTAACTGAAATTCAGTTTATTTATTAACTAGTGCTATTGTACAAGGGAAGCCTTCTAGCCGGTTGGGATTCACTAATGCCCTGCCAACTGAAGCCCCTTGTCTCTAAGCCATAGAGATCTAAATCCACCTTCTCCTGTGATTATCAGCAGGGCATCGTGGGCCGGACGATTATCCCGGACTCCACCAAGCACCAAGACGGGACCGCCGCCAAGACGCCCCGCACCCAGAATCCGTGAGGAGACCACGCTTGAACCGTGCCATCCCGCGAAGCCGTAACCGGAACGACTGGGAGCTACTCTCATCTGACGAGCAAGCCCAGCCACCCCAGCACTCGCCGATCACTACGGAGGAACTCAACCACAGCTAAGTCCCCCGGACTGCGCCAATCATTTGAACTTTCCTCCGGACAATGAAGAGAATTAGTAACCCTTCCTGCTTGGGGCTAACCTTCTAGAAAGACAAAAGTCTTATAAATCCTTTCGGATTTCATTGTTTTTTTATCCATATTTTGCTTTGGCGCCATTGAGCTGCTTTATTATTATTGTTGCATAATCTTATGCAGATTTTGTGAGTAAATAAAATACAAGTGTCAAATAATCCTGAACCCTTTGGTCAGACTGATGAGAGTGGGAGTCTTGTAATTTCATGTAAAACCCTACTTCTCTCTGTCTGCCATTTAGAGCAATTCAACCACTTGTATTTCTTACAACCATACGAGCCAGAACCCGGGCACAAATATAAATTTATTAGATGAAAAGGGGCCGGGAAAGTTGCTCATCTCCCATACCCTAGAGAAGTGGGTTAAAGGCAAATTTTCTACTTGAAAATTTAACACACTAAAAGTCTCCCCTAGGGACTTAGCCTTTTAACCCATTACCTCGTCACATCACACCCTGGCAAATAAAATCAGATCTTGAACTCATTGGTGAAGAGAATTTATGTCCAGTCTCATAATGTCCTGATGACGTGGTTCTGGGCTCTCAAAAGACGGCACTGGAATGAGCAGGATGCCCAAACTTGCCCAGAGTGAGTGAAGGCATCATCATGGAGTCTATTCCTCACATTTTGCAGGGCGGAAATGTTCCGCACTGAGGCATTCCGCCAATCACAATGCTGCCAGAGAGTGTGTGTGAAACGATTTTGGCAGACGTGAAAAAAGCAGAAAATGGCCATTTTTATTGCCCGTCGCCCAATTTCTGCCACCTTCACGACGTGTATCAGCAGTACCAAGCTCATGGCAGCAAATCCAAGCTCTAGAGGCAACGCTTTGCAATATTCCGAACACAAATCACTCGCATTTGTTTGCTCTCTCTCTCTCTCTCTCTCTCTCTCTCTCTCTCTCTCTCTCAGTGTCAGTCTCTCTCTCTCTCTCTCTGTGTGTGTGTGTGTGTGTGTGTGTGTGTGCTACAACTAGCAAATTAAGTTTTGGTTCAAGAAATGAAGTAAGCTAGATATACTGTAATACTGATCATCAATTATGACAAGATGATTTGTGTCATTGCCTTTTCATTCGGACCTAAAAACGTTCTGGTAAACGTTTCAGCATTATTTCCTACTACACATAGACACAGTATATATACAAACTGTATCTATGTAACCTACCTTTTATGTCACATTCGTCAAGATAAAGTGAGCGCACACACTTTTATTTCGCAAAAATCGGTCTCCTGGGGCAGATTTGCCAGCTGCCATTGAATCTCACCAAAAATGGGATTTGTGCGATAATCCATTTGTGACGTAGTTTGACTGGTGTTGAACTATGGTAGGGGGGGTGGCACATCTTGACCTTTACCTGTATATATATTTTTTTTTTTTTTTCGGATTCATTTTTTTCCACTAAGTAATGAGGGGAAAGAAACAACATTTTGAGTGCCTTTCAATTTCGTTGATGAAGGTGGGTAGAGGGAGTAGTGAGACTGTGACGTATACACTGATGACGTATTTACAAAGGTCAGGAAGAGGACAATTTTTTTCATTGTAACTCACAAATGACTTTACTATAGGATTTTTTTAAATTTTAATTATAACCCAGTTGTTATTATGGGTGGGTGGGGGGAGTGGTGAGACTGTGACGCATACATTGGTGACGTATTTACAAAGGTCACGAAGAGGACAATTTTTTTAAAATTGTAACCGAGGAGCCAGTCCTGTGGGGAACCAAAAGTAACTTTACTATAGCAGTTTTTTTAAAATTATAACCGAGTTGCTACTATCCGAGGTCTATTTAGTAATAAAACAGACCTTTGGCCGGGAACCAGTGCTTTCCATTACTGTGAGCGAAATTTCTTATAACCGAGTTTACTATAAACGGGGAGTACTGTAGAACAGGAACCGCCTAAGCTAATGAAAAAAGTTATGTTCTGTGGCTTTTTCGTGCAAGACAGTATGAGTTTGCTGAGTTGCAGGGTTTGTGATCGAATAAATAATCACTTAAATCACAACAGTGACAACTGAGCCAAACAAATAAGATCGTGATCTGTGATGAGAAACACACAGTGTTGTGTAAAAGTAGAGCTGATTAATTTTAAAAAAATCAGTGACAAAATTGTGTGTCAGAGATTCAATGCGATATCTGCAAGCTGCACGCACATCTTTGGTTGTTCCTTGCCCATTACTTGTCGTCAGGCAAACATTCAGCCCCATCGGCTCGGAAGTGAGTAGATCACTTTTCGCGACTCCGCGCTCTAGAGATAAACAAGTGCATTCACTCTTGCAAACCGGCTTCGATAAAACGGCCAATATGCATGTGTACTATTATGGTTTAAGCAACTGGTTAAATTGTTAAAGTTAGGTCTACATGTGTTTATTATTCTGTTTTCATTGTTGCTGAAAACCAAAGAAGTTTTGAAAGACTCACCTAGTGAAAGACTTTACAAATCTTATTTGAGAAGTGTTGAACAAGTGAAAACAACATATTCGAGAATATTCGTTATTTATTAATTGTTATGCATGTCAGACTAAACAGAAACGGACAGTCAAACTGAAAGTGAATAACATAAAGACTGAATCGTTAAATTCTTCAAGAACAGTATTAACATTGCATGTATCAATGAAAATTGTTTTAGTCTTACATCCGTTCAGTTGATTGTTCTCAGAAGCATCTTTAATGTTGAAAGTTTGTATTCAAAGGTGGGGAGGAATGTTGCATTGAAAGTAGAATGGCATGCTCTCCCTTTAACCACGTGACTCTTGACGTCACTTGCCAATCTGCATGTCAACTAACGTCTGCTTTGCCCCCAACACCCTGCTGCTGTTTAACAGTTAATAAACTGTTATATTTGTTACACGAGCTGTAATAGTTTGTATTCTTGATTGGAACGACAGATACAACACATACCAACACAGAAAGACAACTCTTTGCGTGTCAAATGACGTCATTATCTCACTTCCGTCATGAAACTTTATCTCTTGTACGTCTTATGACGTGAGCAAGAAATGTCGTTGATTCTGACAATTTTACTCACTTTTATGTTTTTGATCCGTTTCAGCGAAATGACACTTTTCGGGGGGGGGGGGCGCTCGAAATTCATGTGATGCACGTGAACAGGAAGTTGGATAAAACAAGTTTGAGTGATTTCTATTTCCGGTCATATAATATTTATTGCTTACAATTACACCACCTCTTAGTAATCAAGGTTACAAAACAATATCCTTAGCACATTTTTAGCAGTGTATGTGATTAGCATCTCCGGAGAAATGCAGTGAAAGACATTTTGAAAGAGCCAATAATTATAACGAGAGTGTGAGCTGAGTGGCCTCCCAAAATAAGTGCCCATGGTTTGAAAGCCAATAAGAAAGTGAGAGTGAGAGCCGAGCAGCACTTCCAGACAATCCAGTAGCCGCAGTTTGACAACCGTTCACTGCACACCCCTATAACCATATTATATTCGTAATCACCTTCATTCAGGAAATGCAGTGGAAGTGGGCCCTATGTTTTGACTGCTATTTTTCTGGGGACTTTGGTTGTCCAACAACAAATGGCTGTAGTTTAAAAACCATTGGCTGGGGACACCTATCACCACTGGCACAGCTATTTGTAATCAGCATCACTAGAATGCCACGAAGCACTATTCTACTGACTGCTATTCTAAACACCCGGGCCATCTGAAAACAAGCGGCTGTAGTTTGAACACTATTGGCTGGGGACCCCTGTAACCAGATATATTCGTAATCAGCATCATTTGGGCAATGCAGTGAAGCACACTTTGCTGCTTTTCTGGTAACTGCTTTTCTGAAAACCTGGGCTTTGCTCTGATTGGTTGCTCTTCCGATCGAAGTCCCCCCAAATCTAATGTAAGGAACAGCTGACCCAGGCTGACGATTTCAATCACACCTTACAACAATAACAATTACTGATATAGAAGATAATAATATTGAAGTGTACTATAATAATATACGGAATAAAATCTTACAAGCCAGTGGCGCAGCCATTCCGACCACTAAAGAGCAGGGGAATGGGTTCTGTCCCACTAGGAACAACCCCTGGTGGAATGAAGAATGTGCTGAAGCCGTTAAGTTCAAACACTCCACAAGTAATACATTTAATAAATTTCCCACCCAAGAAAATTTTGACTCCAAAAAAGAAGCGGAAAAATATAGTAAAAAAATTGTGGCCAAGGCTAAACTAGAATATTTCTATAAAATTAAAATTACTGATTACAGAGACTTGGGAAAGGCCTGGAAAAGACTAAAAAAGTTACAAAGAGGAGGTTCCCCTACACAGGTTCGCCTAAAAATCAACAATGTACTAACGTCCTCAAATAAAGACAGCAGATGTCCTAGCAGATACTTTTGCCAAAGCCAGTCAGTCTACATCCCTTCCCCTTCCTGAACAGGAACGCAGGTTACAAACTCCAAAACCAGACAAGTCCACAAACAATTCAAACGTGATCAATGCGCCCCTCAAATATGCCGAGCTCGCTATGTCCTTACGTTTAATTAAAAAAAAAGTAAATAAAGCTACTGGAGGGGATCCTATCTCCTACCGTTTAATAAAACAACTCCCCCCATCATTTCTAAATATCCTCCATCATTTTTACTCCAGGTGTTGGGTGGAGGGGGTGGTCCCTCAGGCGTGGAAAGAAGCGCAGGTTATTGGGATCCTGAAACCTGGGAAACCAAGACAGGATCCCAAGAGCTTTCGACCCATCTCCCTCACCCCTCACCTGGGGAAGGTGTATGAGAGAATCGTAAAACAGCGACTGGAATACTTTTTACAAAAAAATAACATTCTCCCTACTTTCCAGGCAGGCTTCAGAAAACATCGAAGCTGCATGGAACATGTCTGTAAGCTGACCTCCCATGTCAGAAAAGCTTTCTGTCGGAGAAAAAGGGTTCTTGCAACCTTCTTCGACATTAAGGGAGCCTATGACTCAGTCTGGCACGGGAGGTTGCTCAAAAAAATTAGCGACCTTGGCATAGAGGGAAATATGTTCAATTTTATCAGCTCTTTCCTCCAAAATCGCAACATGACTGTCAAAGTAGGCCAGGCACTCTCCAGAACCCACAACGTAGACATGGGAGTGCCTCAGGGCAGCATAATTGCGCCAACCCTTTTTAACATCATGCTGCATGATATGAAGTCTATTCCGTTTAAAGGAACACGCATTTCCATGTACGCTGATGATATAGCTATCTGGACTCTTACTTCCAGAAGGAACAATACTATTACTGAAAAATGTTTCAAGCAACATCAGATGTATACCACAGTTATAGCTAGTTATCTTAGAGAAAATGGCTTTACCCTTTCCTTAAACAAATGTGAATTCATGGTTTTTTCAAACTCTACTTCAAAGCAATTTTATTCTCAAATAGATATTCTTGGGATAAAGGTTCAATCCAGTCCTCATGTCAAGTTTCTGGGAGTGGTTTTGTCCTCCAACTTGACATGGTCAGCGCACCTTTCACACACTATCAAGAAAGCCTCTAGGGCCCTTAACTTCCTAAAAGTTGTTTCCAAGGAAACTTGGGCCAAGGATGCTAAATTTTTAACGTACTTAACTAGAACTTTGGTGAGAAGTCGTCTCACGTACGGGATGGAAGCCTTCTACACTATGTATAAATCCCAATTTAAAAGGCTGCAAGCCGTTGAAACTAAAGCCTTAAAAACAGCTCTGGGTATTCCACGGTATGCCATCAATCATTTAGTGTATAGAGACGTCGATTGGCTCCCTCTAGATCACTACATGAAGCTACATTGTGCCTCCAGTTTGATAAGACTCTTTTCTTCCAAACAAGGATCATCTAAGGAGTTTTTTGATGACTATTTAGAGTCATCTAATATTATTTTGACAAGAGTGAAACGCAGGCAACCTCGTCTATTTGTTAAGACGATTGACCCAGTCACATACACAAAAAACCTGTTTGATGAGACCGGAATAGGTTTGGAGGAAGTTACTCCAAGAACACAGTATGATTTCCCACAGTGGGAACGGGAGGAGGCGATTTATGACTGTCACGACACGCTAAGGCCGGACGAAAGTAAGGGACATGCCGCTCTCATACACACACCAACAAGGACAAACAAAGGAAGTACAATGCGAGACAACCACCAATTTATTAATCACCAAACGAATCAAAATATTGCATATGAACGAATGGAGCGTTAAGTCGATAAAGTGGAAACAAAACAGAAGTATGAATTGAATGAATGACCGCAAGGCAAGCAACAAATGTAACGATTACACAATTACCCACAGACACACTACATGCATCAAGCAACCAATGCAAACCGGCGTTAGAGAACAAACCTCAGGGTAAATAACAGCAAAGCTGTCAACAAAGACAGCAAAGCAAAAGAGGCCAAGCAAAACAAAGCATCTGCAACAACAAGTTTAGCCAATAATGATCAACCTGAAATCATGCTTTTTTTTGTAATGCCAACTGTCAACACAAGCCACGGGGTTTGATTTCAAGCGTAAATCAACACAAATGTATTTATATAACTATACCGGTGATCGGAGAATGAAGGTCTGTCGCAGTCCCTGCAAGTGAGCACCGAGCCCAACTGAAGACGACAAACAACTAAGGGTTCACCAATATTATGAAGACATACAGTAAAAACCCACAAAACCCCGATTCTTGAGTATCCTGCAGCATAACGTTTCTCCACAACTCCAAACTCACTACTAAATGGACTTCCACTACCAAAAATCAAACCAGTTGAAAGGGACCATCCAACGACGCTCTCGAGCTGACGACAACAACCCAGGGAATCAGCTCCAGATGCAGGAACCCAGAGCTTCCGAGCTCAGAGTCGACGAACATTCCCCAAACGGCTTCAGACTCTTCCTCCCCCCGGTTGGCGCATTTCAAACGATGGACCTCTTCTTCCAGGGTTGGCAGACTTCAGCGACGAGCCACTTCTTTCAGGGTTGACAGCAGAAGCAGGTAGGTAGGAGGGAGGGGAGAGGATACCAACAAGCGGCACTCCAGACGAAGTCCACCCGCACACCGCCAAACACCCCAGGGACCAGAGAATGCTATTAAACAGACAAAAGTGACACTTTCTATAATAACGTAAATATACTAAATACTAACAAATTATGTCCTTACTTTCCTCATAAAAGAATGACATCAATTTAGTAAAGTGTCTCATCAAAAGTCCAATGTAACATTTATAAAGGAAGGTGAACACCCAATTTTTGGTCACAATAATTGCGCAACAATAACTTGTATGCAAAAAGGTTCCCCTTACAGAAAATGACTGCATAATTAACAGCCATCAATCTGTCACAGCCCTTGTAACAATAACAATGAAACCAGCCCATTAACTTTAAAAAAACAACCAATCTTCTAAAACCAACAATAAAATGTAGTTGTTTTTTGTGTGTGTTAATATTATAAACCTTGTAGCCACAGGGCTCATAATACAAGTAGCCGACAAATTAATAACTTTAAGCTACCTACGTTGATGTCTTACTCCATAGTTCCAGGAACAAACTGGAACGCGACCATGAACTAAAATATCAAACCGCACAAACACTTCAGTTACTTAAATGTGAGTGAGCCCAAAACAAAACAATGTTCACAAAAACTGAGTGAGCCAAATCAAAACAATGCTCATTAAAACCGGGTGAGCCAAAACAAAACAATGCTCATTGAAACTGGGTGAGCCAAAACACTGCACACATAATGCCAATGACACACCCTGTCACCACCACCCTACTTTAACCTCGCCTGACCAGACACCCCAACTAAAACAAAATTCATACTACAAATACTATAATGCATTAACGCCCTTGTATTCAAATACCAAAAGCGTTATTATAACCCTTCCACGCTAACTAGTAAATGACCAAAACTTAAATATCTTAGCCAAACTCCCTTTTAAACTTAATGTCCCCAATTATATCTCCATTACTACCCCATCCTTAAATTAGACTCAAAACAGAACCAAAGGCAAAACAAAATAAAATGTTACGCGGATAGTTATGTAAATAACCACAAACCGGAACTTGTCCGCTGAAAAACATTTGCAACGCTGACAAACCTACAAACTAACCTATAGTTCATTCTATTTAAACTCCTTACTTTGTGCCACACGCTAACATATCTGCACATATTTACACGAATGCTACCTCACAATATCTAAACAATTATGCACGTACCTTCTCACTGACCGAAACGCAACGCGACGCGACAAAACGACACACGAACTGTATACGGCCACAACGCCGACAGAAGCAGTTCACACAGAGTATACAGAGAACTTGCTCATATGCTTAAAGGGCACTGGACCCTCGAGACAAGCAAGAGCCAACGACAAAAGCGGTGCTGAACACCCATAGGCGAGTAAACCGATCACCCAAGAGTCTCGTACAGACCCAACTGAAAATAGTGACCCACTTTACGAAAATTGTGTTTTACGTCCTCTTGGTCTGAATCAGACACATATGGGACATTTGTAAATACAAATATGTTGGGAACAATACCGGAGGCAATGCCCGGAGGCAGTACGAAACCAGTAAAGTCCCGATTTTTTTAATTATTAATACAGATAGGTGTAGCGGTAACCACGCCTCGGTTCAACCTCATCGGCTATGGCACCGCTACAAGTATTTAATATGAATTAGTGAAGTGACCCACTTTCCCGGCGACCTCACCTTTTATACTCCAAAGCTTACCACTACGCACAAAACATAGTGCGCTATATGTTGTGTCTATAACAACAAATATTCTACACAGCCAGACAAAGAAACATTCTCTGATTAACGTCCCCACTCCATATGACTAATTCAAATTCAATTTGCACACACACATATACAAAATCAAAAATATAATATCCTACTCACGAAGCGGATGAATCGCCATGACATGATGCACACCGCTTAGCCGGCGATTGACCAGCCATGTGACAACACAAAAGAACGTTCGTGACAATGACACCTCTTTGCACCAATTATATTCCAAACAAAACGACTTAAATATGCTTACTATAGCGGCAAAAGAAAAAATAGCTGGTCTCCAAAACTACTTACTTGTGTATACAGATGGTTCGAAAATAAAAGATCAAACAGGATGCGCTTTTTCAATTCCATCCCTACAGATCTCTAAGTGTTTCAAACTAAATGACAAAATCTCTATCTTTAGTGCAGAACTTTGGGCCATCCTGGAAGTTGTCACTTACATAAACACATTTTCTAATCCACCGATTAATGTTGTTGTCCTGACAGACTCCCTATCCTCTGTGGAAGCTCTGCAGGGCAACACCAAACTTAGATTGGAACTAATATACGAAATAAGATATGTTATTCACCAGCTAAAACTCAAAGGAGTAAATATTGCGGTGACATGGATCCCGTCACACTGTGGAATCAAAGGAAATGACCTGGCCGACCGGGCGGCTAAGGCCGCGGCGGTCGGTCGGGTAGGCACTCCTACTAACATTGGTCTCTCCATTAATGAAATGAAGAGTATTTTGAAGGCTGCAAGCCATAAAGCATGGAAACAAGAACTCCAATCATACGCGACAACCAGAGATGTTGATAGCCAAATCGAAAGTAAAGGCTTATTCCTCCAAGTCCCTTTTGCTATTCAAGCATTAATTTTCAGGTTGAGAACTAACTCCATTTCATCAAAATTCCATCCAAGGCTTTGCCTATGTGAGGCAGTCATAGATATCGAACACCTTTTTGACGCATGTGTCTACATCGATGTGGAACTAGACCGTTTTGCACGTAAAATAAAACAACACAAAATTGCCTTTAATAAAGTTTCCATTCTCAGAAAGAGCAGCGAGGGATGGGCCCCTCTGATATGGTTGGCAGAGGAGTTGTCCAAAACGACTTTTGGACATCTCTTCTAAATAAGTAAGCTCGCCTATTAATAATAACTCTTAACTATAACAGTAGCTCTAATTCTTAATCTGCTACGTAGTCGCGTTAAGCTTTAAATAAGCTTCAGAGCCCCCCCGCTTAAGGACTCTGTTCACGACGCCCTGCCCCTGTTTGGCATGGAGAGGAGGGGTCCCTCTCCCTCCCTCCCTCCATTCAGACATACAGGAATCGTAGCTATTTCTTAACAAACCTTTTATAAATGTAGTAAACATAATTATAACACATTTAATCCCTGCCGGACTATAAGCCTTGAAGGAGGTAGGGGGGGGGGGAGATAGGTCTCCGTTTTGTTCCCCCTCTCCTTTTGATCTGCTTTTCCACTGTACAAATTCCCATATTTTTTAACAAGTCCCCCAGCGACTCGGCCTCATATGTTTGTGCCTTTTTGAGACAAAGGGGACAAACTTGACTTAAATTTTAACTAGTCCGCCAGGGACCCATATATATTTTTAAAACCCCCAGCTTAAGGCGCCAGTTTCATTGGAGACTGACGCGATAGCTCCGGCGATATGTTTTACAGTGCGGCCGTGGCGCAGCGGGACTTAGGTGCCGGCTGCTCCACGGTAAATGAATGAAGTACGAAATTTTTTTTAATCTTTCTTTGGAAATAAAAATATATGTAAATAGACCATGCCCCACTCTAGGGGATAGACCTTTAGCGAATTTTAACAATTTTTGATCTTTTTAAACGTGGTCCTGGAAATTTTAATCAATAGAGATGCTCAGTTCAAAACTTTTAATACAACTTTTATCAATACTATAAACTCTATATTATTTAGCTAGCTAGCTAAAATTTGGGTCAAACAGTCGAGCCATGGCGATAAAAATACTTCACAACTATATAAATTCATTAACAACAAATAACTTTGCTAAAAATAAATAAAATTTTTTCGAAGAACTCTATATAAAGAAATGTCCCACATGGCTCTGGCCGGGAGGACGTAAAGCAAACTTTTCGTTCAGGCTGACGCTTTACTCTTTTAGAAATCTAATGGAGCTTGGCAGCGCTGATCGTAGTTTAAACGGCCTACTGTTCCCTTTATCTCCTTGTTTTATATTGTGTAGCTTCCCTTCACTGATCGCCCCTTTCCAAACTGGGAATTCCCGCAGGCAGAGTACAAAGTCCGGTTCATCCTGACAAACGTAACCGTTGGGCCTTTGTACTCTGGCTCTGGGATATATGTGGGGCGAGAAGGCCTCGAGGAGGGTGAGATCTTACAATATAATAAAATAAAGAAGGCATATCGACGCTTTTGAAGATCATAAACTTCATATTTTTTGCCTTGGCAGTAGGCCTATGTGTTCAAGAAACGAATATGTCTTGAGATATGAGACAAAATCGACATTTAAGTTCATAGACAATAATCTTGCTAAGAAAGAAAATGTCGAGTTTTTCTCCACTGGTAGCAGGTCACACGAAAAAAGACACATTGCAGCCATTACCAAAACAAATCAAAAGAATGCAAACGAATCATAATTTATAAAAACTCAAATAAATTAACAAACTGAAGAACTAAGGTGAATTTGTACATGTTAAAATTGTGGCCTTAAGCTATGAATACCAGTCAACCACACCTACATACAAGATTCATTCAGTCACGTGACAACTAACTGGAGTTCTAAAGAATGAATACCTAGGAAATATTTCTTGAAAGAATGCACACTCAACGCTCTATTTAGGAAATATTTGTGCCAAGCAAGAAACTGTTTCAAATTGTACACATACCAGTATTTCTTACTTAAACAGAACCTTAAAGGTGGACCCTGACGGATGAGTTTTGGCAAGAAACACGTCAAGATCACCAGAAAGACAGCCTTTTCAAGGATAGGAACATTCACTTTGCCCTGATTTCCTAGAAATTAAACCGTAAAAACAGCGATTCCTCCTTGGCGGAGATGCCGGAAAAAGAAACCATTTTGGATGGAGTGGGTGGAGGACACTCATTGTTGTTGAAGCGGTTTTTTTTTTTGTAGTGCAGTAAAAACACCATTGGAGATATTTCCTTTGTTGTGAGCGAAACTCCTTTAGATAAACTGTATAAAATTTATAATGAAAAAAAGGCTTGCATTGCGAAAATTTCGTGCAAACGATTTGGAGGTCAATAGAAAAGAGACGGCACATGCCTTCTCCTTGGGTGACAGAATTTGACTTCCAGCACCTCCGCCAAGGAGGAATCGCCGATTTGATGGTTTGATTTCTAGGAAACCCGAGCAAAGTGAGTGTTGCAATCTCTGTAAAGAGTGTTTCCTGGTGATCTCGACGTGTTTCTTACAAAGACTCATCCGTCAGGGTGCCCCTTTAAACTTAATGCATCTTCCTGAAAAATTATCCACGCATATAGATCCTGCAATAGTTAACCATTTGTGGCGCTAACGCGGAACAAACCCAAAGGAATACAATTTTATGCATGCGCACAGCAACATTTTAGATAGTGAATATACACTAGCGACCAAAAGTTAAGGCCCAGAAAGACAATCATCTCCGAAAACTCACGAATTCAATAAAACGCACCCAGCTCATAACAAAACTGAATTTATTCTTTTAACATTAAGTTCATTCCAAAAAATCATTAATCAGAACGAGTTCAGTCAACAAAATGCCCCTTTCAACAACTTCCCCCTCCTCTTGAAAAGTCACACATTCAGAATCAATGCACTTTGGAACAGTCAGTAATGTGGGTTTTTGTATGTGTTTTCTGTCTGTCCCAAGGATATCTCCCAAACCGCTTAACCGAATCGCTTCAAATTTTGTGTGGTGATGTGTCACCATGAGAAGAAGGCATCCGCACAGATGTATTAAAATTTTTGAACTGAGCATTTCTATTGATTAAAATTTCAGATGAGAGTAGCTCCCAGTCGTTCCGGTTACGGCTTCGCGGGATGGCACGGTTCAAGCGTAGTCTCCTCGCGGATTCTGGGTGCGGGTCGTCTTGGCGACGGACCCGTCTTGGTGCTTGGTGGAGTCCGGGATGATCGTCCGGCCCACGATGCCCTGCTGATAATCACAGGAGAAGGTGGATGTAGATCTCTATGGCTTAGAGACAAGGGGCTTCAGTCGGCAGGGAATTAGTGAATCCCAACCGGCTTGAAGACTTCCCTTGTACAATGGCACTAGTTAATAAATAAACTGAATTTCAGTTAACAAACTGAGATCAGTAAAACATAAAAGGTGATCAAGACAACATCACTCTCCATCCAACACCTGGAAAGGAATGGTATCATAAAGTGCAAGATTGCGGCCCATAGGTTTCCTACTAAAAATAGACAAAAGGGTTAGTAGGCATAAACTCCGGTTCTGGTACCAAAAGTGTTCAAGTCAACAACACACACACACAAATAATCAGTGCACATAAATAGAATAGAATGTTTACCACTTCTTTTCTATAACATATCTATCTACTCCTTATTCATTATTGAACATAGGATCTAGATCAAAACTAGAGTCAAACAAACAACCAGTCTCAATCACCAGTCATCAATAAGACTTACTAGGTGGGCTATTCTGGCTGGGAGAGGTGTTGCTCTAGTCAGTTTCAGCGTCTTGTGTGAAAAACTTTTTCTCACTACGCCAATTATAGCCTTCACTTTCAAACAATGAAAGCCTGCTATTGGTTTATTACAGTCCACACGTCACAAGATGATGTTCAGAGTGTACAGAACAATCACGCGCCTATTACAGCATTATCACATGCCGGACATTCCTAACCTTGTGATTGGAAAGGCAAAACCGTCTTCAAAGGGAGATAACCGTGGTTGTCACTTTCTTGTGATGGGTAGATAGATCTTGCTTCAAAGAGATAATTGCCTTATTCGGCGTTCTTTAGATGGTGGGTGGCAATTAACGTGGCGGCCGGACAGAGAAATGAAAAGGAGAGAGGGTGGGGGGGGGGGAGGGGAGAGAAGGGGGGGGGGGGGTGTAGATAAGAAATAAAGAAAGCGGGTCGCGCGGGACACTTACGTCACAATGAACATGTTTATGAATAAACTGATGGTTGGTGACGAGAATGGCTCCCCCCCACCTGCATGCGCATCTCGACCCTTCCAACGGAAGTGTCGCCATCTTAGTCAGATTTGTGTGTAAACAGCATCGATCTGGCATTTTTCAAACAAAGTTACTGACTAAGATGGCGGTCTCCCATAATATGGCACGCTCCTTGTGGCCGGATATGACGACACGTGGGTACAAGCCATAGCAGACAGCTTTCAGTTCCGTGGCAGTTGTACAGTGACAAAGATAGATCACTGATTTAGCTAAACAACATGTTAAACAATAGTTTGTAAAGTAGAACAAACTAAACAATAAACACTGGCTTTAGATTACTTACAGCTAGGAGCAGCGATGAGTGCTCAAACACTGTAGGTCAGCACACAGGCGCT
The DNA here is from genome assembly GCA_017654935.2 of Phymorhynchus buccinoides. NCBI lineage: Eukaryota > Metazoa > Mollusca > Gastropoda > Neogastropoda > Raphitomidae > Phymorhynchus > Phymorhynchus buccinoides. The sequence goes on from CM065702.1 coordinate 26,432,662, forward strand.
TCACGCAGAGCGAGTGGCTGGTAGGCTACTTGTCAACTGACGCGACCAGCCGACGACGAAAATGGTGTTTTACGTCCTCTTGGTCTGAATCAGACACATATGGGATATTTGTAAATACAAATATGGTGGGAACAATACTGGAGGCAATGCCCGGAGGCAGTACGAAACCAGTAAAGTCCCGATTTTTTATTAATACAGATAGGTGTAGCGGTAACCACGCCTCGGTTAAACCTCATCGGCTATGGCACCGCTACAAGTATTTGTTGCGGTCAAATTTGAATTATATAGGTCAGTCCGTTTGGAACCAAAAATAGTTTTGACGCCGTATGCTAGAGATAGCAAGGCGTGCACATGATGTGGGAAGGGGCGAGACACATTTGTCATGTGCTAAAAATAGCATTGTGTAGCAGGTAGGCCGCACACTGCCACAAGTAAATATTGAGAAGTCAGGGATATTTTTCTAATATTTATTATTATTTATTTTTGTTTGCACAGATGGTTGTTTATATCATCCGCCATTTTGAAAAATACGAAACTAAGTCAGTAACATGGCTTTGCATCAATTTCTCGGCAAAAATGTAGATTTAAACCCTCACGCTCTATTACTTGGTTCTTTCCGTGTATATTGAGCACTTCAATTTCAATATTTTAAATAATAGTTGACTTATTTATCACATGAAAGAAGAATGGTTCTAGTGCGCTTTTGAAGGGTATTTATTTTACGGTAGGTACTTATTTCTCATGACACCGGGGCAGACGAAGACTGGACCTGCTGCTATTCACTCCTGCTTTTTTCTTTCATCTCGGACACTTCTCAGTAGCAATGTTGTTTTCATTAATTTGTTCACATTTTCTGCTCGCTTTTTGATGGTGTAGCGCCATTTGTTACATTTTGCCAGAATCAGACGAGAAAGATCACCTGACCTGACAGCAATACAATAATTATCTTAATGAAAAGTTAATAACTCAGAGCCCCGTCGTTTGAAAAGCAGCGAACATGTCTTTCGGAATCTGGATCCCATAATGAAGTACACGAATATGTTTGCACACGAATTACAGTGAGAGAACATTTTCAAGATCAACAAACAGAGCTGGTACAAATTTTGATGGCGTCTACCTACATTCACCTCTGGAAAGAAAAGCCAGACGACACGAAAGACAGCCTTGGGGACCACACAGACAATGAACAGCACAGAGGTTCCAATCAGCATCTTGGTCAGATGAATTTCCTCAACTGAAATGGAAGAAGTTGTTGTAGAACGCCATGCTACAACTTGGCGAAGTTTAACCATCGTTATTGCTGTTGCTATCGTCACTACAGTAATCGAGAACATGGGCAAGAATACTCCATAGAAGAAAACGTCCAAATTGTTGACAAGCTTTTTGTGAGATTTGTAAAATTTGCCTTCGACGTATGTATAAAATGTGGAGTTAGATAAAGGGTTGTAAACACACGCGATCATATACCGCGATACGACAATAAAATAGGGACCAGTTACGAAGATGAAGACGCTCAATAAGATGGCACCAGTTGCTTTGGTTTTCAGCAGGGATTGGAACTGGAGAGGCATGGTAACACACAAACATCTTTCAGTGGCAATGATCGCAGACAGGATTTGGGATGTCATCGAAAGGGCAAAGAAGCCAGTAAGATAATGGTTCGTTATAAATTGGGTTATAGGTGAAAAAGACGAGCCGGTCAGGTTCAACTTGAAATATCTCAGAATAGTTTCGCAATACATTAAAAATGACAATATTATGAACAGCTCGTCGGCTAAGGACAAGGCAAACAGGCACAATTGTACTCTTTTTCTTAGACCCTGTTTGCAAAACACCGCCATGTTTATTACGTTTGCGGGTATACCAATGAGAAACAGTATAGGGATGATGCTCAGATTGGCAGCGTTACTGGCGAATCTTTGCACATCAGCACTGATGATGTTATCAGGATTGTCCCAGGGTACAAACTCCTTTTGGTTAAACCTGAGTTCAGTGCACCCTTCTGGGATCGACACATTTTTCGTCGTTGTTTGAAAAGAATGAAAGGTTGAAGAAAAACCTTCATAGTCTGTGACGCTGAATGTCATGTCTATTACAAGATCTGTATAATTGTTCTTAATATTTGGTTACTTGTCATGCCAAATGGTTGCCAATTAATCTGATTTGGCTTTTCAGACCGATATCGCATAAGACATCTCGGTTTTTAATGTTTCAGCAAAAAGAAAAATCAAATTTACTGACACCTGTTTACACTGACCATGAAACTTACTCAAAAGTACTTAAATCAAAGATAGTCAAACCCTGAATCTTTTGTGGCAATCCTACTAAAACCAAATCATATACATGTGTCCAACAAAATAAAGTGAACAATTCTGGTGTTTCCTCAATACTTTTCATCGAAATGAAACTATGCCCAGACGACCAAGTGGAATTTTCTGTTGATTTGTAATCCGCTCTTATTCGTCTTATTCATCTAATGTGTTAAGATTGTCTTCAATTGCCTAGGCAATTTTTCATTGCGATATTAAAATAATGTGCTCATTGATTTTCAAAATATAGAATTACACAACAGACCAATCTTCTCTTGTTAGTTTAATATGCTGGTAGACTCTAAATCAAACCAAAGAAAACATACGTTCCTGAATTAATGGCATTCACGTTCCTGTCATTTTGCAAAACAACAATAGGCCTAATAGGTCAGTCAAAGGCAGATCTTCTTCAAAGATAGGCCTGTTTAAACAGATAAAAAAGCAAACTGGTTTACTTGACGTTTTGAAATCCTTTGATAAAAGCAATTCTAATTCACAAAGCTTGACTTCCTCCTGAGTAGCATAGCTACTTTATATGATTTATTATTTTATGTATTTCTTAACTCCATGATGCATCGCGTGCGCCTACAAACACTCAGATATGTGCACATAGGCGCTAGGCCTCTACACACACACACACACACACACACACACACACACACACACGCACGCACGCACGCACGCACGCATATACACACATACAAACACACACACGCACAAATGTGACACACACACACACATACACACACAAACACACACGAACACGCGTGCCCACACGAGCACACATATGTATGTATACACAAGCGCGCGCACCAGATCACGCACACACTCGCGCACGCATGTAGGCTACGTGCACGCACAAACATACACACATGGAACGCATATAAACACGCATATGTATCACAATACAATCACACTTGAGCACTCGAGTAAAAACTTATACACACCATGTACATATATATATATATATATATATGTGTGTGTGTATGTGCGCGCGCGCGCGCGCGTGCGCACGCACCTAGGCATACATACACACGCCGCTGTGACGCACGCACAAACGCACACACACACACACACGTGCGCACGCACGCATGCACGCACGCACACGTGACACGAGAGAGACTCGGACATCCAGACAGAAATACAGACAGACAGACAGACGAACAAACAGACAAATGCGATAGCTACACAGCCTGTCTGCCTTCTTCTGCTGTATGTTCTTGCATTGATGTAGGCGCCTAGTGCATATGTTAAAAAACAACAACTAATGAAAGCGGGTTATTGATTGAAACGTGTTATTTTTGGTTTAAAAAATCGACGCTACTTCAAGTCAATAAACACAATGAAAGGATTTCATTAGGTTTATTTACAGTCACATGTTTTCTTCTCTCAATTAAAAATGTCATGTATTGACCTCTCCATGTATTGGAGAGAGAGAGAGAGAGAGAGAGAGAGAGAGAGAGAGAGAGAGAGAGAGAGAGAGAGAGAGAGAGAGAGAGAGCACAACACAATTTTAATGTTTCAGGCCCCCGGCCTATAACATAGGAGGTGCAGTGCACACAATGTATAAAAAAATAAACAGAGAGAGAGAGAGAGAGAGAGAGAGAGAACGACACCTGAAATAGAGACATAATGACACACACACACACACACATGCAGTGAGTGAAAGAGGGAGAGAGAGAGGAGGAGGGGGTGAAGAGGAGAGCAAAACAGAAACAGCGTCAGAGAAACAGAAATTAACATGAAGAGAGAGAGAGGCTGGGGAAATGGTCTGAGTAGGAAAACTGCTCTTTTTTTTCCTTTTTTTTTTTTAACCCCTTGACTGCCATATAACGTATCACGTACCGACTTGATTTGTTGTTGCTTTTTGTGTGCGTATGTATGTGTGTGTGAGAAATGAAAAGAAAAATGAATTTGATTGACATTAGCAAACAATGCTCCAATGCCAAGGAAGCACAAGCCATGAACTAAAGAATATAAGCCTATAATTGTGTGTGTGTGTGCGAGAGAGAGAGAGAGAGAGAGAGAGAGAGAGAGAGAGAGAGAGAGAGAGAGAGAGAGAGAGAGAGAGAGAGAGAGAGGGAGAGAGAGAGAGAGAGAGAGAATGTGTGTGTGTGTGTTAATGTCTGTGTGCGAGAAAGAGAGAGAGAGAGAGAGAGAGAGAGAGAGAGAGAGAGAGAGAGAGAGAGAGAGAGAGAGAGAGAGAGAGAGAGAGGGAGAGAGACAGAGACAGAGATTGTGTCTGTATTGATGTGTGTGCGCGCTCACGTGAATGTGTGTGTGTGTGTGTGTGTGTGTGTGTGTGTGTGTGTGTGTGTGTGTGTGAGAGAGAGAGAGAGAGAGAGAGAGAGAGAGAGAGAGAGAGAGAGAGAGAGAGAGAGAGAGAGATTGTGTGGTGTGATGTGGGGGTGAGGGTGGGGGTGGATGTACTCGTAAACGTTGACGTCATGAACGAGGTTGTGATGTGGGAGGGTGTACTTTTTCTTTTTTATGTATGTTGTGTGAGTGCTGTGTTTATGTGCTTTTTACTTAATAAAATAAAATTATGTGGTTGATTATAGTCCTGTATTGTTTTTACCCCATCGCATAAACCAATTACTTTCTTTACTGAAGCAAAATGTTGTTGTCGTTGTCATACCCTGGCTAAAAGATTTCAGGGATCATCTCAACAAATGCAAATGCACCAGCTAGGAAAGAGAATAATATGTGTGTGACCGCTTTTGATTACCCCGACACGTTTGCAGCCACACTCCAACTTCGGAGGATTTGGAAGATTGACGATGTTATGCTATGAGTTTGTCATATCTAAATACAATCCCGCATAATTATGAAGAGCATAAGAACATTTTGATGTAGCTTTGGTGTTCTCGCCTATGTCGATTGGGCTGACACAGCCTTAAAGGCGATCTGAAGCAAATAAAATGAAGCATTGATTGATCGATTTTATTTTTCTTGAAAATGATCAACAGAAAATTGTTAAAGATTGATAAGTTTAGAGATTGAAAAGATATGTGCAGCCATTAGGAACTACATCTCGGCTACAAAATCCAAACTGCTTAAACCCTTCAGTGCTTAGGACATTTAATAAATAAGTCCTGCTACCTTTAGTGAAAACAAATGAAAAAGAAACAGCCGAAGGTGCTGATGGTACACACAGGACATTCCATTAAGTATACGGGGGCTCTCCCGGCTTGGTGACCATCAGATACAATGCAGAGGAGTCCTTGCGAAATGTCCCTATGGGGGTACCAGCCCGTTTATCACGACTACAGAACCCGCCGGCAAAAGACACCCCACCCAGAAACCAGCAGTAACCATCCAACAGCCCACCAAGGACAGGCGAGGCCAGTGCATTTCTTGGCCAAATGTTTGAATACAAGTGTTCAATTCTGTGTCACACGACTAGGTTGATCTTACCAAACCACGATCATCTTCCTTTGAGTTTAATCGCAATAAGGGAATCAGGTCATGGGTTGTTGAACACAAACCTCCCTCCTCTTTTCTGTGATTTGCACTTACATTATCAAATGGGTTTGCTTGCTGATGGAGTGACTAAAAAGCTTGGCTGTGTGACAAATTGATAGCAGGCATTGTTATTAGTCATTTTCATTGAGTATGCAACTGCCGGGGGAAGGAAATAAGTCATTTTTTGCATATTATGAACTTCGTTATAGCTATATACTAACAGTGAAGTATATATGTCAGCCTAGAACCACTTTCAACAGTTAGCCTTAACAGGGTTATGCTTAGTTTTCCTCATTAGTCCATTGCTAGAATTTTCGTTTAATTATAACTGTCCATGAGCCTTTGCCACTGAAGGGATTAAAGAATGATGATGTAAATGTCCCTACATCAGAAATTGACAAACACACCTTGAGGAAACATCATGCCAAATTGCATGCTTGTTACATGAAAATGCTAAACACTGGGTGTTTTTAAAAAAATCAAATTTAATTGTCCACCATCAAAATGCCAATGGCATTGAAAGGGTTAAAGGCTGAACTGCAATTGTCCATACATCAGAAATTGATAAACACACCATAAGAAACTATCATATCAAATTTCATGAAAATTCCCAACACTAGATTTTTTTTTATTATAACCATCCGCGAGCAAAATGCCCTTGGCACTAAAGGGATTAAAGACTGAATTGAAAGTGTCCCTACGTCAGAAATCGATAAACACACCATAAGAAACTATCATGCCAAATGTCATGCTTATTTCGCGAAAATGCATACCACTAGAATTTGTTTTAATAATAAATGTCTGCGAAAAATGCCCTTGGCACTGAAAGGGTTAAAGGCTGAATTGAAAATGTCCGTACGTCAGAAATAAATAAACACACCATTAGAAAATATCATGCCAAATTCCATGCTTTTTACATGAAAATGCACACCACTAGAATTGTTTTTAAATTAAAGTTGTCAGCAATAAAATGCCCCTGGCACTGAAAGAGTTAAAGGCTAAATTGAAAATGTCCCTTCGCTAGAAATTGATAAACACACCATAAGAAACCATCATGCCAAATTTCATGTTTCTTATATGAATACATGTATGCCCAACACTAGAATTAAAATTATTTTATAACTGTTCGCGATCAAAATTCCCTTGGTACTGAATGGGTTAAAGGCTGAACTAAAAATGTCCCTATGTCAGAAATTGATAAACACACCATAAGAAACTACCATGCCAAATTGCATGCTTATTGCATGAAAATTCACAACACTAGAATTTTTTTAATTTATAACTATATGCTATGATAATGCGTTTGGCACTGAACGGGTTAAAGACTTAATTGAAAAATGTCCCTTTGTCAGAAATTGATAAACACACCATAAGAAGCCATCATGCCAATTTTTATGCTTAGTGCATGACAATTCAGAACACTAGAATTTTTTTTAATGAAAAGTTCTGCGATCAAAATATCCGTGGCACCGAAAGGGTTAAAGGCTGAATTAAAACTGTCCGTAAGTCAGAATTTGATAAACACACCATAAGAAACTATCATGCCACATTTCATGCTTAATGCATTAAAATTCACAGCTCTAGAATTTTTTTAAATTAAAATTTACACAATAAAAATACCCGTGGCACTGAAAGGGTTAAAGGCTGAATTGCAAATGTCCCTACCTCAGGAATTGATAGACACATCATAAGCAACCATCATGCCAAATTTCACAATTGTACATTAAAAATGAACAATTCTGACAATTCCTCCTGACTCCTCAGCTATTTATTAGCGCTTATATCATATAAGCTATCCACAAAAAGTTAAGGATCACTTGCAAACTAATTCATAACTTTCCAAATAAGAAAGCCAATGCGTTGAATTTTGGCCAACATTTAATTCAATGCTTTAGTGATAACGATACACAATTGCCTTCAATTTCGAGCAATCGTTTGGTCTGTACATTTGATCAAAGTGGGTACGTATCGAAATTTGATTTCCCAAAGTCATTGAAATCACAAGACAGGGCATTCTGATGCTCCCAAAAGTTCAGTAATGCGTGTATCCGCCATGGCTGTTCTGGCACTCGACGCAGCGAGTCCTCATGGAGTTGACCAGGGTGGTGAAGATCCTCTGTGGAAGCGCCTGCCACTCAGCCTGCAGCATCTGGTAGAGGTGCTGGGCATCCCTGGGAGGGGGGTGGTTGCTCCTCACTTTGCGATCCAGCTCATCCCAGAGGTTCTCAATCGGGTTGAGGTCGGGACTGCATGCTGGCCACTCCATTCTGTTGACTCCAGACTGCTGCAGGAAGTCGTTGACCACCCTTGCCCTGTGGGGGCGAGCGTTGTCATCCTGGTAGACAGCCGGCGGTCCCATCTGCTGCAGTGTAGGCACAGCCAGCGGTCGAAGGATCTCATCCCGGTATCGGAGGCCAGTCAGGTTACCCTGTACATGATACAAGGGTGTTCTGTGGTGAAGGCTGAAGGCCCCCCAGACCATTACAGAACCTCCACCAAAGGCCACCTTTTCTTGGACAGTGGCGTCAATAAAGCGTTCCCCTGGGCGCCTCCAGACCCTCAGTCGGCCGTCGTTGTGGTTCAGGGTGAAGCGTGATTCATCACTGAACAGGACCTGGGACCATTGCTGACGTGTCCACCTCACGTGACGTCTGCAGAAGGCGCGGCGTGCTGCCCTATGGGCTGGAGTTAAGCGTGGCCGTACAGCTGGGCGACGAGAACGGAGGTTAAACCCATGAAGGCGGTTCCGTATGGTCTGCTGGCTGATGTTGATGTTAGTAGCCACCCTCAGCTGCCTTCGAATGATGCTGGAAGAGGCTGTTCTTGTCTGCAGGGCTTGTCGTTCAATGAGACGATCTTCACGTGGAGTTGTCTTCTTCGGTCGACCAGATCTGCGTCTTTCATGGACCCTCCCAGTGGCTGTGAAGCGTTGAATCAGTCTGACAATGACCGAGATGGACACCTGAAGTCGCCTGGCCACTTCTCGCTTGGGAACACCATCTTGGAACCATGCAACAGCTCGTCCCCTATCCAACTCGCTCAATTTTCGTCGTGGAGGCATTGTCAAATCAGGCCTAATACTGGTGGTATGTCTTCTTATAAAGCCAAGCAAGAGACAGCATCTCACACATAAACAGCAGTGCTTGCACGTGCATAATGGTTTTTCCATCTGGCTTGTGCAATGTGTTCATGCAGAACGATCCAAAACAAGGTCCTTTTTCGCAAGTTTCCGCTTTTTCTTTTGCTGCCAAGCTCAGTAATAGAGAATCACGTGCAATGTTCCCACTAACACAACATCGCCCACTTACAGCTGAACAAGAATTCATAACAATTTGGCTTGACTGAGAACAAAATAACAGGCGCGAACGGAGTTTATTGCGCACCTGTTTTCTCATAGTGATCCTTAACTTTTTGTGAGTAGTGTATAATATATTGATGAAGGTTCAAACACCATTTAGCCCAAAGTAGAACAAACGGGATAAAACCTCAACTCGACAAATTTTCGGCATCCTTGCCTTCTTGGTCTGGTCTTCTTGATGTCTTCTAGTAGCCAAAGTCCATCTTTGTACTAAGTATTCAGTCTTCTAGAAAGAAACCTATTAGAGACGTCATAAGAGACGTCACATTTAGATAAAGTATGACGTCTCCCTTCTCAGTAGTTTGACGTTGCATCCATATGGCGTCATTGTCTTTAAAGACCCACCACGCCCATGTGTGAAAATCAGCGTTTTCACGTGTTTTCCCTCTTATCGCTGGTAGGAAATCTTCCAAGCATAAGCGGAGGGAAAATGCACATGACGTGGTGGGTCTTTAATGACTTAACCCATTTGTCCTCTGCCACGAGTCTGAAGAACTTTCTTTGTCCAAAAGTAGCTTGGAGGATGGCGACTTGGACACAGTCTTCTTTGTGGTTTTGGAAGTGTTTCATGATGGGCTTGTCAGCCAGGGCCTGTATTCACGTTGAGATAGCATGAGACTTAGCATGATGCTAACTTAGAAACTCTTCCAATGTCCTATAGCTGGGCCTGTATTCACGTTGAGATAGCATGAGACTTAGCATGATGCTAACTTAGAAGCTCTTCCAATGTCCTATAGGATTTAATAGGACTTTTGGAAGAGCTTCTAAGTTAGCATGATGCTAAGTCTCATGCTATCTCAACGTGAATACAGGCCCTGGTTTTTAACATCCCTCTGGTATTCCTGCAGGCGTTCTTTGATTGTTCTCTCTGTCTCTCCTACGTACACTGTTTTGCTACATTTGTTGCAGATCAGGCAGTAGGGGAAGACGGGGTAAAACGCGCATGGGCGGGTAAGAAGCCCACCCCAATTATCTCATGAAATAAAGAAAATTTCAGTCAAATTTGCCCATGAGACGAATGCTAGACATTAACGCTCGTCTCATGGGCAAAATGAGACTGAAATTTGCTTCATTTCATGAGATAATTGGGGTGGGCTTCTTACCCGCCCATGCGCTTTTTACCCCGTCTTCCCCTAAATGACGTTGTGCATACTGCTGCTTACTTGTGTAAGAGGCTGGTATGTTACAGTGCCTGTCGTGTCTTGGATACTGGTTGTTTTTATACATTTACAAATCTTACAGTCACACTGTTTTCCGTGTGTCCTACATGATTTGTTGGTTTTTGAGTGAACGAGTATATCACAGATATTTTTGTCTCTTTTATATGAAACTAAGGGTGGTTCTTTGAAGGCCTTGGCCATCCGGGAGGATCTATGTAAGAGTGTCATATGGTCACGTAATGATGCTGTTATATCAGGTAGAAGTTTGGA
>CM065702.1:26450723-26463223 GCA_017654935.2 Phymorhynchus buccinoides
TTTTCAGTTGAACTTTTTTTTATGGTTCATTCATTAGTTTGGTTGTTTTTTCTTGTTCTTTCTTTAATTACGTTCATATAATAATATATTATTATTATAATTGTGTGCTGTTCTCTGAAAGTTCTTTCATGTTTATCATGCGCACACAATACACAGTTACGGTACAAGGCGGGACGCGGTTATCAGAAATACTGTTCTTTGCGTTTCCCTGGAGTTTCTCCAGAGTTATTGTTCTTTGCGTTTCCCCTAGAGTTTCTCCAGAGTTATCGTTCTTTGCGTTTCCCAAGAGTTTCTCCAGAGTTAATGTTCTTTGCGTTTCCCTAGAGTTTCTCCAGAGTTATTGTTCTTTGCGTTTTCCATAGAGCTTCTCCAGAGTTATTGTTCGTTGCGTTTCCCCTAGTTTCTTCAGAGTTATTGTTCTTTGCGTTTTCCCTAGAGTTTCTTCGGAGTTATTGTTCTTTGCGTTTCCCTAGAGTTTCTCCAGAGTCATAGTTCTTTGCATTTCCCTAGTTTTTTTTCCAGTGTTAATGTTCTCTGCATTTCCCTAGAGTTTCTCCGGAGTTATTGTTCTTTGCGTTTCCCCTAGAGTTTCTCCAGAGTTACTGTTCTTTGCGTTTCCCCTAGAGTTTCTCCAGAGTTACCGTTCTTTGCGTTTACCAAGAGTTTCTCCAGAGTTATTGTTCTCTGCGTTTCCCTAGAGTTTCTCCAGAGTCATTGTTCTTTGCGTTTCCTTAGAGTATTTCCAGTGTGATTGTTCTTCAAAGTAGCACGGGCACCCGTTGAGCAAGTGGAGACGCGAAGGGTCCATTTCCGAAATGAAATAAAATAATAATAATCACCATGAAAAAAAGAAAGAATGGAAAAGGAAAAAAACCACGGAAAAAAGTGTACATAATTATTATGGTTTACATATTTTATAGTAAACAAAAAGCTAGGCCTGTACGTGTGTAAAGTTTGAAGTCAGTGTCAGTGTCTCTTTACCTTAACACATCTGTATTGCTAAACATTCGGGACTTTCCTGGTGTTGCACTGCCTCCGGTCATTGACTCCAGGATCGTTCCCACCATCTTTATACCTACTGATGTCCCGTGTGTGTCTGTTCCAAACCGGAGGACGTTAAAGTAAGCAGAATTTCATCGTCAAGCTTGAAGTCACGCCATCCAAGGGCAAACGGGCGAGAATAATCATCATCAAAAAGGCACGATAGTTATATTAGGATGAACTCATTTCATGCGTAAGAAAAAAATGGTATATATTTATCAAATTTGAAGCCAAAATGTCTCTTGCTAGAAATAGACAGTAACCATTAATAATAATAAAAAAGAGAATAAACTTCGTAGTTGACAAAAACGCATTACACACACACATTGCTTAATTTTGAGCACGTCACAAATACTTTGTGTTTCTCTCTGTTCAGTCATCCTTTCTTATTACATGTATGTATAGGGGAAGACGGGGTAAAAAGCGCATGGGCGGGTAAGAAGCCCACCCCAATTATCTCATGAAATGAAGCAAATTTCAGTCTCATTTTGCCCATGAGACGAGCGTTAATGTCTAATATTCGTCTCATGGGCAAATTTGACTGAAATTTTCTTTATTTCATGAGATAATTGGGGTGGGCTTCTTACCCGCCCATGCGCTTTTTACCCCGTCTTCCCCTACCAATCATAATATGCACAAAAGGTCGATTTCACAGATCCGGTGTGGAGGAAGATAGAAAGGTCACTTTTGAAAGGCCAAGCAGCAGAGGAAGTAAACCCAGCAACAATCAAAACTCAACACGTTACTCCGCCTTTATCGTTTAATAAACTCGGGACTGTCCCGGTAGTGTTGCAGTACCTCCAGGATGATCGTCCTACCATCTTCATAGCTTAAAACAAATGTCACACGTGTACCTGTTCCAAGTCGGAGGACGTTAAACGGATTTTCACTCTCTTTCTCAAAACTCAACAAACAAAAAACCCCGACTTTTAACCTTGTCAAGAACAGGTCTGTGTTTTCAGACTCAGGACAGGACACAATCGTCTGAAGCACCACCTGAAGTATTGTTGTCAGGGCTCCCGGGGACCCCCATTTGGGGGGTCTATGAAGTACTAACATTCTAAAAGACGCTCTAAAAGAATGTGCAGAGGGTCCCAGTGATGCACTAGAAAAATTCTTTTTAGCATTCGCAATGCCACTGGGACCCTCTATCCCGCCTCTAGGACCCTCTGTACTGTAAGTGAAGGAGTCCCTGGGACCCCTTGTTTTGCGGGACGATTGGGGGCCTTGAGCTGTGTTGTCTATGTTGTTTTGAAAAAAAGACATTTGTGTTGAAATACTACACGTTCCGTGTTGTCTCGTCAATAAAATAACGTCACTCTGCACTTGTTTTTGTGTGTATTTGTTTGTGTGGTACTGAAGAAGCACCACCTGTTCAGGCCTACCAAACTTGGCATGGGTGAATCAGAAACGTGTCCGTGGTGGCACTGGCAGACAACCAGAGAAGTGACCACGCATACCGCAGCCGTGCCCACCCACTCTTCCAACAGAACACAGAGAGAGAGATGACCTGTCTGAGAGAGAGATGACCTGGCCACAACAGACAGTCCCCGTACCAGTGGCCCAGAAACTCTACGGAAGCCTGGAAGACATGCAACGCACTGTTATTGTCATTGTGCGATAGCTGATTTTTGTCTTTGCTGTTTTCTCTCTCTCTCTTCTGCTTCTTTTTCTTTGGTCACCCCCTAAAGTGTGTGCATTTACTTCTATAAAAAAAAGAAGCTGGCCACCACCACAGAAGAAGAAGAAGATATTGGGGTCAGGTGTCCATCGGAGACGTTCGAGTTCAAGAAGAAGAAGAAGAAGAAGAAGAAGAAGAAAAAGAAGAAGAAGAAGAAGAAGAAGAAGAAGAATGAGCAAGATTGAAGAAGAACAAACCGCTTTGACTTGGTCAATAATTCACCACACCCCACCTTTGAGAGCACGAATTTTCGACTGATGTCTTCGACCTGGTGCTGTAGAAGTTTTGAAGAAGAAGAAGAAGAAGAAGAAGAAGAAGAAGAAGAAGAAGAAGAAGAAGAATGAGCAAGATTGAAGAAGAACAAACCGTTTTGACTTGGTCAATAATTCACCACACCCCCCCTTTGAGAGCACGAACTTTCGACTGATGTCTTCGACCTGGTGCTGTAGAAGTTTTGAAGAAGAAGAAGAAGAAGAAGAAGAAGAAGAAGAAGAAGAAGAAGAAGAACAAGAAGAATGAGCAAGATTGAAGAAGAACAAACCGTTTTGACTTGGTCAATAATTCACCACACCCCCCTTTGAGAGCACGAATTTTCGACTGATGTCTTCGACCTGGTGCTGCAGAAGTTTTGAAGAAGAAGAAGAAGAAGTTTTGAAGAAGAAGAAGAAGAAGAAGAAGAAGAAGAAGAAGAAGAAGAAGAAGAATGAGCAAGATTGAAGAAGAACAAATCGTTTTGACTTGGTCAATAATTCACCACCCCCCCCCTTTGAGAGCACGAACTTTCGACTGATGTCTTCGACCTGGTGCTGTAGAAGTTTTGAAGAAGAAGAAGAAGAAGAAGAAGAAGAAGAAGAAGAATGAGCAAGATTGAAGAAGAACAAACCGTTTTGACTTGGTCAATAATTCACCACACACCCCCTTTGAGAGCACGAATTTTCGACTGATGTCTTCGACCTGGTGCTGTAGAAGTTTTGAAGGAGAAAAAAAGGCGAAAACCTGTCCCGTTTGCGATAACGTTGTCCGTTTTTTTTGGGGAAAACCCCCCAACCTGACGTAGATCATAACTTTTAAAAAAAAGAAATAAAAACAACAGACAACGTTGTAGACCTACAGCACGCAGTAAAATTGAAATTAAACAAGCTCTAATTAAATCCAAGAAAATCAAGATCGTTGACAACAAAAACAACCAAAAAACCCAAATTGAAACACAAACACAAGAAAAGATAAAGATAAAAATTAAAAAAACACTTTAAAAAAAAAATCACAGCCACAAAGAAAAGTTCACTTCTCATTCTAAAAAAAAAATCAATAAAAAGAAAATCACCAGATCATCAGAGGACCCCCACTAACAGTAAGCAGAGGAGCTAGTAGAAAAAACTGTTGGCTGTAGCGACGTGCACGGGCGACACGGACGAGGACGTCATCATCATCGACGACGGCGAAGACGACGAGGAAGAAGAAGAGTACAGCCCCTTGACTCTGGGCGAGTACTCTCCTCCTCCCCCTGCCCCAACCGCTACGCCCATGCTTCGGGCGTAGGGGCTGGGGCGTAGGGAGGAGGAGGGGGGTCTGCCCGCGGCGGAAGAAGTAGCGGATGTAGTGGTGATGGGCGAACACATGGACGCTGCGGCGTAGGGGTCCGAGTAGGCGGAGTAGGAGGAGTAGTAGTCCGGGGGGTACAGGGCGGCGGCGGTGGGGGGGCACCCCCCTACGGGTCCCCGGGACAGGTGGTGCGGGTGGTGGTGGGAGCCTGGCGGGAGAGGGGGCGGGGGAGGGGGCAGCATGGAGGAGAAGAGGGAGGCGTTGGCCAGGCTGGCGGCGGCAGTGTCCAAGGGGGAGGGGTGGTGCTCTTCGGAGCCTGTCAAGGAAAGGGGGGGGTCAATTAATATTTAACCCTTTCACCGCCAGCCATCTTTGAGCCAAAAATTTCCATTAAACTTACTTGGCTACAGAAAAGATTTAATCTGCAATATTGTAGGATTTCTCTTGTGACACATTTGGAATAGGGTCAATCCTTACTACTCAAATTTAGGAACACAATATCATTGAATACTAGACCCTGATTTCAAGGTTTTAATGACATGGGTGTTAAATCATTGTGGTGCAAAAATACGACATTGGCGGTGAAAGGGTTAAACGACAACTTTGTTGTTTATTTACTCACTTTGTTCTTCAACACAAATGCTTGATTTATGGGGTGCACGTGCTCGAATCGTTCATGGACAAAGTCGTGAAATTTTAGCAAGATTCAATGAAAGGTTTAGAAAATAGGAAGCAAGAAGTAAAAGTATGGGTGCGAACACACCCACGGGGTACGGGGAGGAGTTAATTAAATTAATGCAGCATTGTTGAATCTCAGAATGAATTGAGCGTGAAGCCAATGTTTCGATTAAAAAAAGAAGAAGAAAAAAAAAGATATCTAGAAAGTAATTTGTGACCACTAGGACCTTTGCACACAGGAACAACAAATCAGTCTTTCGGGTAGGAAAAAGGTCCTTTAACCCTTTCACCGCCAAAGTCGCATTATAGCACCACAGTGATTTAACACCTATGTCACTGAAAGCCATCAAATTGGGGTCTATTATCCAAAGACCCTATTGTGTTAGTTTGGAGAAGTAAGGATAGACCTTATTTTATATATGTCACAGAAGAATCCCCAATACTGCAGATGGATTTTGTTCTCTACCCAGGTAAATTTAATGGACATTTTTGGCTGAAATATGGCTGGCGGCGAAAGGGTTAATAGAAAGGATAACGTATCCTTTTTGTGTCCTTACATTGAAAACGGACTTATAGTCTGAAACGTCTGTATTGTTTTTTTCTTTCTATTAAAGGATCTTTTTCCTATACCCGAAAGACTGATTTGTTGTTCCTGTGAGAAAAAAGAGAGTTTCCGTCGAGGATTTTTGTGCTTTGTTTAATCATCGTCGTCGTCTTCTTCATCATCAACATCATCATCATCACCATCTAATTCTTCTTTTTCCGTATCAATCATAAATCATCATCGCCATCATCACTACCACTACCACCATCATCATCTACTTTTTTTAAAAATCAGTCATCATCATCATCATCATCATCATCATCGACATATCTCTTCTTCTTCTTGGGCAATCATTACCACCACTATCATTATTATCTCTTCTAATTCTTTTGTTTCTTCTTCTTCTCTGTCGTTCCCTCCTCCTGTTTTTTCTTCTTATTATTTTCTCTCTCTCTCTCTCTCTCTCTCTCTCTCTCTCTCTCTCTCTCTCTCTCTCTCTCTCTCTCTCTCTCTCTCTCTCTCTCTCTCTCTCTCTCTCTCTCTCTCTCTCCCCCCCCTCTCTCTCTCTCTCTCTCCTCTCTCTCTCTCTCTCTCTCTCTCTCTCTCTGTCTCTCTCTCTCTCTCTCTGTCTCTCTCTCTCTCTCTCTCTCTCTCCTCTCCTCTCTCTCTCTCTCTCTCTCTCTCTCTCCTCTCTCTCTCTCTCCTCTCTCTCTCTCTCTCTCTCTC
Organism: Phymorhynchus buccinoides; assembly: GCA_017654935.2. Classification (NCBI taxonomy): domain Eukaryota; kingdom Metazoa; phylum Mollusca; class Gastropoda; order Neogastropoda; family Raphitomidae; genus Phymorhynchus; species Phymorhynchus buccinoides. The sequence continues at coordinate 26,456,936 of CM065702.1, forward strand.
TCTCTCTCTCTCTCTCTCTCTCTCTCTCTCTCTCTCTCTCTCTCTCCCTTATGGCGTACATAACGTATCAAACACTCGATGCAAATACTCGATACAAAACAACACCCAGTTCCAAATAGAACGATCTGTTTAAGAAAGGATCGATTCTTTTCGCGAAAGTATCGCAACTTTGTGAAAAGGATCGTGCACTTTCAAAAAGTATCGATACTTTCCGTAATTTACGAAAGAATGGATCCTTTTTGAGTGAAAGTATCCATACTTTGGATCGAAACGCGCATTTACGAACTCTACCGAACGAGTCAGATAAAAATGATGCTCGGATATGAAACGAAACGGAACACGAAACTTGTCAATTTGTTTCAACATGACCTGGCATTAAATATTATGTTCTAAAAGTCCTTCTCGTCGATTTCCTCCTCACTTCCTCAGCCATTCTGTCCGACAAATAATTTGCGCTGCTTTGGCAAGGGCAGTTTCAGTTAATTTCCGATTCTAAATTTACGTGTGTTCATTTCGAGGTACTCGGCAAAACTCGGAAGTAGCGCTCGACCATTTTGCATCGATCCTTTTGGGAGCGAGCCATAACGAAATAAGGATAGTTTTCGAAAAGTATGGACACTTTAAGATTTTTAAAAGTATCGAGTCTATGTATCGAGTCTTTGGCACGTTTTGTACGCCATAGACCTACTCTCCCTCCCCCTTCCCCTTCTCTCTCCCTGTGAGTCTCTCTCTCTCTCTCTCTCTCTCTGTCTCCCCCTCTCTCTCTCTCTCTCTCTCTCCCTCCCTCCCCCCCTCTCTCTCTCCACCCCCCCTAACTCTCTCTCTCGGTCTCTCTCTCTCTCCCTCCCACTCTCTCTCTCTCTCTCTCTCTCTCTCTCTCCCCCTCTCTCTCTATCTCTCCCCCCTCTCTCTCTCTCTCTCTCTCTCTCCTCCTCTCTCTCTCTGTCTCTCTCTCTCTCTCTCTCTCTCTCTCCCCCTCTCTCCCCCCCCTCTCTCTCCCCCCCCCCCCCCTCTCCCTCCACCCCACCCCTCTCTCTCTCTCCATCTCCCCCCCTAACTCTCTCTCTCTCTCTCTCTCTCCCCCTCCCTCTCTCTCTCTCTCTCTCCCCCCCCTCTCTCTCTCCCTCCCTCCACCCCTCTCTCTCTCTCTCTCTCCATCTCCCCCCCTAACTCTCTCTCTCTCTCTGTGTCTCTCTCTCTCATGTATGTACACACCCTTCTCGTCACCTCTCTTCCTGGCACTACAGTGCATCAGTGGCAGGGAGCTGGGTCTATGCTGCGGACGTCCCCGCGACGCGCACGACGGGTTGAGGTGAGACAACACCTCGGCCATGCTGAAAATCAATAATAAAGATGATGATGATGATGATGATGATGGTGATGATGATGATGGTGACGATGATGATGATGATGGTGATGAAGGTGATGATGATGGTGAGGACGACGACAATGATGATGATGATGATGATGATGATGATCACGACGACGTTGATGGTGATGATGTTGATGAAGATGACGGTAGTGACGACGAAAACAGCAAGAAGAAGAAGAAGAAGAAAAAGAAGAAGAAGAAGAAAAACGACAAGATGACAAGATGTTCCGCAACTAATGTGACAATCCTTTGTAGAATGACTTTGCTTCATTTTCATTACTTATTTGATATACTTCACATCTACAATAATATTCGTGTGAATTAAATAACTATCTCAAACGTTCGTAATTGCTTTTAAAAACGGGTTGTATTTTTCAGTTCAGAGACATTCTGTTCTCTGTTTCTTAATTATTTAAAGATTTGTTAAAGAAACGTTCCAACAAAAGTTTTTATAGTATATTAACATGGAACCTAAAAGGCTATAAGGAAACCATTGACGGCATTAAAGTAAATAAGCTAAATGATGAAAGAATAATTAGACAATTGGTAGAATACGACATTGTATTTCTACAAGAAACGCATTTGGATAAATCCAGTACTGAAGATATATTTTTTCCAGGATTTGGGAAAGGCATTCATTGTTGTCGACATAAACGAAACAAAGCGACTCATGCATCGGGTGGGATATCTGTGTTCATTAAAGACTCTTTAAGACAACACGTTAAAGTACTCCCTAGAAGTAATTGTGACATAGTATGGCTGCAAATGGCAAAAAAATCATAAGAATAACGACCATGTTTTCATTGGTTCTACTTATATTCCTCCTGAACATTCATCTTTTGGAAAGGAGGAAACCATCAAAATATGGGACAGATTACAAGAGGATGTGACAGAACTGTGCTCAAAAGGAACAGTTCTTTTGTGTGGTGATTTTAATGCCAGAACTGGGGACAATCCAGATGATATACAAATGGACAATGAATGTAACGATCATTATAATTTAGTGGACAATTATAATGTTGAAACTGTATTCCAGAGAAAATCAATGGATAGAATTGTACAAAAGAATGGTAGAAAGCTGCTATCTTTATGCATAGATAACAACATGTATATCTTAAATGGGAGAACACTAGGTGATCTCAAAGGACGATACACATGCTATACGCCCAAAGGATGTAGTGTAGTAGATTACTTTGCTTGCTCACAAGAGATGACAAAAGACATTAAATATGAAGGTAAAGTCTCTTACAGAATTTTCTGATCATTGTCCAATTGAATTAAATTTTCACCTTCCTAAACTTTTAAATTCAAATTTTAGCAATTTCATACATAATGATAATGACAAATTAAAAAACTTAAAAGACACAAACATGTTCACAGATCATATGCAAAAAAATGTGAAGTTCAAGTGGGATGGAAATTCTTGTAATCGATTTTATAAGGCATTTAGCCTTCCTTCAGTAAGTTGTCTTGCTCAAGAACTCAATATAAAGTTAGATAAACAAATAAATGATGCACAGCAATGCTCAACCAAAATGGTTGATGAGATCACTGATGATTTTACACAGATTCTTAATAATGCAGGAAAACTAAGCTTAAAGTACTATTGGCAAAAACGTAGACGAAGAAAAAGGAAAGGCAAAAAGTGGTTTGATACTGATTGCTACACTTTAAAGAAAGAAATGAAATCTTTATTAAATGCCTTGAACAGGTGTCCAAGCAATCGACACCTTTGTCAAAAATATTATGCATCTCGAAAGAAGTATAAAAAGATTCTTAAAAAGAAAAAGAAAGCCTATAAAAGCTCTTTAGTAAATACCCTTAATGAGGCATTTGAGAAGGACCCAAATACGGTATGGAGCATATTAAAAGAATTAAAATCATCTGAAGAAGCCTGTCATGATAATAATAAAAACATTGGTTCTGCAAAATGGATACATCATTTAGAACAACTGATTGGGAAAGAAGCTGATGTTTCAGAAGAAAGAAAAAAATCAGTAAACCAAGAATTAAAACAGATTGTTGAAAACATAGATAATGTACCCAGTTGCTTTAATGATTCAGTAACAGTTGGTGAAATCAGGGCAGCTTGTAAAAAATTAAAAACAAACAAATCACCAGGGACAGATGGTATAATTAACGAAATGATTAAAACAAGTCTTCCATTTACATTAGATATTCTTGTCAAATTATTCAATATCATTTTGTCATCAGGAAAGTATCCTGCAATGTGGAAAAATGGTATAAATGTTCCAATTTACAAACAAGGAGACCCAATGAATGCTAATAATTATAGAGGTATAACTCTTAATAACTGTCTAGGAAAGGTATTTTGCCAAGTGTTAAACAACAGAATAAATACATATTTGGAATCAAACAACCTGCTATCAAAGGAACAAGGTGGTTTTAGGCAAAATTCAAGAACAACAGATCACATTTTTATTCTTAAAAAAACTTGTTGATGATGCCATCAGAGAAAGAAATGGTAGACTATATTGTTGCTTCGTAGATTTTTAAAAAAGCATTTGATAATGTGTGGCATGACGCTCTTTTATTAAAGATGCATAAACTTGGAATCAGGGGAAAATGTTTTGATATAATTAAAGACATGTATACTAATGCTTCAATATCAGTCAATACTCAGAACGGGTTTTCTGAGGACATTCTAATTAAAAAGGGGGTACATCAAGGTAATACGCTTAGCCCTACACTCTTTAATATATTTGTAAATGACATTCCTGAGAAAATAAATGATAACGATTCCCCTACAATAAACAGTACATCAAATGAAAAAGTATCCTGCTTGATGTATGCAGACGATGTTATATTGTTATCAAAAACAAGGAGTGGACTTCAAAGACAATTACATAATCTATATGAGTATAGTTGTAATTGGGGGCTACATATTAATATAGAAAAAACAAAGGTTGTCGTATTTTCTCGATCAGAACCGATTATACCAATGGCATTTAAGTGTGGAGACAATATTATTGAAAACACAGACAGTTATAAATATCTAGGTATAATCTTTCAAAAAGATGGTAATTTCAATAAAGCTCAAGAACATCTGAGCAAACAAGGAAATAAAGCTGCACATAATCTACGAAGATATCTTATAAAAGAAAATATTGATATTAGGATTATCAATCAACTATTTGATTCCTTGGTTTCACCAATATTACTCTATCTATGGTTCAGAAATTTGGCTACCATATAGTACAAAAAACAGTTTTGATTTATTTGAATACTTTGGAAAATGCTTGGGGAACACATTTCCACATGATAATGTACATGCTAAATTTTGTAGATATATATTAGGTGTACATAAGAAAGCTATGCGCCTTCCAATTTTAGCAGAATTAGGTAGATTTCCCCTTAATTTAAAGGCATTTGTTAATGTTGTAGGCTTTTGGATACATATACTTGAATCTAAGGAAAATTCATATTTGAGACAGGCATATGATAACATGTTGCAACAAGATCGCTCGCAAACATCATGGATTAAGTTCATCAAAACAATGATGTTTGAACTTGGCTTTGGGCATGTTTGGAATAATCAATTCACATTCAATGCTAAAAAATTACAACATGCGATATTACGAAGAATGCAAAACTGTTACATATCATTTTGGAAACTAAAAAAGGGAGAAGTATCACGGCTCAGGTTTTATAATGATGTTACTAAAGAATATCGAATAGAACCGTACCTTTTTAGTACTATTTTGGATAGACAACAAAAACAGGCTCTATGTAAATTGAGAATTAGTGCTCATAATTTAAAAATCGAAATTGGTAGACACGAGAATATTGTAAGAGAAAACAGACTTTGCCAAAAATGTCATGAAATAGAAGATGAGCTCCACCTTTTGAATACCTGCGTTATGTATAAAGAAGATCGTTACAAATTGATGGAAAATGTAGACAAACAAAGTTTAGAATCAAATGTTCAGTCTCCATCAGATATGATGATGTTAGATGAACTACAGCCATTTGTGGCAAAATATGTTAGTATTTGTTTTAACAAAAAGCATGAATAGTATTTTGCGTTGTTTGTAATCTTAACCTGTGCCTTATAAGCCTTTGTTTAGGTTTCATGGCAATAAACCAATGTTCAAATGTTCAAATGTTCACACACACACTCACACACACACACACTCACACACACACACACACACACACACACACACACACACACACACACACACACAAAGCAATCCGCTTGCAAAAGAAGAAAAAAAATGGACGGCGCTGCATCAGTGGCGACACGTTCTCCACAGGGGGGAGCAGCTCGAATTCCATAGAGACGAGTGTCTGTGTGACTAGAGAAGTGACACAAATCGAACACCGATACTACTACTTCGCTAGCACTACAAATCAAACAACTAGGCTTCTTGCTACTGTAAAGTACCTTATATAAGCCCACACCCTATGCAGGAAATCGGTCCAAAAGTGAGGGGTGAGCGTTTAATAGGTAACAGGCAACCCTATTCACGAAATCGGTCCAAACGTGGGGGGTGGGCGTTTATTCAGTAAGCACGATTTAAAAAAAATTATACTTTATAAATACATCTGCATCGTTAAAAATTCTGGACTTTCCTGGAGTTGCACTGCCTCCGGGCATTGCCTCCAGGATCGTTCCCACCATCTTTATATCTACTAATGTCCCATATGTGTCTGTTTCAGACCGGAGGACGTGAAACGGATTTTCATTCATTCAAGCACGAAAAATGCTCCAAAGTTGGGGGGTGGGCGTAATGGGCTTATACAAGGTACTTTACAGTTATCTACTATACACAAGCACGAAAAATGCTCCAAAGTTGGGGGTGGGCGCAATGGGCTTATACAAGGTACTTTACAGTTATCTACTATACACAAGCACGAAAAATGCTCCAAAGTTGGGGGGTGGGCGTAATGGG
>CM065702.1:26473223-26475723 GCA_017654935.2 Phymorhynchus buccinoides
TGATAAAGTCAGCCTTTCTCTCATCGATTCATTAGCGCTAATGCCACAGATACAGTGTCGTTCCCACCTACTCTACTCCACCCACCCACTCCTACCCCCCCCGTCTCCTTTAAAGACTCACTGACGCACCACGATTAAGTCCCTTGGGGTTTTTTTCTGGGTAGCTGTGACCCACATATAGATGTCCCCAACTTCAAATTGAGGCTGCTCTTTAAAATGATGTTTCAGTTTGAATTTGGGGGGCATTTGTATGGGAGTGAGACCTGGCCAAAACAAGATTTCTTTTCAGCTATAAGAGGGAAGACACGTGAAACCCGTCATTTTGACACGAGATCTGGTGGGTCTTTAAAAGGCCTGCTACACTACATACGATTCGCTGTCAACGCGGTGCGATTGCGACGATGCGAGTCATGATTCACGTGAAATTCGTGCATTGGGTCTACTTGAGTATAGTGAGCGAAAATGGCAGACTCATTTTTTTAGACTGAAGTATTTCACGTGAAGCATGACTCACGTGAACCAATCGCATCGCACCCCCATACGATTGTATGCGTGTGCGGGCCTGCTACACTACATACGATTCGCTGCCAATACGATGCGATCGCGAAGATGCGAGTCATGGCTCGCGTGAAATTCATGTGTTGTGTCTACTTGGGTATATAGAGCGGAAGTAGTAGAATGTAATACAATCTTTGGTAGAATTTATTTCACGTGAATCATGACGAGTCGCATCGTCAAAATCGCATCGCATTGACTGCGAAGCGTAAAGTAGTGTAGCAGGCCCTTTAATCACCCCTCACCCACCCACCCCTTTCCTCTTTACCCTGGTGCATCTCAATTGCGCCCGCTGAAATCGTGTTTGACAAAGCTAGACAGTATGGAAGTTTTGCACATAAATCGATCTTTTTTTGTTTCGGAAGCTAACATACCTAACTCTACCATCAGCTCTCGCCTCGTGTGTTTAAGCAGACACACAGCACTTAGAACACCATGCGTCATTCGAAACAATTATAATTATGTCATTTATATTTTTGTACGTCACATTTGGCAAGTTTTATCAGTTTGTGGCCACTGGCCACCCCTAATGTTTCTATATAAAAAAATGGTTGCAAGTCGCTGACTCGCATCCTGCGGTTTCAAGCTTCGACGCCATTGTTGCATTGTTGCTGTGGTGTTTGACCGAGTAATGGAGGTAAACAACTCTAATTTTGACGAAGTGCTCTCCCCTAGTTTTTTTCTCTCCGAAAATCGTCTATTGAGCCTGGTTTCTGCAATTGGTGTACATCTTAGAAGTTAAACTTAGATGACTATTCTTCTTCTTCTTCTTCTTTTTCTTCTGCGTTCCACAGCCATATGGCCATAATGGGTAAGGTACGTATGCGTCCGGTTTTCAGTTGTCAGAATATCTCTCTCTCCCTCCCTCCTCTCTCTCTCTCTCTCTCTCTCTCCCTCCCTCCTCCCCTCTCTCTCTCCCTTCCTCTCTCTCTCCCACCCTCTCTCTCCCTCCCTCCCTCTCTCTCTCTCTCTCTCTCTCTCTCTCTCTCCCTCTCTCTCTCTCCCTCCCCCCTCTCTCTCTCCCTCCCTCCCTCTCTCTCTCTCGCATAGCCGACACATTCCGATTTCGGAGGAGCTCAAAGGAGAAAAAATTATTTGTAAGAATTTGTTTTTAAAAGGCAGGAGAATGGGCCAATAAGTCAGAAAGATAGTAGATGATAGAAAGCAAAGGGAAAGAGTCAAAGAGAGTGGCAGATTAGATTTACATGCACAGAACTTCCAGAAGGTGGGGGAACTAGTTTTACGAAAACCGGTATCCGCACGGGGAGAGACTAGTGGAGGGGTCGGGGTCAGATGACTATAAAATAAACTTTTTTGGGGAAAACTATTCAAATTTTTGTGTGTGTAATATCTTTTTAATGAAGGAATGTTAGGTTATATTTTATGAAACCAAAAAAAATCTCAATGTACGCATACAAAAATTCCATTATGTCTAGTGTTCCTCCCCGTGGGGATACCGGGGGGTCTTTTATAAAAATAGTTCCCTCACCTTCTGGAAGTTATGTGCTTGTAACTTCCTCTAATCTGCCACTCTCTTTGACTCTGCCTTTTCCCCTTTTGCTTTCTATCATCTGCTATCTTTCTGACTCATTGGCCCATTCTCCTGCCTTTTATTTTCTCTCCAAAATTCCTCCAAATAATTTTTCTCATTCGAGCTCCTCCGAAATCAGAATGTGTCGGCTGTACGCAGCGGGGAGACCAGTGAAAACTGAAAACCGGACATATACGTACCTTACTCATTATGGCCATATGGCCTGGGAACGCAGAAGAAGAAGAAGAAGTCTAGTTTTCTCGTGAACACTTTCAATCATTTCAATGGACGGAATTGACGATTAGGTCGGGCGCAATTGAGAATAGAAGTAATTAAAAGCAGGCGCAATGAGCGACTTAGCGGGCTCTTTTGACCACCAGGTAGCATAACGCTCGAGTGGGGCTAATCCTCTCT
>CM065702.1:26480723-26498223 GCA_017654935.2 Phymorhynchus buccinoides
AACGATCACTCCCTAACGTGTCTTCTTCTGTCATCCAACTAGCCTTTACTGATAAATCAGATTATATTAATGCAGACCTGTTTACCCCCTACACAAGTCTTCAGTAGTCTGGATAACTGAAATGAGTAGTTTTGGTGCAAAATGTGTAGTTTTATTCATTAAACCATCAAACAATGTTCACTGAAGATGAGTAAACATCAAGAATTAAAGAGCATTATTTTCAATTTTGAAGAGTAGTAGAGGTCCAAATTGAGTAGAATACTACTCGAAAAGAGTAGAGTAAACAGGTCTGTTAATGTAAATCGATGGAGGTTGGCCTGTGTGTTGAAGAATCAGGCACTCTTGTTATGCAGAATTCGCTATGTGATCCGAAACCTCATGCCGTTTCGTTGCCATCAGCGTCGCCGTTGACTTGCCGTTGAAATTTCGTGTGAATGGATTCGGGCAGTAGAAATTTAGTTTTAGAGATCAACACGAAATAATTATCGGTGTCCATCTGTGTTCTACCGAGGACATAGCATGTTTGACAATCGTGTGAAAGGTAGCACACGTCTTGTTGCTTTTGACTTGCTGACAGGTTATACACACAAGCAGGTCTGTTTCCTTTGGTCTCCCTTCCCCAAGACCCAAACAACATGGGCGACAGCGGACCAAATGCGTACACAACGCACGCCAGTCGGTGTGAATGACATGGCAGCAGGTGTGAGAAAAACACAGAATGAAACAAAACAGGTGTTTTGTATTAGCCAGGACACAAGATGGACACCGAGCCTTAGCTTGAGCGATCAACACGAAATAATATTCAAACCTAGCTCTTGCGGATTGCCACCTAGCGGTCAAATCCACGAGCTAGGTAAGATGCTCTGTCAGCATTCTTTCTGTTGTCGTTTCCGTATTCCGTTGCCGTTTTGCTATGTGGAATTCCAGCTGCATGCATGGGGGTTAGGTAGGGTCTGACAGTTTCTACTTTTCACAGGCCTCGGCAATTTCCCGCAGGCGTAAATATTGATAGGACGAGGTGAGAAGATTCCCTTTTCGCCCCCTTGAAACCATTACGTTCTAGTTGTGTACCCTCCCTTACCACCACCCCCTACCCCAACACCTCTGTCTTTAATCATTAAACCATTCTTTTTATCCCCGCCTCACACAAACACACATATGCAGACACAGACACATACATACACAGACACAGACACACACACACACACACACACAGACACATACACACACAGAGACACATACACAGACGCAGACACACACATACACACAGACACATACACACGCGCACACATAACAGACACACACACAGAAACACACACACACACACACACACACACACACACACACACACACACACACACACACAGACACACACAGACACACATCACACATGCACATCACATATGCACGCGCGCGCACACACACCCCCCCCCCCCCCACCCCCCCCCCCCCCCCCCAAACACACTCACATACTCACTTTTCTTGTCTAATATCACTTTTAAGTGAAAAGACGTTAAATTAAACAAGAAGAAGAAGAAGAAGAAGACGAAGAAGAAGAAGAAGACGAAGAAGAAGAAGAAGAAGAAGAAGAAGAACAACAACAACAACAAGAACAACAACAACAACAACAAGAACAAGAAGAACAAGAAGAAGAAGAGCAGCAGGAGCAGCAGCAACAGCAACAACAACAGCAACAACAACAACAACAAGCACGCACGCACGCACGCACGCACGCACGCACGCACGCACGCACGCACACGCACGCACACGCACACACACGCACACACACACACACACCTTTCTTCTGGATTTAAGAACCCTCACTCATCCATCACCGTTCTGTTATAACACATTTGTTTTGGAGGTGTGGATGTTGTTACATAAAATGGGTAAAAGGATATTTAGAAACAGGAACAGGGTCTAATATTAGCATTGACCGTAGAGGGGAATGGACGGTGGGCTTAAAAACAAACAAAAAACCCACACTAATTGTATGACCCATTACTAAAGTTAGTGCCTTTCATTATTGGTGATTAATTAACACCAGCCTTCAGTTTGGGCCAACAGTAACGATGGAGCTGCAAGACAATCGATATTGCAACCATTTAAACAGCTTAGTCCTCTGTCGTTTGTGAATCAGGATGACCGAGACTCGTCAAACACTGAGGGGGGCATTAGCGCAGGCTCTTCGTAATGCAGCCTTGGGGCATGCATTAATTGGCCTTTCGGGTGTCCCTGGACAAGGCATCTCCGCTGCAAACAATTGCAGCCCGGTGTTGCATAAAATATTTCACCCATGAAATAAATACTCTTTTCCTCATTCAAATTGTTTGCTGTTTGGGAAAGATTCGCCCCTAAATACACTCAGAGGCGTCTTGTGGCATGCAGGAAGAACAGAAGATTCATTGTTATATTCTGAAAAGTCAGGGATATTTTTCTAATATTTATTATTATTTATTTTTGTTTGCACGGAACTAAGTGACAGGGCTTTGTATATCGATTTCTCGGCACAAATGTAGATCACCCTCCCGCTCTATTTCTTGGTTCTTTCCGTGTAGATTGAGCACTTAAATATCAATATTTTAAATAATAGTTGACTTATTTATCACATGAAAGAAGAATGGCTTTAGTGCGCTTTTGAAGGGTATTTATTTCACGGTAGGTACTTATTTCTCATGACACCGGCTTTCCAACAGTAGCGGTTGGTTTCCCCTTGCATAGATCGTTACCTGGAGGTTTATCCTAGTAGTATTACCACTCTCTCTGAGCCGATATAATCGATGTTTTTTTAAAACGTTCATTTAACAATGGCTTAAGTGCTCCAATGTTAGCTATTTTGTTTTATCTGCCCCCCCCCCCCTCCCCCCAAAAAAAAAACCAAGCGCGGATTCGCAATCGTTTGTGGCACGCGACAATATGTGCGACAATTTTGGACCGACCGACAGACCGACAGAGAACAGCTAAAGGGGGCTTCTGGCTCAGTTTCGGTTTCGGTTTCGGTTTCACTCCTCCGTTTATTAAAAAACGGCTAAAAAACACTACTTTTTCTTATGCTTTTTAACCCCCCAAAAAGATGTGATTTAAGCCATTTTCTTGCGTTTTTTATCCACAAAAACAGTGTGATTCAATCGTTTTTACTCACGAAAACAGCGTGATTTAACAGCTAAAGGGGGATTCTGGCTCAAGAGGAAAATCTTCTACTTTTAGATACAAAAACGCTACTTTAAGGGGTAAAAAAAGTAAAAATTCGTCTCCCCTTTTATTCTGTCAAATCAAAAAAAAAAAGCCACTACTTTTAGGGCAGAATAAAAGCAAAAAATCAGACTTTTTTTTAAACCCCATTTTAGATACAAAAACACTACTTTTAAGGAGTAAAAAAAAAAAGAAAGAAAAAAAAAAAAAAAAAAAAAGAAAATTCTTTGTTAAATATTGTGATGATTTTATTCTTTCTTCACAAACACTTATTTTGTCTGTAGCCTTATTCTCAAAGGGGGTCTATTCTACTACTATGAACCGGTCTAGGCTTTCTACCGTAATTAAAGAGATCAGATAACCGTCGTCGCCTCTGACTAGACTGGAGTACTGCCAACTTGTATTTAAGCTACAGGGGATTTCCGATAACGTCAAGCATAGTGAAGAGAGGAATTCATATCATTCTCCGAATTTGAAAAAAATTCATTTCATTTTTTACATTCCTAAAAAATTCTTTCACTTTTTTTTTTTTTTTTTAAACTTTTTATAAAACAATTTTTTTTCTAAGAAGTTACTCAAGTTCCTTTTAAGTTCTTTTTAAGTTCTTTTATAGGTTCTTAAACAAGTTCTTGTTAAGTCAACTTCAAGTTATTAATAAGTTCTTGGTAAGTCACATCAAGTATTTATTAAGTTCTAACACAAAAACTTGACAAGATCTTATCAAGTTCTTATTTAAGTTATTGTTAAGTTCTTATCGAGTTACTTACTTAAGTTATTGGCAAGTTTTTATTAAGTTCTAAAACAAAAAAATTATTGCATTAAAAATGGATCGCTCTCAGGTTTTAAGCTATTTGGCTTTTGTTTTTCTTGTTTGTCTGCTACTTTCTCTGGTTGTTTTGTTTGTACTTCTACTCGTTTTTCTAGCTTTGGTTGCATGTGTGTTTTATATAATTTATAAGACAAATAACCAACACCAGCAACCACACCAACAGTAAGCAATACAACATCGTAATTCGTACTGTTTTGTTTGTCTTCTTCTTTTTTAACTGGTATTGCGCTTATGGTTGATTCATCTGACAACAGTTTTTGTTTTGTTTGTTTATTCATTTTTTGTTGTCGATTCCACACTGATAACCTTTTACCTGCTTCAACTCGTCCTGGGTTCTTCGTTACCTTGGTTACTGTCTGACTGGGGCTTGTTTGCTGTTCCGTCTGATTCGTTTGATTCTCTGTCGCGTTCATTTTTAATAGCCATAAAATCTATATGATTAAAAGTAATTAACCCCATAACAACTGGTGATAAAAGCCCGCCAAACCTATAAAAAAGATCACAACTAAGAGACTCTAATGATTTAGTTAAAACAGGATCTTGACTTAAATCGTACATTAAATCTTGGCTTGAATCGAGTGGAAAAAACTGACTAACTAACTTAGTGTACAAGCCTATTACAGTTTGACCTAAACTTTTAACCATTTTAGATCCTAATTGTGCTTCGTATCTGGTGTAGTACTTTTCAATGTCAGCAGAAGACATTTGTTGAATCTGTTCTATACTAAATTCTGTTCCTAAGTATTGTTTTGTTTTTCCACACGCAGCCAGAGAATACAACTTTTCCTTTTTATTCATAACACTTGTCGACACTTCATCAGACATTACGGCTTCCTGCGCATTTAACAACAGTTCGTCACAATTCATTTTTAGTTGATTTATTATTTTTGTTTTTAAAATAAAAAATGAGTGCCGAAAAAACTGTTGCTAACCTTGTATATCAATCTGCTCTGATTGGTGGACTTTCTGTTGCGTACACGATGGTTGGTAAGAAACTATTGAAAATGAAAGCAGCTGACCTAGGAAAACTTGACCTAGAGGACTCTGGTAAACTAATCGCTATAATCACTGCTTCAATCGCAACAAAAGACTTTCTAGTTAAGCAAGGAATAATTCCAGAAAATATATATATGTAAAAATAAAATGGCTTCACTCGCAATGATGATTGGCGGTGCTGTAGTAAACGCACTTGCTTTTTCAGGAAGTAATTACATGTTCAGTAAACTAGAAACAAACAAGGAAAGACAAAGACATAATCGAGCAATGGAGCAATTAGCAGCAGCACAAGACGCCTATGAAAAACAAAGACTCGCTCAGTTAGATTTTATTAACAACAAATTAAAACTACAAAACCATGCAGCATACACTTTTAAGAATGTTGACGACGCCATTAAAGAGTATTATTTAGTGACAGGAGAAGACCTCCAACAGCTCCCACCACCAAAACTAAGTGACTTCTACCAACCATCCGAAAAACAAAAACTCCAGGAAATAGCTTTTATTGTAGTTGGTATGACTGCTGTTTATTTCATAGCAAAAAACGTGTAGTATTAAAATGAATGATAAACTATCTAAAATTTATTATTCACCAAAAGGTTATTGGAAAGGTTTAACTGCTATTCAAAAATTAAATCAAGCTGCTGGAGTCACTGAACAAACAGCAAAAGAATGGTTATCTAAACAAGCTATATGGCAAATTTATCTACCAGCACCTAAACGAATTAAAAGACCACACTTCGTTAACTCAACACCAAATGACACTCATCAAATGGATCTTCTATACTTACCCCATGATTTAATCAGAAGAAAAAGATTTAAATACGCGTTGACAGTTGTTGATTTAGCTTCAAGATATAAAGATGCTGAACCATTGACTGATAAAAGTGCTACTTCAGTCTCTGTTGCTTTACAAGAAATCTATAGACGCGGTCCATTAACCTATCCTCGTTTAATTCAAGTTGATGAAGGAAAAGAATTTAAAGGACAATTCAACCAGCTAATGTTAAAACACAAAGTATCTATTAAACGCGGTATTCCTGGAAATCATAGATCACAAGCCTTAGTCGAAAACTTTAACAAACAATTAGCTGAACGACTTTTCTCTTACCAATATCACAGAGAACTCCTTGATTCAACTAGAAACACTGAATGGGTTAGAAGATTAAGTAGTGTTCTGAGAGTCATGAATAACGAAGAATCTAAAGTAACAGGATTTAAACCAGTAAAAGCAATACAGAAGAAAACGATTGACACTTCGTTAGACACACCTCATGAACATTTAATTTCAAAACAGCTGATACCGTTTGGAATCAAAGTTAGGTTTCTTTATGCACCAGGAGAAGCGGAAGGAGACACACGTGTAAGAGCGACTGATCCAATTTGGAGTATTGAACCGTACGAAATAAAAAGTGTAATAGAAATGAATCCACCGGTGTATTATTTAAGAGAAACTGATACAACAACACGACCCGTTCCAAAAAGAGCCTTTGTTAAAGAAGAATTACAGATAATTCCGCCAGACACAGTTCCGATTTGATTAGACAAAAAAAAAAATGAGTTTTAAAATGGAGACTCAGAATAAAGAGATACTCGAGACAAAGAATTACGACATTTTATTGAAAAGATTAAGGAATGCGCAGAAAGAAATTGTTCTATCTCAGCTATTAATGGAAGACGATAAAATAGTCAGTAAATACTTGTTCGAAATTGAAAGCAAAATAATGGATACTTTATCAGAAATTTACAACAAGTTTAACCTTGAATTTGACCCAGTATAAAAAAAAAAAAAAAAAAAAAAAAAAAATTGACCTTTTTTTTTTTTTTTTTTTTTTGCCTTCACAAACATTTGTACTGACTAGGAAAATCAGTTTTTAACACTAGCTTACAAAACTTCTCTTTCCTCAGTTTTTGTTTAATCGACTTTTTTTCTTCTTTTGATTCAATCACATCATTTTCATCTAGACATTCATCAAAACTATTTTTATCTTTAGTAAAAAACAAAACAACTGTTTTTAACTGTTCTCTAAAGTCTTTTAAAACTGAATTATACTTTTGTGTTAAAATCCATACACTAATCCCTGCATGTCTACCACTGAAAGCTAACTTAGCTAAACTATTTCTTTTTTTAACAATGTCTTTTTCAGCCGAGCAGTCATCAATAATAAACAATGTTGACGTTCCTTTAAACAGTTGATAAAAATGATCTAAACATTCACTTAACTTATTACTTGGGTCAACCAAATAGACTTTATCATCCTCCCAAATGAACTTTCTTTCTTTGTATGATTTGTTGAATTCTAAAGTAGTACAAAAAATTACTATATGTTCAAAGTGATTTCGATAAACCGTTTGTATTAAATCTAACATAAATATCGTTTTTCCACACCCAGTCATCCCGCAAAATAACCCGCAATGTGGTTCTTTTGTAAGGAAATTTAAACTGTTCAAGTCCATTGTTTTAATACACAATATCTTTTAATCTGTTATTCTCAATGTTCAGCTGAGCATCGCATAGTAAATACACATAAACATATATTTGTTTGCCCACTTCCGCTTCTTTATGAATTTGAATGTTTATTCCGCCTGACCCATCACCTACTGTTCTTCCGCTACCATGAAGTTTGTTATCATCAGTTGTTCTAAGATCTAACCACAAAGCATACTTCGAAAATAAATAATCTTCTAGTCTAACATCATGAAGATGGAGGTCTTTGCAAATTAAATCAACAGACGGATCTCTTAGTTGCCCGCCTCCACCAAACAGTTTTCTTATTTCATCAAAGTGCTGATAAGGTAAAAGACCGCTCGCAAACAATTGGTTCGGTTGCCCTTCAATCGCAGTAGTCAGCTTAGTTATTTTTGGATTATAAAACCTCTCGCTTAATCTATTAAAGGGTTTTTTGGTTTCTTCAAACAGCAGCAAAATTCCTTTCAACGACCTTGCTGATATATTCAAATCGATGTTCCAGATTGTGTCTATTGTGTTTTTAGTTAACTTACTGTGATTTAAAATTCTGTTGTAGTATATTGCTAATCTTGACTGGTATTGTTGTGAAATCAACCGAGCTAATTCTTGATGACGAACAACATCAAACTCTAATGTGATGTCTGAAATACTATATTTTGCATTTGAATCTTCTGTCGATCTGATAACACGGGCATAGTCATTAAAAGTAAATTCATACATAAGCCTATCTTGTAAAGCTCCCTGATAATATGGTGAGTGTGTGTTCAATAGTTCAAAGTCAAGAGGAATGTAGAATCGATTACCATAAACTTGAGCAACCAACGCATCTTTATTGCTATCTTTTTTATCATCAGCATCAATTCTATGTTTTATACCATTATCTCCTTGTATTCCCTGATAAACCCGATCTTTTCTTTCATTTTCTGTTAACCAGAGGTCGCAATAACTCAAAAAGACATCTGCGTTATCTAAAGACATTACCTCTCTCCCTTCAAGTTTAATAGTAATCTTACTAACGATCGCTCTACCAAGATTAGCAACTAATGTTCTGTTCGGATCCGTCGCTGACTCCAGGTCTATTTTAAATGCAAGACGAGCAGTGCCTGGCACGATGACTTCATTACTCCCCAGACTAGGAAATCTTACTGATAATATTTGTCTTTGATCGATAGTTGAAGGATTATTACTTATCACGATACTCTGCCTGGTTCCTTTTACACCGAGTGGTTCTTTTAACCGTCTGTATGGATCAAGACTCGACCCGTATGATTGCGACATCTCTCTTTTTTTTAGAAATAAAATAAAAACATAATTATAAATAAAAACATGGAAGGAAAAGAAGCAGTCCACGATTATGATGCCTTTGACGATGAAGCTGGAGATGACATGAGTGAAGACATTCCTTTATTGTCTCGTCGTCGTAATCTACCATCTTTAAGACAAGAACTAGATGAAGCAGAACCAAACCCGAATGTAGAAGTTAGACCAAGGGAAGATAATATAGTAGTTGGAAAATCTCAATTTGAAATGCACTATGAAATACAGAAATCGAAAGTAATGGCTTTTCGTAAATTTATAGGTCAAGATTTATCCGATTTGTATGATCCTAATGACTATGTTTTAGATGGTGAAGGTCATTTATTTTTGAATAATAATGAATCAACCCGACTTACACACAAAAATAATCCAGCAAAGTTTTATAAAATAAGTTCACTAATTTCTCATGGCGTCCCCACTAATGATCTAAGACGTATTGGCGTTGACATAAAACCAAAACCAACCCTAAGCACGAAAGCTGTTTCTGCTCTTCAAAACACACTACAAGAACTGCCTACTGATTCCCAACTTCAATCGATTCCTCTTAGAGACTTAAGCGCAACTGCGGACAACATCATAGAAATGGAAACTAGTTTTATAGCTTTAGAAGATGAAGAAACCCATTTAAAAACATTACATGATTCACCATTACCTATGAGAGAACTAATGGCGCTCAATTCAACATTACAAACTACCAGAGGCGAGTTAACAAATAATCTAGCAAAGTTAAGCGAACTGGATGCTCACATTGACAGAGAAAAACAGAAATTAGTTGAAGCGGACGACAATAACCTAGGACAAGACGTAAAAGACAGAATCATGCAAAGACTAGATGATCTTCAACAAGAGAGAGCTGCAAGACTAGAAGTACTGTCAACTAACCGTGAACAATTACGAACACAAGTCAGCAGAATAAAAGAAACCATCCAAAGAATTTTACACGAAGATACAACGTTAGCAGAAAGAATAAAAACTTTATTTAGAGAGCAAGGAGTCACGATAGCGAGCGTTATGACAGCTTTAGGGTTTGCAATCTCTACTTTAGTGTTTGCTTTAACAGGAACAGGTGGTGGTGGTGGTCAATTACCTTCTCCACCTTCTCCACCTTCGCCATCAAAAGACTCTTGGATTAAAAAACAACTGGAACATTTAACGAATCTATTAAAAAAATTAGGAGAAAAAGCACTAGATGCGCTACCCGGTATATTAGGTGGAATTGTTAGTTGGCTTTTTTCTACTGCAAGCAAAGTAGTCGGTTTTATGGCTGAACACTTATGGATGCTAATAGTTTTAGTTGTAGGATTACTCTCTAGTAAAATAAAAATAAACTAGACCGGCTGCTGTTAGAAAAATAACTAGTGCTGTCTTTTCGTTTTCGTGACTGTCAGTTAAGTTCGTTAAGTTCGTTGAGTTCGTAGAGTTAGTTAAGTTCGTAGAGTTAGTTAAGTTCATAGAGTTAGTTAAGTTCGTTGAATTCGTTAAGTTAATATTCTTTTTTTGACTGACAGGGATTGGATGGTGTGTTCTTTGTATGATCGACAATGTAGAATTTATTTTTAAATTTTTACCAACTGCTTGATTATCTTTTGCTATAAGGATTTCGTTGTTATAGTTTACAATTGTTCCTATTTGAAGTCTAAGATCAGAGGGCAGCATGTATAATCCACTACCAACAGCAAAGTCTACTTTTGATCTTGCAAATCTTAAAACGTCTTGATACCTTTTAATGCTTGCTGGGAGGTCAACTGTAGAATTGATTGCATCTTCTAAATTAGCTAAATACTGTTTTTGTGCATCAAACCCAGTAGAAGGATCCATTATCTCAGATTTAACTTGCGCTTGAGATCCCAGCAAACACCACACGTAAGTACGAATAGAATCATTTACTCGTTCTATTCCCGCCTTTGTCAGTCCTTCAGAAGTATCAAGAATAAAAGTAGACCAAGCGTTTTTATGTTTTTGTTGAATAGATCCCAGATGAACGGTCGTACCTGAAGAAAAAGACGTGTAAGGTGGATTCCAATCATAGTTATACTTTCTGTGCACGCCCCAATAATAAAGTGTACCCAAACCATGATTACGATCTAACTTTTGCCTAAAGTCTGTATTCAAGTTAATGTTAAACTCATTACAAATCCGTTCAAAGGCCTTCAAGTCAATTCTGTTGTTGAACGGATTAAAAGTAGAATCATTCGGTAATGGAGCATGTAGTTCAGACAAAATACGCTTGAAAGTATAATAGAAATGAAATCTATAAACTGCTTTTACCATGACTCCAGGATGATTTAAGTGATCAGCGAAAGAAACACCACACCCTGTTGTTGCACAGAACACAGCAAAGTTTAACTGGTTTTGATAAAACTGCATTGGATGACTAAACCACGCCTTTGCGATGTTATCATGTTTAACACTAGGATTTAAATAATGGTTTAATGGATTACTGACCTTAACTTCAAAAGAATCAACTCCCACTGCAACAACTATTGAATCAACAGCTATAGTTTTAGGGTTATATGATCCAACTGCATATTTAACGTCTTTGTTATATTTAAAAGCATTCATTTATATATTCGCAATAAAAATGTTTATTTATATAACTGATCAAGACGAGCCAATACTTTTACAACGCCCTATTGAAAATCACGGTTCTCTAAAAGTAGCGCTCCATGAAATTTATTACAAAGTTAAATGGATTAACATAAGCGAATCCTTAAAAAACAATTGGATAAGAAAAATTACCAGTGAAGGGATGATTGAACTAACTATACCTGACGGCTATTACGGTTTTTGTTCATTAAAAGAGATGTTAAACGACTTCGACATTACTTTAAAACTTAATGAGGGAAATTTGAAAGTGAAGATGACGTTTAGAGGCCAAAAAGGTGTAGTATTTGAATTTGCTAATGAATTGGCTGAACTATTAGGTTTTAGATTAGACAGGTTCCATGTTACTGATAATGCACTGGAAAGTAATGCATTTACGGCTGTAAAATCACTTAATCTCGGAATACATTCTTTATTATACTTTCATTTAGATATCCTGAGTACGGATGACAACTTATTTGATAACCAGCCGTCTACTGTGTTAAGAGTTCTTCCAACAGCAAAAGCGGCATACTGTGATTACGAAATTATTACATTCACTAACTTACAGTTTAAAGAATTAGTTTGTGGGGTTCACCATTCACTAAAAATAAGAATAACTGACGAAAAAGGAAAAGAAGTTCAGTGCGACAGCTTGAATGCTTTGTTAGAAATAAAATAATTTAGTATAAAACAATGTCACGCGGACCAGATCAACCGGTTATGCTTGACCCTGTTAGATGCGCAACTTTAGAATTGAAGGACCTAGCAGACACAGAAGACTTTGATTTAAATGGGGAGATAGGAGCGCTGTATGGTTTTGAGTACACAAACAACGGCTATTATAAACGAGCAGAAATAAGTGATAAAAAGGTTCCTAAACTAGAGCAACTGCGTAATGTAGTAGCTGACAATGTTGGCCAGTTTGAATATAAAGTTGTTAGGGAAAGGGATAACAAATGGCATTTAATTCCATTCATTGATTGGGAAATAAAGTTTGAATTTTTAAGCCCGTTTACATTCTTTGATAATAACAAATACTTTCGCAAATCATTTAACTCAGGGCCGTTACATGTCAGTCTGATTCCACAAAACAACAGCAGAAGAGAAATAGCAATCAAACCTTAACTAAAAAGAGAACAGTACATACTGCATAGAAAAAAGACAGTGAAAAAGATGAATTCACGCAATTAGAGAATTCCTAAAATGGCTTTAGCAACGAATTTACTATGATATTTGAACTTTCTGTTAGAGACAAAGATTGAAAAAAGGGTGTTAAGAAGTGAAAGGGATTCTTACAGCTTGTTTTAGAATACTAAAATGAGTATTTAAATGTAGGATAATATTAAGGCATGTTATGATGTTATGAAATGATTAGATATAAATTTAAGTTGTTTGAAAAAGAATAGGAGCGGATTACCCTTGAACAAATGGTTCAAACTAGAGCAACTGCGTAATGTAGTAGCTGACAATGTTGGCAGTTTGAATATAAAGTTGTTAAGGAAAGGGATAACAAATGGCATTTAAATTCCATTCATTGATTGGGAAATAAAGTTTGAATTTTTAAGCCCGTTTACATTCTTTGATAATAACAAATACTTTCGCAAATCATTTAACTCAGGGCCGTTACATGTCAGTCTGATTCCACAAAAACAACAGCAGAAGAGAAATAGCAATCAAACCTTATAAAAAGAGACAGTACATACTGCATAGAAAAAAGACAGTGACAAAAGATGCAGCCACGCAATTAGAGTTCATTCCTAAAATGGCTTTAGCAGACGAATTTACTATGATATTTGAACTTTCTGTTAGAGCAGACAACCCTGATTCCCTACCTGTTGGTGTTAGCGACAACCTAATGAAAGGGATTCTTATTTCTTGGCAAAACTTGGATGTTGAATCAGTGAGATGTACTATCGTTATTCAAAACCGCGGTGAAGAAATTAAGGCAGTGTCGACCAGCGATAAAGTTATATTGAGTGTTGATCCAGACAATCTTAAAGAATTAACGTACATTAATGTTACTAATTTAGATCTCATTGGGTTTTATTACACTGAAAGCATTTTGCCTGATGATCTTCTTAAAATGATAGCAAGTGCAAATTAAATGTTAAATTTTTTTTTTTTTTAAATATAAAAAGATGTCCGTTACAGTTTATCCAAAAATACCAAAAGAAAATACTGACAAAGAAAAGACTGATGGTGGTGATGATCCTGAAATCAGAAAGTTCAGATTGTCTACCATTACAGAAATACAAAGAGAATTGGAAAAAGACCTCACTAACTATAACAGAACCAAACGAAGGTACTCTTGTTTGTTTAATACAGCAACATACTTAAATACTGGATTTGGGAGTCTAGGTACTTTAACAGCAGGAAGCTCTGTAGGGTTGTTAGCAACAGGGGCCGGATCAGTAGTAGCTTTGCCTCTAGGTTGTGTATCGTTGGCGCTTGGGTTGTTTTCAATGACAACGTCCGCTTTCAACAAAAAAATAAAAGTCAAACTTCAAAAGCATACAGCCATGGTTCAATTAATAATGGCAAAACTTAGT
The DNA here is from genome assembly GCA_017654935.2 of Phymorhynchus buccinoides. NCBI lineage: Eukaryota > Metazoa > Mollusca > Gastropoda > Neogastropoda > Raphitomidae > Phymorhynchus > Phymorhynchus buccinoides. The sequence continues at coordinate 26,494,663 of CM065702.1, forward strand.
TCATTCCGATTAATTATCAGTAAAGCTTTGCAAGACTCTCAAATTTCGGATGAGGAGTTCAATAGACTGCAAGCTGACTACAATGATTACAAAATGCAAAAGTTCGAACTTCAGAAAAAATCAAGAGCAAGTTTTTCACAACCGCAAGACATAGAAGCGATAAAAAAAGAATGTGAAAAAAAAATAAACGACACATTAAAATCTGTTCTAGGGAAATAACAATAAGAACTCCAAAGGGTGCTTATTCAATTCAATATGATTACAAGTTTCGAAAGTCTACTGACTATGACACTTAGTTCTCCAGTGTCCAACTGCAAAGGAAAACTCTGGTGATTTAAACACACGCTTTGTGTTGTTTGAGTCAAGTGATTTTTTATTTACAACTGTTGTGTTTATTTCGTGTAACTTAGACTGTATTTTTATGTTGTCATGATAAAACGTCTTGGTATCGAACAGTGCTTCTTTATAGTTATCGTGTGTCATGACCATTTGAACAACTGGTCTAGAAATTCCTTTTGCTTTTTTAATTACGCTAGTTTGGCTGGCAATTGAATACATCTTTGCTCTCAGACCAACGTACTCTTTGATTATAGTTCCATTCAGTTCATCCTTCATCTTGCCGATTACCTTTTTATTTACGGATGAATGTAATGAAGATTCACTTGGGTAGTCAGAGGTGTCATACCAGGAGACAACACCTTTTGCTGAATCTGTCTCTAAATCTTTGTAGAAGTCTTCAGTCGGAATGTCTAGAATAAATGAGTCCGTATCTGTATAAAGTACTCTGGAGTCTGGATAGAGTGGTTTAAAGTAGTCGTAAAGAAATTCTAGCATCAATAACTTAGACAATTCAAGAACAGCAAACCCAATGAAGACTGGTTTATCTAGCTTCACATTAATTTTTTTCATCATTATCCCGTAAAGGTTGTCATGGAACTTTTTGAAGTCTTGATAATTAGGTTTTGAAGTTAATTTGATTGCTTTGTTTTCTTGGGTAACTAATCTAACGTCTTTGCGTTTGTGCGGGTTTTCCATTGTCTTTCCAAAACAACTGTTGTTCATTAGTTTAAAGAAGTCTTTTTCTGAGGCGTCGGTAGCTTGAGTTCTGAGATTAGTGTTCTTCATTATATATGGTTCCATGAACTTCCTCTGAGTGAACGAAATGATTCTATGAACTGCTGTTAGTCTTAATCCGTGACGTAAATAAAATTGTAGTAATCTATAATGACAGACGTATTTTTTTTTGGAGTGTAGATTAGGCACAAGTTTAGGGAGGTCATTCCCCACTTGAAGTCTTTCAACTGCTAACGGGTAGTCATTGTGCAGGTCATGGAGTTCGTCCGGATAATCTAAGTCGACTTCTAAAATAAATCCTGTTTCGTAAGAATCTGATAATTTCAAAAGCCATTGCAAAAACTCTGCGATATTAAAATTAAAAGGAGCTGTAAACATTTTAAAGTTACGTAATGGAAGTGACTGGCACATCGCCCAACCATAGAGATTGTTTGCATCTAAATACATGATATAATTTGATGGTTTAGAAGGATCGTAGTCGTCTAAGTATTTGTTGTTAGCCTTGCAGTAACCGTGTGAAGCCATAGAGATTCCCCCGCGTAGTCCGTCTTCAATCATCTGGAGAGTTGGTAGATCGGAGAGTAAGTCAATCTGTATTTTGGTAAATCTTAAGAAAGCATCCCAACTCATACCAGGAGCAGTGATATAATTAGCAGGGTCTAGACTGTAATGTTTTATACACGTTTTTCTGTAGTTCTCGAATACATCTGCAAGCAAACAAACGTCAGCCATTAAATAGGCGTCGTGGTAGTCTCCCATGGTCTGGCATTTTAACTTAATCCACGCTGACTGAGCATGGTTGTAGTCAGAGTCGCTTATATCTTTTCCTTTTAAACTAGAGTAGAATGCACCTTTGGGAGGTAATTCAACTTCATCGAACCGCTCCCAACTACTCATGTACTCATAAGGGTATACTCCTTTTCGAACAAGTGCTGGATCAAAGTATTTTTCTGTTATAGTGCATTTGGATAGTGACTGACCTAAAGACTCTAGTGATCCCATCAGATGTTGTAATGAATCGTAAAAAGACAATTGACCTAATGTAAATGTCATGTACTTTTCTGAAGACTGAGCTATACAACTGACGGTTCTAAATTCATCAGTAACTGCTTGTAGAATTAAATGAGAGTCATATCCACGTAGATTGTGAAAGAATATAGGCAGTTTCCAAGTCTTTGGTTCAAACTTTAACTGCAAATTACAGGAGTTGTGTGCTGCTCCTCTGAATTTTCCACTAATGTGATCATGGTCTCGTACTTTATAGATGTCTGGACAGTCAGGGGAGTCTTCCACAAACCCTTTTCCGCAAATCCAACATTCAGTAGCTGATTCAAATTGAATTAAATCTTCAGGTGTCATGATTAAATCTAATAAATTTAGTTGGTTAGATAGTTCATTTCGTAGTTTCATCATTCTCATTAAAAAGATTTTTGCAGCATCGGGTCCTCTATAAAGTTCAGGTTCAAAATGTATCCCATCTGATCTAAGAACAATAAATGCGAATGAACAGATTTGATGATTATTCAATAAAACAGTTTTAGGAAGATTTTTAGGAGCTGGTCCTTGATAGGGTACAATGATTGACTCGAAATCAGCATAAACAACATAAGGACTTAATTGCAGTTTCTTCCAGTTTTTAAAGAACACCTTACTTCCTTCTTTCGGAGTAATAAGTTCAGTATTACAGTCAATGGATGAATTACAATGTTTTCTATGTTCAACCGCTGCTTGAATACTTGGCATTCTTAGTAAACATCTTCGACAGAATTCTTGTTTTTCTTTGTGATTTGTAGTATAGTTTATAAGTCTGCTCATTGTTCTGATTAAAGTGTAGTGTGTTTTTGTTCCGTCTGTTACTAAGAGAAGATCAATATGTTTTTTATCAGGATCACCAATCATAGGAGAGTTCTTTGAAACTCGGATTGGTTTAAGGTTTTCTTCTACAGACCATGTGTAGATGTTAATTGAAATTGGTTTATTCTGTTCTTCAAATTGATCAACTTCGCTTAGGCTTACAGGGAAGTCGATTCCATCAAAGTTTAATTCATTTATGTAAGGTTGATAGTTAATTACTCTTTCTGCGTTCTTTTTGATATAATGAAGTTTAGCTAAAACACACCACATAAAACATTTATCATCAGTATTTTTTATGTTTAATACTGCACGCTTTAAAACAAGTTCTTTAGGTAAAGGAATAAAGGAGTTTCCTACGATTGGAGCATATTTACTCTCCTTCATTTTAATTTCTAATACCCCGCCTTCTGACCAACCAGATCCTCTTAGTTTTGCCTCTTCTGATACGTTAATGAACTGGGTGATTAAATTGTCTGCCCAGGTTTCTGTAAAATCATTATATGAAAGAACTACTTGCTGTTTAGTAGAGACCCATACTTGAAGCTGCTCACCTTGGACTGTTTCATAATCTACGTACACTGCTAACATTACTTTAACTGGTGGTTCTATAGCTAGTTTTTCAGGTATTTGCGA
>CM065702.1:26503223-26505723 GCA_017654935.2 Phymorhynchus buccinoides
GAGAGCTAGAGAGAGACAGAGAGCGAGAGAGGGAGTGTGAGAGAGAGAGAGAGAGAGAGAGAGAGAGAGAGAGAGAGAGAGAGAGAGAGAGAGAGAGAGAGAGAGAGAGAGAGAGAGAGAGAGAGAAGGAGAGAGAGAGAGAGAGAGAGAGAGAGAGAGAGAGAGAGAGAGAGAGAGAGAGAGAGAAGAGAGAGAGAGAGAGAGAGAGAGAGAGAGAAAGGAGAGAGACAGAGAGCGAGAGCATGAGAAGAGGAGAGAGAGATGTTTGTAGGTGTGTGTGCTATGGTGGTGGGAGATAGAGAGGGGGGGGGGGGTAGGTATCAAGGTGACGAAGTTCAGACAATGTGGGTTTTAATCTCCCTCCCCCGCTGTCATCCGTCTAACTGTCTTTTTCTCACCTGTTCTCCTGTTTTTCTCTATACATCCTACCGCCCCGCCCGCCCACCCACCCTCACCCCACCCCCTTCCCCTCAAGTCGAGCACACTGCGTACAACTCAATCCAACTGCGATCCAACGGTGACATGATTGTCGTAAAATACTACTGCTTTGATGCATCTTGATATTTGGTATTATCTTATGAAATCCTACTGGTTTGGGTCACTATAATATTGTAATTTATTTTAGGTATAAGGTATTAGGTACTTTATAGTCACAGATGCGTCTCTGTGAAATTCGGGTTGCTCCCACCTGGACAGCGCGTCGCAGCCAGAGGCGCGTGTAATAGATAACACATTTTCCTTGTCTTTCGAAGATTTTGTGGCATTAATATTAGCCCTTGTATATAGAAGATTCTGTGCCAATCATTTCTCTTGCTAAGTGTTTGATTTATTAATGTTTTGTTTTTTAATACAAAAGTATTATAACAAAAAAACTTTGATTTTGTTTTTTTACCTTGTGTTTTTATCCCTTTTTAATACATGGTATGATTTAACGTGGTGACAGCCCTGACACTGCCTTTGTTGTCGACGGGGCTATTATTGTAATCTTAATCTTAATTTTTTGTCTTTAGAAGATTCTGTGCCAATCATTTCCCTTGCCTTTAGAAGATTTGTGCCAATCATTTATCTTGTCATCAGAAGATTTTGTGCCAATCATTCCCCTTGTCTTTAGAAGATTCTGTGCCAATCATTTCCATTGTCTTTAGAAGATTATGTGCCAATCATTTCCCTTGCCTTTAGAAGATTTGTGCCAATCATTCCCCTTGTCTTTAGAAGATTATGTGCCAATCATTCCCCTTGTCTTTAGAAGATTATGTGCCAATCATTTCCCTGGTCTTTAGAAGATTCTGTGCCAATCATTCCCCTTGTCTTTAAAAGGATTCTGTACCAATCATTTCCCTTGTCTTTAGAAGGTTCTGTGCCAATCTGTTCTCTTGCCTTTAGAAGGTTCTGTGCCAATCATTTATCTTGTCTTTAGAAGATTATGTCAATCATGTCCCTTGTCTTTAGAAGGTTCTGTACCAATCATTTATCTTGCCTTTAGAAGGTTCTGTGCCAATCATTTATCTTGTCTTTAGAAGATTCTGTGCCAATCATTTCAATTGTCTTTAGAAGATTCTGTGCCAATCATGTATCTTGTCTTTAGAAGGTTCTGTGCCAGTCATTCCCCTTGTCTTTAGAAGGTTCTGTGCCAATCATTTATCTTGTCTTTAGAAGATTCTGTGCCAATAATTTATCTTGCCTTTAGAAGGTTCTGTGCCAATCATTTCCCTTTTCTTTAGCAGATTCTGTGCCAATCATTTCCCTTGTCTTCAGAAGATTCTGTACCAATCATTTCCCTTTTCTTTATAAGATTCTGTACCAATCATTTCCCTTGTCTTTAGAAGATTCTGTACCAATCATTTCTCTTGTCTTTAGAAGATTCTGTACCAATCATTTCCCTTGTCTTTAGAAGATTCTGTGCCAATCATTTCCCTTGTCTTTAGAAGATTCTGTGCCAATCATTTATCTTGTCTTTAGAAGATTCTGTGCCAATCATTTCCCTTGTCTTTAGAAGATTCTGTACCAATCATTTCCATTGTCTTTAGAAGATTATGTACCAATCATTTCCATTGTCTTTATAAGATTCTGTACCAATCATTTATCTTGTCTTTAGGAGGTTCTGTGCCAATCATTTCTCTTGTCTTTAGAAGATTCTGTACCAATCATTTCTCTTGTCTTTAGAAGATTTTGTGCGAATTACACTTTTCTGATGGGTTTGTTTTGTTTTACTGGGTTTTTTCATTCCACGAGCTTACGCCATTATTTTCCATTTGCCTTTTTGAAGATGCATGCATACAGACGGACAAAATGACAAGACTGACGCACACACACACACGCACACGCACGCGCACGCACACGCACGCGCACGCGCACGCACACGCACGCACACACACACACAAACTTCCTCCCTCATCACCATCATCCCACCCCCATCCCCCTCCGTCCCCGATGCCACTACTACCAATTTTTCTGGATCCCATTTTAACACGTCTTGGGCCCAATCTCTCCTCTCAGCCTT
>CM065702.1:26515723-26523223 GCA_017654935.2 Phymorhynchus buccinoides
GCAACACTAGCACTTATCTGTCAGTATGATCCACAAAACAAGCAAACATTACCCGTTTGGATACTTCAGCTGAGAGACACCGTCAGTAAATTGCAACAGAAAACAGAAAACAGAATAGCAGACAAATGTATCAAAAAAATAGTTGCTGTGATGGTTTTTTTCTTCTGAAAAACGTGTTCTATGGCCTCAGTTCACCTCCCAGAGAGAAGAGCTGTCACTGTAGATTGAAACATAAACACCTATTCAGTCAAAGGCACTTTGGTTTTGCTGTCCAAACACTGCCGGTACATAGTCTACCCTTATTTTAGTGTGACAACGCACGTGACCACACAGATGCAGCTACTTTGAACATTTTGCATGAAAACAGACTTTTGCAGAGTTTGGCTGGTCTCCCAACCACTTATTGTTTTGATCGATTCCCTTATGAAATTTTCCTATTATTATAATTATGTGGAACACTAGTGAAGGGAGAAGAAAATCTAGATAGTTGAATAGGCTTCAGCGTTTGTCGAGGGCACTATTTTTGACATACCTCAGTTGACCTGGTCTGGTGCCATAACCGTTTTTGCTTGAAAGGATATCCAGGTGCGTGTGTTCTAGTGAGGGACACTTCTAAAAGTTTGACTAGCCAGAAGGAGGGCGCACACTGCCAGTTCGCCACATTGCAAAATATACGGAGCGCCCCTGATACAATGCTTCGTCAAGTTGGGAGAGTGATCTGTTGACAACAATTGGTTTACTATACCGCTTACATGGAATACTTTCTTGTATGTCCGTAGTGTATCACTAGTCAATCATGCAGTAAATTCTATTTCAAAATTGGATTTAAAACAAACAAAAAGAAGTGGCAAAAAACAAACCCCTATCATCTTTATTCCACAAGTTTGTTTCCCCATTCCCCTCTCTTATCCCTAGCAATGACGCTATATTCTTGTCCCTAGCTCTCTTTTATTTCTCAACCCTCTTCTCTCCCTTTAGTATTTATCCTGAAACTATTTCGCTACATGGTAAAGCACTTTCTGCTCTCGAGTGATCTGGCTAGTGTTGTTTACACGACGGACGCGGGTGTGTTGTGTATAGTCGGACAGCTCCGAGAGATTTCACACGATCTAGCAGCCCATACACACGGCAGGTGTGCCACAGTAGTTAGTAGAAACTGAGGATATGGTGTAGAATAGCTAAAAAGCAAAAAAAAAAGAGAAGAGGTTTAGTAGTAAATAAGTTTTAAAGACTCTTTTTTTCTTTCCCCCAACGCCAGCTGTGTCCTCAAACCCCTTTGGCCGAGCGAGTGGGGATGTACCATGGGCAAGGCATCTCATATATAAACAGACTCTTTGGTAGCAGCAAAAGAAAAAGAAAAAAAAACCCCTAGAGCGTGAAAACGCTAAATCAACCAGCGGCGCGGCAGCATTTTTGGCTCCAGTGACCTTGACCTTTGACCAATGATCTTGGCCGATATATCCTCACTACCTATCCGCATTCAAAATGTGAGGGTCATAGGGCCAGGGCCCTACGTTCAAACGCTATCGTGGCAAAGATATACTCAAAGAAATAAATTGCATTTACATTTGAAAAAAGGAGCTTTGAGTAGCCTACACGTGATGATAACATTAACCTTTCACCGCCAATGTCACATGTTAGCACCACAACGATTTAACGCCCATGTCACGAAAAGTCCTCAAGCCAGGGTCTGTTATCCAAAGAGCCTATTTTCATAATTTGGGGAGGTAAGGATAGGCCTTACTTTATACATGTCATAGAAGAATCCCCACTATTGCAGAAGATTTTTTTTCTCTACCCAGGTAAGCTTAATGGAAATATTTTGCAACAAAATGGCTGGCGGCGACAGGGTCAAGTTAAGATTTCAATCAGTTTGTCATAAATGACTAAACATCTTCAACTTAGAGCATTTTCGGATAAAGGACCTCTCAAAACAGTAATTTCTGGAAACGACTATCATTTCCGTAAATGACCAATGTTCTAACGTGGCAGTAAACCTGGCAATGACAATTATTGTTGAACAAAGATGCTACTTAGCTCAGGTTGCGCTTGACATACATTGAATGGGATACTGGTAACTTCCTTTAATCTGCCACTCTCTTTGACTCTGCCTTTTCCCTTTGCTTTCTATCATCTACTATCTTTCTGACTTATTGGCCCCATTCTCCGGCCTTCCTTTTTTCAAAAAAATCTTCCAAATAATTTTTCTCCCTTGAGCTCCTCCGAAATCGGAATGTGTCGGATGTACGCAGCTGGGAGACCAGTGAAAACTGAAAACCGGACACATACGTACCTTATCCATCATGGCCATATGGCCTGGGAACGCAGAAGAAGAATAAGAATGGGATACTAGATCAATGGCTTAAAAGGGTATAAGGACAAGCCGTTCGATAATGCATATAGATAGAGTCCTTCCGGTCAGATGTTTCAGTTAGGGTTTTATTTTTGTGTGTATTTTGACCGTTTCAGGTTTGGGTTAGGTAGGGTTAGGGTTAGGAATAGGGTTAGGGTCAGTTTAGTGTTAGTTTGAAAGGTTAAAAGATACAAATTCTAAAACTTCGGCGAAAAACCCACATTCTCAAGCGAATGACGTCATCTTCCATATTTGGGCGTCTTTTCCATATTTGGAAGGACTCTTATGCGCTTTATTGAACGTCTTGTGGTTTCACGTGTCAATGCTGATATCTTGCAAAATTAATTCTTTCTCTCGCCGCTAACCACTCGTAAAAGCCGGAATGTAATGGGGCCACTCCAAACGCACGGCATCCCCGCAATGTTTACTTCATACGACAAACGGACGTCCTGATTATTTACACGACGGCCGCGCTTGCTATGCGGTTAAACACCTGCCGTGTGCATACTTAAGGCTCGGTGTCCATCTGTGTTCTACCGAGGACCCAGCATGTTTGACAATCGTGTGAAAGGTATCACACGCCTTGTTGCTTTTGACTTGCTGACAGGTTATGCACACAAGCAGGTCTGTTTCTTTTGGTCTCCCTTCCCCCAAGACCCAAACAACATGGGCGACAGCGGACCAAAGGCGTACACAACGCACGCCAGTCGGTGTGAATGACATGGCAGCAGGTGTGAGGAAAAACACAGAATGAAACAAAACAGATGCTTTGTATTAGCCAGGACAGGAGATGTACACCGAGCCTAACACGGTGCGAGTGTATTAAAAAACTATTTACAAAGACTTTGGATAGTAGACCTGTGTTATAACCACATTTTGTCCCCCGTTGTTATAACATCTTTGTGTATTATAATAGAAGGCTTGAAAGTCGAATTTATTGAAGACAGGAGGAAGAGCGAAGCAAAGAAGGTCAAAGGATACCGTCATTGAGCGAAGGATAAAGATAATGGGAAAGAAAGAAAGAAGGAAGGAAGAAAGAAGGACAGAAACTGAGAAAGATTAGAAATGAGGAAAGGAAAGAAAAAACAAAAAGAAAAGAGGAAAAGAAAAGTAAGAAAGAAAGAAACGGTGGAGAAGAAAGAAAGACAGACACTGAGAAGGAAATATAGAAGGAAAAGAGGAAAAGTAAGAAAGAAAGAAAGAAACGGTGGAGAAGAAAGAAAGACAGACGGAAGGAAATATAGAAGGAAAAGAGGAAAAATAAGAAAGAAAGAAAGAAACGGTGGAGAAGAAAGAAAGACAGACACTGAGAAGGAAATATAGAAAGAAAAGAGGAAAAGTAAGAAAGAAAGAAAGAAAACGGTGGAGAAGAAAGAAAGACAGACACTGAGAAGGAAAACATAGAAAGAAAAGAGGAAAAGTAAGAAAGAAAGAAAGAAAGAAACGGCGGAGAAGAAAGAAAGACAGACACTGAGAAGGAAATATAGAAGGAAAAGAGGAAAAGTAAGAAAGAATGAAAAAGAAAGAAAACAGACAGGGGGAAAAAAGAAGAAAAAAAGAAGAAAGAAGAAAGAAAACAAGAAAAGAAAGAAAGAAGGTAACCGTGGAGAAGAAATAAAGACAGATAGAAGGAATGACAAAATGAAGAAAGAAAGAAAGAAAGAGCTGGGGATCTACCCGATGGTAGAGTAACTTCCCCTGTTTGACCGATTGGATTAGGCAAGATCACTCCCACACACCATGCAATTACTCCCCTTAACTATTTCCGAACAATTCCTGTTCTCATAACTTTGATATTCTTGTTTGATTACATTGTCCCCCCCCCCCTACCCCCCCCCCCCCCCCCCCCCCCCCCCCCCCCCCCCCCCCGAGTTGCACTTAGTTCTTTTTCAGGTTTTTTTGTCTTTACTAAGTAAGTATATCTTATGACTTTGCATCACTTGTTCTCTACACAGTAAAATGTGATGCAGCCTGTTGCTTGTACCATTTGTATGTGTTGAGTAGCTTTAACCCTTTCACCGCCAAAGTCGCATTTTAGCACCACAGTGATTTAACACCTATGTCACTAAAAGGCATCAAATTGGGGTCTAGTATCCAAAAACCCTATTGTCTTAGTTTTGGGAAGTAAGGATAGACCTTATTTTATATATGTCACAGAAGAATCCCCAATACTGCACACAGATTTTGTTCTCTACACAGATAAAGTTAATGGAAGTTTTTGGCTGAAATATGGCTGGCGGTGAAAGGGTTAATTATAAGCCGTGGCTTGTTGTACTCCTGTCTACATTTTTGTGGCTGCAAATAATATATGTGTCAATAAAACATTAAAAACCCTTTCGCCGCCAGCTATTTTTTCAGCAAACCAAAAAATATTCATTAAACTTAGCTGGGTAGAGAAAAACAATTGTCTGCAATATTGGGGATTCCTCTGTGACTTGCATGAAGTAAGGCCTATCCTTACCTCCCAAAAGTAAGAAAATAGGGTCTTTGGACCCTGATTTGATGCCTTTTTAGTGAGATGTGTTAAAGCATTGTGGTGCATAAATGCGACATTGGCAGGGAAAATGTTAAACCCAAATCAACACACACACACACACACACACACACACACACACACACACACACACACACATATATATATATATATATATATATATATATATATATATATATATATATATATATATACACTCACACACACACACACACACACACACACACACACACACACACATACACACGCGCACACACACGCACACACACACACACACACACACACACACACACACACACACCACACACACCCCACACACACAACACACACACACACACACAAATAAATAAAGAACTGGAGAGGGACGATAGACCTGGATGTGGGATTCACAGTGGTGGATAAGTCAAAGATTGGTGTGCGTGGGAGGAGGGGGTGGGGTAGACAACAAAGGGGCACAATCATGTTAAGAAAGGCTCCCTCCTCTTCCCCTTCCATTCATTTCAGAAGGTTTCATGTCACGGTTAGGGTTAGGGTTAGGAATAGCCTAGGGTTAGGGATAGGATTAGGGTCAGCTCAGTCATCAACGTTTTTGCTGTTGTTGTGTGTGTGTATTTGACACTAAACTGACCCTAAACCTATCCCTAACCTGAAACCGTCTAATCCACACAGTGACACACACACACAAAAACAAATTATGGTATGTTCTGAGATTGACACTTCACTGACCCTAAACCTATCCCTAACCCTATCCCAAACCCTATTCCTATCCCGAAACAGAAATGAATGGAAGGGGCAGAGGAGGAAGCTTTTCTTAAAGAGGCATCCGGATGGATATGTTTTTGTAAGAAACACGTCGAGATCACTAGGAAAACACCCTTTACATAGATCGCAACACTCACTTTCCTCTGGTTTCCTATAAATCAAACCGTCAAATTCGGCGATTCCTCCTTGGCGGAGGTGCTGGAAGCCGGTAAGAAATGTTCAGTGAAAGACAAGCCATGTGCTTTCTCTTTTCTAAAGGTCACCTGGGTCGCTTTAATTAGGCCAAATCGTTTGCACGAAACTTCCACAATACAAGCCTTTATTTTCTACATTTTCAGTTTGCCCAAATGAGTTTTGCTCACAAGAGAGGAAATAGCTCCCTCCCCACCCCTCCCAAAATGGTGGGTCTTCTGTCATTCTGTCACGCCTTTTAACGAATTATTAAAAAAGGGCGCATAATATTTTCCCCCAAAAGTAAGAAAAGGTTTATTCATCAAAAGAAACGTTTTGACCAAGTTGCGTTATTGGCTCGGGTGCACCTTTCTAACATTTGCCCCCCCCAAAAAAAAAAAACCCCAAAAAACAAGAAAGTACCCGAAAGAGAAGAGGTAACCTTTCCTCAGAGCCCGATAATGGGAGGCAACCCCGAAATAAACGGAGTCCTCTCCCCGGCTCGGCTTACAGCGCCACCACCTCTGCCCAATCTCACCCAATCTCGCGCCCACGTGACATTAATGTGCGCACTTCCACGAGGCTCTCCCTTGTTTTATGGCCGCCACCCTACCTCGCCATAACACTTCGCGTTTCGTCCGGGGTGTGTGAAAGCCGGAAGGTTCCGTCACGAAAAGGCCACAGACGGCTGATAATACCTTCTGGCTTTCAGCGCCTTCAGAAACCCGGAAGGACCTATCTCAAATAAGGAATACAGACGGTTCTATAGCATCTTCTGGGTTTTACCCGGTTTTGCCCCCCCCCCCTCCCTCCCCCCCCCCCCCCACCCCCCCCCCCCCCCCCCACTCTCTAAAGGAATACAAAAGTCGTGGTAGGTTGTGGTGTTTTGATTAAATAAATTAAGCCGGGGGGGGGGTGGGGGGTTTAATTTATCAGGGGAATTAGGCCGTGTAGTAGTGGTGATGGGGGGGTTGTGTTGTGTCTTAATTTGTTGTTGGACCCTGATACAGTCGTTTACAACTAAACAGGCTGACAGGCTAGCAGGTTTAGTGGCACTGGCAGGCTCTGTCTCTATCGGTGGTGATGGTCCATCACTGGACAATGGCCAACTTAGGACAATAATTTGACCGCCAGAGGGCAGTCAAACCGGTAGGGGCTTAGCGCGTGATATTCTTAGTTGGCCGTAGAGAGAGAGAGAGAGAGAGAGAGAGAGAGAGAGAGAGAGAGAGAGAGAGAGAGAGAGAGAGAGAGAGAGAGAGAGAGAGAGAGAGAGAGAGAGACTATTCTTAGATTTCTGTGTGTGTGAGAGAGAGAGAGAGAGAGAGAGAGAGAGAGAGAGAGAGAGAGAGAGAGAGAGAGAGAGAGAGAGAGAGAGAGAGAGAAAGGGGCTCCGATATTCTTTGTTGGGCGTAGTGAGAGAGAGAGGGAGATCAGCCCCTCCCTCTCTCTCTCTCTCTCTCTCTCTCTCTCTCTCCTCTCTCTCTCTCTCTCTCTCTCACTAACTACGGCCCAACTAAAAATATCACGCGCTAAGCCCCTACCGGTTTGACTGCCCCCTGGCGGTCAAATTATTGTCCTAAGTTGCCCATTCATAGCCGTTTAACTTTCAAGTTTGTTTGGGTTTCTGGTCAGTCAGTTAGTAAGTCAGTGTCCGAACGCAGCCAGGTTATAAATCAAACGCATCGTGTAAAGTTGAACGTAAATCGAATGGATGCTTTGA
>CM065702.1:26535723-26540723 GCA_017654935.2 Phymorhynchus buccinoides
TACACCAAACACTGACATGGTGACTGGTAAGACGAGTTTGACGCTCAATTGATAAAAATTAGACTTTTACAAACCTTTGACAAGAAAGCTGTTTTTTACAAACTTTTTAAGGGCTTAAAAATGGGGTGGCATTTTGTACAAACTTTTACCGACCTTTAAAAACCGTACGAACCTTGATACAACACCCAATGATGCTCTCGCGATTAAATGACGACTTTGTTGTTTATTTACTTTCTTGTTTTCCAACAAAAATGCTTGATTTGTGAAGTGCGCATGCTCGAATCTTTCACTGACAACGTCATAAAATGTCAGCAAGATTCTTTGAACGGTTTTGAAAATATGAAGCAAAAAGTAAAAGTATGGGTGCAAACACACCCACGGGGTACGGGAAGGGTTTAAAAATAAATGACCAATGAAACCAAGTTCAAAAAATTTATAATTTATATGCATCATTATTCATTCTCTAATGTATTCTTTTCATAGAGATGTATGGTGAGGATACGTGAGCCAGTCTGTTAGAAATGTTTGTACGAATGGTGAGTGAAAAGCGCATTGAGTTGCTTAGCAAGACTATGCGTAATATGGCTGGTACCCACGTGTCGTCATATCCGGCCACAAGGAGACCGCCATCTTAGTCAGTAACTTTGTTTGAAAAATGCCAGATCGATGCTGTTTACACACAAATCTGACTAAGATGGCGACATTTCCGTTGGAAGGGTCGAGATGCGCACGCAGGTGGGGGGGAGCCATAAGCATTATTATTAATTATTATTATTATTATTATTATTATTATTATTATATTATTATTATTATTATTATTATTATTATTATTATTATTATTATCATGAAAAGTACAATCTTTGACTTAAAAAACAAACAGCATAAGCTCAGCTTGTTCGTGCTTCAGTTTTTATTGTGTTGTATGTTCATTAAAACTAATTGACCAATAAAACCAAGTAAAAAACGTATAATTATGCATCATGAAAAAGTATAATCTTTGACTTTAACAGCATAAGCTTAGCTTGTTCGTACTTCAGTTTTTGTTGTGTTTGTGTTCATTATTTCAACACAATGAAAACGTTCAAACCAGAAAACGGACAAGTATAATAAAATTATTGCAGCAGTGCATAACATTATTCAAAGAATTGTAGCATTATTTGCACAAGGTCACTGTTCACACAGAACGAGGTCATTATTTTATACAATGAGGTCATTATTATTATTTAGAGAACCGCCTCGAAGTCATTATTCATTGAAAGATGGGTCGTTGTTTACGGAACGAGGTCATTATCAAACTCATTCGAAAAGTGTCATAATTATGATGGTCACAGTCAAATAGTTTGTCTAAACTGGAGCTTAAAAAAATCTCCCTTCAAATTAGCGAAACTTTAAAAAAAGTTATTTAAGAAATTTAATAACTTTAGTTGTAATAATAATAATAAGATAATTTGTGTATCAAAACTGAATTAAAAAACACACCAAACAAACAAAAAAGGAAAAAACACCTCCACGTGAATTAGCGAAGAAAATTGTTTAGCTTTTCTCTACATTATTTTGTTGCTTCTCTGATTATATGGAAGTGTGCTGAAAGATTTCAGAATGTGAAGAAAATATATACTTTCATATTGTTCATGAAAAAATCTAAACGGAGCTGTCACTCTTCCCAAAAGAACCCGAAGAGACAAGTCTTAGGTCTCACCTCTTTTACAAATGGATTCCCTGGATTCCTGATAACTCAAAAACGGGTAACTCAAAAACACTGGATAACTCACAATAATTTGTAGGTCCCAGTTTAATAAGCTTTATGTTGAAAAGTCAAAATATTGGTAATATCTCAAAGTAAAATGTCAGTCCCTTCAATTTGGACTTAGGCCGTGTACACATTAGACGCGTAAGTTCCGTACGGAAACCCAGAAGTAAGTGAAAGAAAGAAGGGTAAACATTTACGGAACAGGGGAAATTCTGACTCATGCGCAAATCTTATCCCTTCTTTCTTGTACTTATTTTTGGATTGCGCACGGGTTTCCGCACTGTAGTTTTCAGGAGTCTTTAAATTGATTTTTAATGCGTTTTTTGCTACTTCTTTTTTTTTCCATTCGAATACGGCCACCCACGTTTGTGAAACGGTCACGGGTCGCCGAGGTCACTGGTGCGTATACTCTGGCACCACAAGGCGTGACCGAAGTCTGTTTGTCTCTGGCGGTAACGAGAAACTAGAACCGAGCGTGAACGATAGTGAGCGAGGGGGAAAATGAAAGACGAGTCTCGTTGTAGCGAAATAAAGGGGCAGACTCACGCGTGCGACTGCAATCCTACGACTTACCCAACTGTGATATTTTGTGAGGCGTGATTCTTGTGAAATAGTACTGTCTAAATGAATCTGAATAATAATAATAATAATAATAATAATAATACAGTGGATCCTCCCTTATAAGACTTCCCATATAAGACTCCCTCCCACATCAGACCTACTTCTCTGAGACGTTGCCCTTCTTTGTAAGTATTAAAATTACCTCCCTTATTAGACCCCTCCCTTATAAGACCTTCAAAAATCACCCCAAATGAGGTCTTATAAGGGAGGTTCCACTGTAATAATAATAATAATAATAATAATAGTACATTTATATAGCGCTTTACCTCAAATGAGCCAAACGCGCTTTACAATCAAATGGTCAAATGAAATCTTACTACTTTCGTTCACTATAATATTTGTAGTCCCCCGTACACACGCGTGTATCTGATGAAATATCTGCATTTTTGCATCTCATTTTCCAAATAATGTTTCTCCTTTGAGCTCCTCCGAAATCGGAATGTGTCGGCTGTACGCAGCGGGGAGACCAATGAAAACTGAAAACCGGACACATACGTTCTTTATCCATTATGGCCATATGGCCTGGGAACGCAGAAGAAGAAGAAGAAGAAGAAGTATCAAATATTTTATGAGATTCGTGTCTACATGAATATAGTGAACGAAAAATAATAGGATTTTATGGAAGTAGCGGTAAAGGTCAAGATGTGCCAACCCCCTACATTTCTCGGTTAATTGTATTTTTCCGTTTTTGCCTTTCTTACCATACATAAAGCTGTATTTTAGGAACCTTTTTAGCTAATAACCTTTTTGGAATACTAACCCTAACCCTAACCCTACCTATAAGACGGAAAAAACGCAACGAACCACAACTGTGACAAATCGCGGTGTACTGCAGTACATAGTGGGGGGTAGGGTTAGGTTTAGGGCTAGGGTTAGGGTTAGGGTTAGTATTCCAAAAAGAGAATTAGCTGAAAATGTTCCTAAAATACAGCTGGTAAGAAAGGCAAAAAAGGCAAAAAATTGATGTGTTTTGTTGTTGTTGTTGTTGTGGTTGATGTTTCCGAAAAATACAATTAACCGAGAAATGCAGGGGTGGGGGGGGGGGGGGGGGGGGGGGGGTGGTGCATCTTTACAGGCGTCGTCACAGTAGGATAGTCGTACGATCGAAATCGCACGTGTGAGTCGACCCCTTAACTCTCAGTGTTGTGAATGTGAAAGGACAGAACAGGTTTTTTTTAAAAAGCGTGTAGGTGACAGACTTGCTCCACTGACACAATGAAAACAAACAACAGCCCGTTGTAGACACAATGGGCGCTTCTGGCAGCCCAGATGGACATTACTCTTCTGTATTTATTGTACATTACTTCCTTTTTGTCACATAAAATATATTTTTAAAAAAAGAATCCCGCAATCTTCTACCAGCAACACACGCACCGCGCACACATACATACAAACACATACATATACGCACTGACAGTTATGCACGCACGCACGCACGCGTACACACACACACACACACACACACACACACACACACACACACACACACACCGACACACGGACGCACGGGTACACGCGCACTTTCATTTCTTTAAAGTTTTCTTTTTTTCTACAGTTAAATGTGCATTGATAGAAAAAAAGAGAAAAAAAGTAGGAATCCTCACAATAAAAACATCATTTTTTGGTTGGTTTAGTTTAATGGGTCCCCCCCGCCCCTCTCTCGGGTTCTTTGTTCTCCCCCCTCTCTTTCATTGGGGAACTGCTCAAGAGTCGGCTTTCAATAAAACTGAATTATTTACTTTATTGGTGATTCTTAATTCTTTCTTTCTAAGTAAAAGTTGAAGAGTGAAGTGTTATAGTACTTTTTTTATATTTTTTAAATATTTTTATTGCAGCGGGACAACATTAAATGGAAAGAGAATCTCGTCTGTAAAATCGCTCCTAATTCGAGACTTATAAACACAGTCCTATTATTTAAATTCAAACACAAATAGGCCCAAAAGTAAACAATTATTTGTATAAAATGAGCACGCCTTGGTATACAATTTTCACACTTTTTTGTCCTGTTATAATTTTGCAATTGATGAATGGGAGACTTAGTGGGATCTTTTTCACGCCAGATGGCGTGACACTCGAGTGGGGCTAATCCCCTCTATATTCTTAGCTGGGGATAAAGAGAGAGCGAGAGATAGAGGAGAGTCCAACCCTCTCTCTCTCTCTCTCTCTCTCTCTGTCTCTCTTTCTCTCTCTCACTACGCCCAACTAAGAAAATAGCGTGTTAAGCCCCTCTCGAGTGTCACGCCACCTGGCGTGAAACAAATCCCATTAAGTCTCCCATTGGTAACTGAACAGGTATTCCTTGTCCCCCTGTTCGTGTTCACAAATACATGCGCGCATGCACACGCACGCACACGCACGCAACACACACACACACACACACACACACACACACACACACACACACACACACACACACACATACAGAACTTCGAACAAAATCGACAAAATAAGTAGCCTATAACTATAAGAACCGAATTGCACATTTTGTCGACATTTTGGTTGTAAGAGCACTCAGCCGGGAATGTTCGTAAGCTTGCAGAAAATCGTAGGGTTTCCATTTCCATGATCCGTAGAGATAAAGTGTTTAGCTTTCCCCAGTGGTTTTTGCATCAAGTCGCTTGGCACCAGT
>CM065702.1:26543223-26556053 GCA_017654935.2 Phymorhynchus buccinoides
TCTCACTTGTCGTGTCTTCTTTCACTGTGAGCTCTCTCTCTCTCTCTCTCTCTCTCTCTCTCTCTCTCTCGCTCTCTCTCTCTCTCTCTCTCTCGCTCTCTCTCTCTCTCTCTCTCTCTCTCTCTCTCTCTCTCTCTCTCTCTCTCTCTCTCTCTCTCTCTCTCTCTCTCTCTCTCTCTCTCTCTCTCTCTCTCTCTCTCTCTCTCTCTCTCTCTCTCTATAATAATAATAATAATAATAATAATAATAGTGAATCATTTATATAGCGCATTCCTCCACCAAATGTGGAGCTCTATGCGCTTAACAACAACACAAATTAAAAGCAAGAAATTCAACAACAAAACCAAATAATCGCTCACGCACATGCAAATAGGCATACACAGACACACCCCACCCACACATACACGCACGTACGCTAATACACACACACACACACACACACACACACACACACACACACACACATACACACACACACACACACACACACACACACACACACACACACACACACGGTTTTAATGTCACTGGTGTTTCAGTGTTATTGTTTAGAGGTTGAATAAAATTGGGGTGGGGGTGGGGGATACGTTCCAGGACCCCCACCCCACCCTTCCCCCAAACAAAAGTAAGATTGAAAGAAAGAGAAGGGAGGCATGTAATTCCATGCCATAATTTGAGCTTATTGTCCCAGGAGAGGACTTGGCATTGCATAATACATTCAAATTATTGTCAACTTGCATTATACTTTCAAATTACTGATCCTCAGCCCCCCCCCCCCCCCCCCCCCCCCCCTCATACCCCATTAACAGACCACTTGTACCACCCACCACCCATGACTGACTGATCCGCCCCTGCTGTTTACGAGTTTATGTATAGATGTGTTTATTTACTTGTATATATTTTATTTAGTTTCATTTATGGTTATTATTGTATGTCAAAACAGATGTGATAGTAATTTTCATCAGCTGTGAAACGCAGACTTTTTTATTTTTTTATTATTTTTATTATTAAAACGCAGACTTGTTTACACTACTCTTTTCGAGTAGTATTCTACTCAATTTGGACCTCTACTACTCTTCAAAATTGAAAATAATGCTCTAGTTACTCTTTTCAGTGAACATTGTTTGATGGTTTAATGAATAAAACTACACATTTTGCACCAAGACTACTCATTTCAGCCATCCAGACTACTCAAGACTTGTTTGTGTAGGGGGTAAACAGGTATATGAAACTTTTCTAGTGCGACAGAAATCATTGCACAATCGTGAGTTTGTGCAGCCAGCTGTTTCGTTTTTTAAAAGAATATATTATCATATTAACATAATACCAGTGATGACATTAACTGATAATTATATATCCTCCGAAGTCGGAGTGTGGCTGATTGCACAATCGTGAGTTTGTGCAGCCAGCTGTTTCGTTTTTTAAAAGAAAATATCATTAACATAATACCAGTGATCACATTAACTGATAATTATATCCTCCGAAGTCGGAGTGTGGCTGCCCACGGGGCGGGGTAATCAAAAAACGGTCACACACGTAATGTTCTCATCCCTCCCTAGCTGGTGCATTTGTACAAGTTTTCAAGTGCTTCGGCTGTTGGGATGATCCCTGGAGTCTTTAAGCCAGGGTACGTCAACAACGACTGATAATTATCAGTAACATGCTGATTGCAAAACCATAACACTGAACAACATGTGACCTGTCAGTCCCAGGGACTGATACATGGTTTTAACAACAAGACGTTCAATGCTGCACTTGGTCATCTCCAAATATGGAAAGTGACGCCATTCGCGTGACAATGTCGGTTTTCAGCAACACTTTAGAATGTGTATCTTTTAACCATTCAATCTGAAATTAAACTGGCTCTAATCCTAACCAAAACCTTAAACCGTCAAATACACAACAAATAAAACTACTAAAAATTGAGTGTTCCATGTTTTGAGATGACTAAGTGCAGTCTTGAACGCCTAGTGTTTTAACAGAGGTTTTGGTTTTGTGAGTTTCTGTGGGTTTCACTTGTCTTTGGTTCCTAGGGACTGTTTTTTTCTTTTGTTTTTAAACACCGGTTGTTGGGTGAATTGTTACGACTTAAAATGTATCAACCAAAAAAAGGAATGGTTCCAGCAAAAAAATAGTATAAGTGCATGGCTTTGTACATCGATTTCTCGGCAAATAATATTAATATTATGTAGATTTACACCCTCCTGCTCTATTTCTTGGTTCTTTCCGTGGTTAGGGATAGGGTTAGGGATATGGTTAGGGTTAGATGGTCTTTTCTTTTGCCACAAGCATGTTTTTTGGGTCAAAATCATCTAGGGTTTTTTAAGCATTAAATCGCTGCCCAATTGTTACTAGGATGACTGGTTTTCAAAATGTCTTGCGCGATCAATGAATATCCACTTTAAAAACTAGAAGCGCAGTTATATATATAATTATGATCCTAACTGATAAAAAAATTGTTAGAGTTCAACACAAAGAAAAAAAATGGCAGGGCTCCCAATCGTCCCGCAAAACAAGGGGTCCCAGGGACTCCTTCACTAACAGTATAGAGGGTCCTAGAGGCGGGATAGAGGGTCCCAGTGGCAATGTGAATGCTAAAAAGAATTTTTCTAGTGCCACCCTGGGACCCCCTGCTCATTCTTTTAGAGGGTCCTTGAGAATTCTAGTGCTTCATAGACCCCCAAATGGGGGTCCCAGGGAGCCTTGAATGATGCTCACTTATAAAGAAAATCCCCTTGCAAATAAAGAGAAGAAAACGTGTTGTTGTTGTTTTAGATCACGTACAGTTTTAAATATTTTCTTGAAGGTGACATTGAATAAGTCTTTCAGTTTCTTAACAAAATAAAATATCGTATACACACGCAAAGGTTTAAAAAGGATTACAAAAAAAAAAGAAATCAAACACCGTGAAAAACAAATAATCACTTGCAAAACAAGATCACAGTTGATTCAGTTGAAGGGAGAAAAATGAAAAACAACAACACCGTTTTGTGTTTACTTGAATGGAGGAATGGTTGTTTCAATATGAAAATTAATGTTTCTTGTTTGTCTTTATTTAAAATTCAGGACCGAGGTTTTATATGGGGGGAGGGAGGCGAGAGAGATTAATACATGTATTTTGTATTAACAGTCTCACTTATTTGTAATGTTTATATTCATTGATTATTCTTGGCTTGTCTTTAATGTGTATGTTTATCTGTATGTTAGTGTTTAGGCCTTTGTTCAGCGCTTTGAGCTCCCTGCAAAGGGAGTTAAGCGCTCTATAAATAACCAGTATTATTATTATTATGTGTCGCACATTTCTTGATGGCACTATTCACTATTCATTTTCTTGCAGCTACGATTTATTTCACATGTTTTGCTTTCTGCCAGTGCCTGAAGAATTAGGCATAGAATGGTAATTCTGGTATCTCAACTTTTGTTTTTCGGATCCAAAATTTGAGAACATGACAGACAATAAACCGAACCCAAAAAAAAGACGACTTTTATTTCGGCACATATCTTGATTTGCAATGTCTGAGGAATTAAGATATCAACTCTTGTCTCTCAATTTGTTTTGTTTTTCGGATCCAAAATTTAAGATCATGACATTGAACCGACAGAAGTAATGACTTTGATCTCAACACATGAAAACAAATTCTTGATTTGCAATATCTGAAGAATTAGAATATTAACTCTTGTCTCTCAATTTGTTTTTTTTTCGGATCCAAAATGTTAGAACATGACAACGAAGCGAGAAAAAAATGACCTCTTTCATCTCGGCGCATATCTTGATTTGCAATGTCACTAGACACTGGACACTGGAAAACTATTTGCAATATCTGAGGAATTAGGATATTAACTCTAGTCTCTCAATTTGTTTTGTTTTTCGGATCCAAATTTTAAGTTCATGACAATGAACCAACCGACGAGATGACTTTTATCTTGGGCCAAATCGTATTCTTCTTCTCCGACAATAATCAAGAGTCTTGACTTCATGAGAATGAACTGACAACATTATGACTTGTTATCTCGGCACACACACACACACCCAAAAACAAAATCATTGGTTTTAATCGTAGTCTTCTTTTCTCTGACAATGTTTATAACAAACAAGTCTTGACTCTTTCTTTCTTCGTCGTCAACACTCGCTGTACAACCGACGACAACAACGACGATAATGATGGTTCCAGATGATGATGATGATGATGATGATAATAATGCCGGTGGGTGGGTTGAGAGAGAGAGGGAGAAAGAGAGAGAGAGAGAGAGAGAGAGAGAGAGAGAGAGAGAGAGAGAGAGAGAGAGAGAGAGAGAGACTCGCGAGTTGACACTTGTCCACACGTCATCAATAGTAACAAAACTCTGGGGAAGCTGGCGTCACTTCAGGCTAGCCTATTATTATATTTGCCGTTCAGTTCTTATCTCTTTCCCCTCTCAGAGTGTGAACTGAGTTGACAGGCATCCAGTGCCACCGTCTCTCGCTGGCACCGCTACTTGGACCATGCGGAGCTCGGTTTAGCTGGGAGGTTGGTATCATGTGAAGAAATCGTGTTCACAACTTCACAGTTTCACAGCTTCACACTTCGACAGTATAGGCCTACCTTGGTGTTAGCCGGTTGATAGCTCGACTCTCGATGATTTGCCACAAAATTCTGGCTTTTGTATGGGATTTTAACACCCCCGCCCCACTCTCTCCCTCTCTCTCTCTCTCCAAACGCCTCTCCTCACCTTCAAACTGAAACCACTTCCCCGTTCCGTTCATCTCTCTCTCTCTCTCTCTCTCTCTCTCTCTCTCTCTCTCTCTCTCTCTCTCTCTCTCTCTCTCTCTCTCTCTCTCTCCACCTCCTTTTTCACTTTCACCCAGTTTAGGTTTTAACCCTAAACTAATGCACTGTTGTGATAATGTGTTTTTGGCGCGTGGCACGTGCGATGAAAGGTGCGCGCTGATTGGTCCCCTTCAACGGAGAGGCGCGTGAGGGACTGTTGTCAGTTTCCTTCTCTGCTGATTCGTCGCGGTATTTAATATTTATAAAAGTTCAGTCGATGCTAGTAATATAATTATCTTATTTTAGCTTTCACAAAAATGTTTAAAAAAACATCTACTGACACATTCATTTTTCCCTCGCGAATAATAACGTTTGACTATGCACACAATTTCAATTCAGAATCACAAGCAAAGGTAAGAAGCAAAAATCATAATCTAATACCTTTCTGTTCAGAGAGAAAGAAAAAAAAACCAAGCTGAAAGTCAAAAACAAAATCACTTTCTAAACTTTCGATGTAATCCACTTTATACAGAGTTCACGCCCTTTCCTCACTCAGTGAAACCTGTCGCTCTTCAAACTCGCAGAGTGGAGAAAAGCTTCAAGTGCGCGTGACGAGTGGTGTTCGTTCGCACGTGCAAACTCCCCATAGGTTTCCCCCCCACTCCCCACCTTTCCCCCACTTCAACGGACTTGTTGTCGGTAGGAGGAGGCCGCATTGGCAATCAAATTATCGGATCAGCAGCTCGCCAGGCGAGAAGAGGGGCCAACCATCATCACTTGGCTGCCAGACGGTTGCACGCGCGCCTGTCAATCATTCGCGCTCGACTCCATTGGCTTGACTGAAGTTGACAAAAAACCCACGCCTTTACTTCTGCTAGCCACGCCCCTTTTTGAGACAACTTTTTCTATCACAGCGCGTGGTAGTAGTTTTGGTCGTTTGCTCCGCCCCCTTTTGTGGATAGAACCAATGAGGCCGTGCGATTGAGAGAGAGAGAGGGGGGGGGGGGGGAATAAGGAAGCCAGGAAGAAAGAAAGACAGAAAGGAGTGTTGAGATGAAGCTGGAAAAGGGGGTGGGGGTGCGGGTAAGGATATTGCATAGAAGTCTGTATGTATATCGCTGGGATATTGTGTAGGCCTACTACTTCTCTGGGGTAAAAGTGTCAGTACAGTGGCTCTGGTTTCATCAGTTGATACCGATAGTGTACAAATGCAGTGCATTAGATTGTGTGTGTGTGTGTGTCTGGGAGTGAGAAAGGTGTGTGTTGGGGGTGAGGGGTGGGCGACTGTAGATTTTATTTGGTACATTTTGCTTTAATAAATAAGAAAAATGCAAGAGATGGATGCCAATGTTAATGAAGAAACAACATTTTGTTGGGAGTTTATCAGATTTTTTTTTCCCAGAATGAACATACCTTCTTTTTTTTAAAACCCAACTTATTATGAAAGTCTTTTTTGTTTGTTTTGTATTTGTTTCTGTGGTTGTGTCTCTCTTTGACCTATTTCCCCCAATTCTTTTTCGACCTACAAAAACACCCTTTTGGTTGTTGGAAATAATTTCACTGAGACATTTGCTGAAAACAAATTAACTACAGTAAAAAAAAGAGCTTGTCAAAATTGAAGGGACTGAAATTTCATTTTCAGATAGCCAATGTTTTTAGTTATACAGACTTTTCAACGTAGAGATTATTATACTGGGACCCAAAAAATTATTGTGAGTTATCCAGTGTTTTTGAGTTATTGGTTTAAGAGTTATCAGTTCTCCACTGTATTATATTCATCAAGAAAAAAAAAGCTTGGTTAAATCAATGTTATTGACAGAAAATATGAACACGCCTATTACTGCTACTCGTGGTATCTTGTAACATAATCAAAGCAGCAACAAACAGCGCATGAATGATGTGCCCAGTGACAAAGTAACGACACCGTAAACACATTGGCAACATTTCAAATGTCAACATGATAATGTTGTGAAAAGTTTGTAAACTGGATGTGAGGAATGGGAGTATTGTTTTATTGCTTTTGTGAGATAGTTTGTTTGAAAAGTAAAATTAAAAAAAATAGTCATAGAAAAATTAATAAATCATTGTTTGGGTTTTCTTTTTGTTGTTGTTACTCTTTGTGAATAGATAATAATAATAATAATAATAATAATAATAATAATAATAAGATAGTTTGTTTGAAAAGTAAAATAAAAACAAATAGTCATACAAAAAAGAATAAATCATTGTTTGAGCTTTCTTTTGTTGTTGTTACTCTTTGTGAATAGATAATAATAATAATAATAATTATTATTTTATTTCATATAGCACTAAACTCCATACAGTAATATGCTCGATGCGCTTTACAAAAGCAGCATTGGAAGATGAAAAACATGCATTAGAATCAACAAGATAGTCACACTACCTACATTTCAGTGCAAAGAAATAAAGTAACAAAAATAACATGATTCTCACTCACAAATACATCCACCCTCATTCACCATGCACTGCCACTCTCTGATAACACCTCACCCTCGCAGAAACTAATGAACTAACGATAAGCATTAATATACATTTGGTGTATTTGTTTGCATGCGTGTTTGTCAACCTGATACACATACAAAATAATATTTAATAAAACCCTTTAACAACTCCCATTCAACTAAAAAGGCCAACAGATTAACCCTTTCACCGCCAATGTCACATTTTTGCACCACAATGATTTAGCACCCATGTCATTAAAACTCTTGAAATCAGGGTCTATTATTCAATGATATTGTGTTCCTAAATTTAGGTAGTAAGGATTGACCCTATTCTAAATGTGTCACAAAGAAATCCCACAATATTGCAGACGAAATCGTTTCTGTAGCCAAGCAAGTTTAATGGGAAGTTTTGGGTCAAAGATGGCTGGCGGTGAAAGGGTTAATAAAACCCTATATCTGCCATTTGTTTTAATACATTATTTGTACTTTGTCTATTTTGTATGTTACAGTAAAATCGCTTAAGTCAAAATTGAAGGGACTGAAATTTTATTTTGAAATAGCCGATATTTTGCGTTAAAAAGACTTTTCAACATAGAGATTATTGTTTGGACCCAAACATTATTGTCAAGTCAAGTCGAAAATTTTATTTCCAGATGGAACATTGAATAAGCAAATAATATACTTTTTTTTTATCAAGCTATCCGTAAAAACACACCAAAAAACGAAGGAACTAAAGATTCCAAAGATTGTGAGTTATCCAGTGTTTTTGAGTTATCCGGTTTTTAGTTATCAGTTCTTCACTGTATTTGTTTTAACAGCATGACTATTAAAAAAAAAAGAAGAAGTATGAATAGAGTTTAAATGATCTTGTTAAGTGACTGGGCATCACTGAAACATTTTCTTTTTTTTTCCAGTAGGCTTTGACCCCCCCCCCCCCCCCCTCCAAGACCTCCCCAACCCAACAGTTGGACACCCCCTCCCCACCGCAATGATATAACTGATTCGCTCCTTAGTAGTAGCAAAAAGCTTACATATTTCTACTGAGTGTCTTTGGTAGTAGTCGTAGTAGTAGTAGTAGTAGTAGTAGTAGTAGTAGTAGTAGTAGTAGTAGTAGTAGTAGTAATAGTAGTAGTAGTAGTAGTAATAGTAATAGTAGTAGTAATAGTAGTAGTAATAGTAGTAGTAGTAGTAGTAGTAGTAGTAGTAGTAGTAAGTAGTAGTAGTAGTAGTAGTAATAGTAGTAGTAATAGTAGTAGTAGTAGTAGTAGTAGTAGGTAGTAGTAAGTAGTAGTAGTAGTAGTAGTAGTAGTTGCGGTTGTTTTTGTTGTAGTAACAGTTAGAGAAGAAGAAAGATAAGAAGAAACCATCTTTACAAAAAAGTCAAATGCTACAAAAAGAAAACACCAACGTTCTGAACAACACAATTAAAGCTGGAACACCCGCACTCACTCACATTCTTGACAAACTACCGTACTAAATCCTCAGAGCAAAAAGAAACTTATGTTTCTGTTTATCTTCTAGGCGTTCTACACGTGTAGAGTGGCATAGAGGTAACGCGTTCGCCTCGTATACAATAAACCCGAGTTCGAACCTGGGTACAGGGGATTTTTCCTCTCACTCTGCACTAGGCCTTACAGTCTGAGCGTGGAGTCTTTCGGATGAGACGATAAATCGAGGTCCCGTGTGCCCATACACTTCCTAGTGGCAATAAAAAAGTTGTCATTTGGTGTCACAATCCCCTCTCCCCACCCTTCCTTCATCATCAGTCACACAAAAATCGCATGCAAGAAAAACAAGCGCGAAATCGCAATAGTTTGTGGCACGCGGTCGATTTTTACCACTCCAATCATGAGTAACCTCCCCTGGCTTTTCAATAATTTTAATCTGTAAACCAGAATGTTATCTCTGCACCATTTCGTAACTTTTTATATCTTTTGGAAAACATTTAAAACTATGTATCCTACTTATACTCATCAAAAGAAGCACCGCATACTCGTCGTGTCTGTTGTAGTGTCTGTATTACGTATGTTTATTATTTTGTACGCTTTTAAAATACATCATTTTAAAGAGCGGCCTCAATTTGAAGTGTAGCCTCGATTTGAAGATCGGGACTTTACTGGTTTTGCACTGCCTCCGGGCATTGCCTCCAGTATTGTTCCCACCATATTTGTATTTACAAATGTCCCATATGTGTCTGATTTAGACCAAGAGGACGTAAAACTCCATTTTCTCTCTCGCCTCGATTTGAAGTGATCAGAATGCAACAAATTCTTGTAGCGGTGCCATAGCCGATGAGGTTTAACCGAGGCGTGGTTACCGCTACAGCTATCTGTATTAATTTAAAAAATCGGGACTTTACTGGTTTCGTACTGCCTCCGGGCATTGCCTCCAGTATTGTTCCCACCATATTTGTATTTACAAATGTCCCATATGTGTCTGATTCAGACCAAGAGGACGTAAAACACCATTTTCGTCGTCGCCTCGATTTGAAGTGCGACAATTTTGGACCGACAGACAGACAGACAGACAGACAGACAGACCGACCGACCGACAAAGTGAGTTATAGGTTTGTGGCTTGAGCCACAAACAAAAAAGGGGGTGGCGCGCCTCTAGCTGCGACGGAGCATTCGAAAAGCGCGATACGAAATGCGCGAACTACAAGATGCCGAAAAGAGCAAACAGTAATGACAAAAAGAGCGAATTTCAGAGAGTCGCATAAAACTCAGAAAGTTAGGGATAGGGTTAGGGATAGGGTTAGGGATAGGGTTAGGGATAGGGTTAGGGTTAGGGTTAGGGTTAGGGATAGGGTTAGGGATAGGGTTAGGGATAGTAAGAAAGTAACAGACATTTTTTCTTGTAAGGTACTTCTTGCCCCATCCCAATCCTCAACGACCCTCTAGCTTTCTGTCAGTGACATTCGCTCTTTCTGTCAGTGACATTCGCTCTTTCTGTCAGTGCCATTCGCTCTTTCTGTCAGTGCCATTCGCTCTTTCTGTCAGTGACATTCGCTCTTTTCGTACGGTCGCGCAAATGGGAATATTCAGAGAGTCGCGCTTTTTGCATGTTGCCAGCTGCGACGCGCTCTCCAGGTGGGAGCAACCTGAATTTCACAGAGACGCCTCTGTGACTATAAAAATACCAAATACCAAAATACCAGAGAGTAGATTTTAGCTGAAAATGGCCGATCACTTTATACGATTTAACTCTTTTCAAATAACAAAATCATCGGTTAGTAGGCCTATACCATATTTTGTTTTGGTCTGAAAACCATGATTTTGCTTGGTTCTCATCCTCTCACGTGTGTATGTGTGTGCGCGCGCGTGTGTGTGCGTGCGTGCGTGTGTGTGTGTGTGCGCGCGCGCGCGTGTGTGCGTGTGTCTGTGTGTGTGACATTATGTTTCTGTTAATGTGCTACGTGCCAGTTTTTGTATTGATATAAATTATTTGTAAAATGCCAAAAAAAAAAAAAAAAGGAATAAGAAGATGGCCGATCGCTTTTTGGGGGTTGTTGTTCCATGTCAAGCAGGGCCGGATCTAGAGGGGGTGCTTTGGGTGCTGCAGCAACCCCCCCCCCCCCCCCTCGCTGTCAACGCTCTTAAGAAGTTCTGTTCTGAGCTCACAGGAGATGCCACAAAACAGTTTTAAAATGTTGAAAAATCGTTTTCGGCCGGGGGGCTTTGCCCCCCTGGACCCCCCACCAGGGCTTTGCCCCTGGACCCCACCGGGGCCTAGGCGGCCCCTGGACCCCGGCCTAAAAAAAGTTTCAAGCACCCCCCCCCCCCCTTCAAAAGTCTGTGATCCGGTCCTGTCAAGCCCCCCACCCCCACCCGCCACTCCATCCCTTAAATTGTTTTGCTTTCTGCTTCGGTGGGATAAAAGACACAGACTACCCCCATCCCTACACCCCACTTCCATCTATCATCCCATTTTCGCTTGCTCTCCCCTTTCCCTCTTGGGGAGTGCAGAAGAACAAGTGAAGAAGACAAAAAAAAAAACGAAAAAAAGAAAAAAAAAAAAAAAACAGAACAAAAATAACAAAACAAAAAAAGTGAAAGAACTGCACGACAGCGATCTAGAAGTGTTGAAAAGTCGAACCACGTTTGCAGTGTTCTGAAAAGATCATTTTCTTCGCAGACTTGCAGTTTAGTTATAGCCCTAACCCGATTTTCCAGATTTTTGTTTCTTTTTTTGCTGTCTTGTAGCTTAGCAATTTAAGCTTGTGCCGCCATGTTAGACCAGTACCAAGATGGCCGCGGCGATAAAAAAAGGGGGCCGTAACTCTTTTCCGGTTCCTGCTGTAATGTTAACTGTCGTTCTCTGCAAAGACGATACAACTTTCCTTTCTTTTCTTTCTTATACTCCTCATTTTTCTTGTTGTTTTTTTTTTGTCCCCCTTTCTTTCTTTGTCCCCTGTTTGTTCTTAATATTGTTTTCGTTGTTGCTGGTGTTGTGTGTTGTTGTTTCTTCTTCTTTCTTCTTCTTATTACTTTTTTTGTTGTTTTTTGTTGTTGTGGGGCTGTTCCCCTCTTTCTTTTCTTTTCTCTTCTTCCTTCTTCTTCGTCTTTCTTCTTCTTCTTCTTTGTTCTTAATATTGTTGTTCGTTGTTGCTGGTTGTTGGTGTTGTTGTTGTTCTTCTTCTTCTTCTTCTTCTTCTTCTCTTCTTCTTCTTCTTTCTTCTTATTAATTTGTTGTTGTTGTTGTTGTTGTTGTTGTTGTTGTTGTTGTTGTTGTTGTTGTTGTTGTTCTTCTTCTTCTTCTTCTTCTTCTTCTTCTTCTTCTTCTTCTTCTTCTTCTTTCTTCTTCTTCTTCTTCTTATTTGTTTTCTTATTAATTGTTGTTGTTGTTGTTGTGTGGTTGTTGTTGTTGTTGTTGTTGTTGTTGTTGTTGTTGTTGTTGTTGTTGTTGTTGTTGTTGTTGTTGTTGTGTTGTTGTTGTTGTTGTTGTTGTTGTTCTTTTCTTCTTGTTGTTGTTGTTCTTCTTCTTCTTTTTCTTCTTCTTCTTCTTCTTTCTTCTTCTTCTTCTTCTTCTTTCTTTTTCACCTCTTCTTTTTCCTCTTCGTCGTTGTTGTTTGTTAGTTGTTGTTGTTGTGGCTGCTCTTCTTCTTCTTCTTCTCTTCTTTCTTCTTCTTCTTCTTCTTCTTCTTCTTCTTCTTCTGTTGTTGTTGCTATTGTTGTTGCTATTGTTGTCATCGTCGTCGTTGTTGTTGCTCGTGGCTGTTGTTGTTGCTTTTCTTCTTGCTGTACATAACTTTGCACTAAAGTTTGAAGTTGCATTGTAGAGTGTACAGAGTGCAAACAAATCACTGAATGCTTTGTTCAGTTGATGCATTGTTTGCTTGGTTTCCCTTATCTCTTTATCTCGACGTATCAGCCCCAGTCTTGTATAACCGTTTTTGTAACGGGCAGGGAAGGGAAAAAGGAAAGGAAAAAAAATAGTAGAGAGAGAGAGAGAGAGAGAGAGAGAAAGGAGAGAGAGAGAAAGAGGAGAGAGAGAGAGAGAAGAGAGAGAGAGAGAGAGGGTTAGTGAGAGGGCAGTGAGGTACAGACGGGAGGAAAAGGCTTCGTGAAGTGTATCTCTCTCCCGGGCCCTCTCCCCCCTCCCCTCCTCCCTATCCCTGCTC
>CM065702.1:26556553-26577817 GCA_017654935.2 Phymorhynchus buccinoides
TCCCAGTCCCAACTCCAGCTCACAAACCCCGGCTTTTCTTCTTCTTTTTCTTCTTTCTTCTTCTCTTTGGGGCCCACGATCACTCATTTGATCATTCTGGTACCCTCAGGAGAAAAGAAAAGACTGAAAAGTGAAATGAAAGAGATTACAGGTTTTTACTTCAGGTTTAGACATAGGGAAGTGGTAGTCCGTAGATCAGACTTTTTATAGAAAAACTGTATATAGAAAGACTGTCTACAGCAATTGGTTTTCCCCGCTACAAACGCAAAGTAAGAGGCAAACATGTGGTCTGGCAGTCTCACACACACACACAAGTCTGAGGTTCCATTTTAACCCTCTTGCATTCGCATTTGTTACAGAAAAAAAGTTCTTCTAGTGTTCAGATTTTTTTCACACATTTTCAGGAAAATCTGTAACTTGAAGCACACAGAGCACCATACAGTTACTACCACATCACTGCCAGTGAGAAGCTCCATCAGAGTGTGTGTATAACAAGCCAGAACTTAATGCGTGATGAAAATGCCATCAGAAGGGGTCTCAGAGTGGGGGCAAGACAAGGGCGGTTTAGGGCGGTTTGAATACACAGAGGCAACTTCCGCACAACTTCCGGGGCGGTTTGGGGCGGAAAAAAAAAAAAAAAATAAATGCAAGAGGGTTAAAAAAAGGACATTTGGCCAAGTGCTGTAGAGGGATAGGGACTAGTACCCAGCCAGCTCGCACCCGCTGATCAGGTTTGGGCGTGATGCCGCGTTCCTGGAGCAGTATGTTGAGGGTGGGTATGGAGGGGTTGGGGGGGGGGGAGGCTGGTGGGTTATTGCTGATCCTCCTGCACCGCTGACACACAATTATGTCAGGTCGCATCATGCAAAACCAGCAATGAAAAGGGAGCTAATCTATGTATTGTTAGAGCATATTAAAGAGGCAACCGCCGGAAGAATCTGCCTGCCATGTTTGTAAATTTGTGTGTGTTTGTGTGTGTGTGTGTTTGCTGTGTACAGGTACTATTGACCAATGGTCTGGTGCGGTCCAAGCCAGTGTTTTCCAAAGCCACCCTGACCGCTATCATTACTGTGGCCATCAGGTACAAAGTAACTGTCAAGGAGAGATGGAGAGAGAGAGAGCTGTGTGTGCTTGAGAGAGAATCACTGTATTTTACGGACTACAAGGCGCACCTGATTATAAGGATTACCTAAGAGAGAAGTGTGTGTGTGTCGATATCTGTTTCTTATTAAATTCTGTCCAAGTTTCTTTCTTTGTCTTTTTTCTGTTGTTCAAGTGTCTGTAGTGTCTTTCATTTTGTGCGAATACTAAATTTATATTAGTAAATTACAGACCTTTGCTGGATGCCAGTTGTTTTTAGAAAGTGTGTGTGTGTGTGTGTGTGTGAGAGAGAGAGAGAGAGAGAGAGAGAGAGAGAGAGAGAGAGAGAGAGAATACTGACACTGAACAATTTTAATGAATAGACTGTTGGCCCATGTCTGTGCATGAGAGAGAAAGAGAGAGTGTATGTGTGTGTGTGTGTGTGAGAGAGATATAGGTGTGAAAGAGAGAGAGAGAGAGAGAGAGTGTGTGTGAGTGTGTGTACATCATGCATGCATGCACTGTGTCAGCATGCTTGTGTACGCATGTATTAAAATCATGTTCACAGGTCTCTGTTACATGCCATTTTCTTATACAACTTGTGTATGTGTGTGCGTGTCTTGTGTGCGCGCGCACACGCATGTGTGTGTGTGTGTGACTATATGTTCCAGACCTCTGCTGGGTGCTAGTTTCTCAGAAAACCTGCTCAACGTGTTTCTGCTCCATGTGTTATCGGTGCCTGCCATCATTCTTCACCTGTCGTCTGTCGCCCCGGAGGTTAGTCATCGTTTCCCTGTGTTCCTCTTTTTCTCCATCAGCATGGGTGCTACTCTTTCATTTTTACACTGATTTCAGTATTTTTAATTTTACCAGAAACCGAACTTCAGTATTTTGTAATTCATCAGAAAATCTGAATTTGGTGTAAAATTTGGGGGGGTGCGCCTTATAATCAGGTGCACCTTGTAGCCTGTAAAATACGATAATATATATATGTTTGATTGTTTTGTGTTTGTTAGGATTCTCCGTTTTAGGGAGAATACTATTGTTATTGTAAGAATTCCTCTTCTTCCTCTTTTTCTTTTTCTTTTTCTCCCCCTTTTTTGTCCGATTTGGCTGATCATTTTCAGGAAAGTTGCGGGGTATATTAAGGGATAGCGAAATTTGTAATATTAAATGATTTCGCCGAAAATTCGGTGAAATATTACTGAAAGACCGCTAAATGGGCGAAATTTTAATCTTGAATATCTCGAAAACGGCTGAACCGAATGCATTCATATTTTCACTATTCACTAGAAAGTTGATTTGCAACACTTCCAATATATTTCCGAACTGGAAGTGCTCTGGCTGGGAACCTGCAGGTAAATTTGTGTTCACGGAATAGCTGAAACCGGAAGTGACGTCACAAAAATAACTATTGGATATTATAGCCCTTATGTTGGCCCAGGTCTGAAAGGAGTTTGTTGATGATAATGTTAAATAGTTTGGAAGTTATTCAAATTTATGTAAATTGGGTTGTCATAGTCACTTATTGTTTTTTTGTTATTACCTTCTCAGTGTGTGGAGTTGCTGGTGACCCACCGGGTGTTCAAGCGGTGTCTGGAGCTGCTGACGTTTGAGCAGAGCACCAGAATTATCTTCAACACTCTGGAGGGAAACTACGCCCTGTGTCTGATGGGTGAGGTTTTAATACACAGCACAATACATAGCTGCTGATGTGTGAGCAGAGCACCAGAATTATCTTCAACGCTTTAGAGGGAAACTACGCCCTGTGTCTGATGGGTGAGGTTATAATACAGTTTAATACACAGCAATACAGCACAATACATAGCTGGTGACGTGTCAGCAGAGCACCAGCATTATCTTCAATGCTTTAGAGGGAAACTACGCCCTGTGTCTGATGGGTAAAGGCGTAGCACTACACCAACATCCACATTTTATACTTGAAAGAAATTAAAGATAATCAATTGAGATGGAGTAACAATTGTCGAGCTTCTGTCTGTCAAATTAAATATCTTTAAAATGTGGATATTACCGACAATGCAGAATACTATAACACAGTGCTCATTACGGTACAGCACAGTGAAATAGCGTACAGCACAGACCACTGCAATGCAATTACCATAGTTTTCGGACTATAAGGCGCACCTCATTTTAAGGCGCACCCCCTGAAGTTTACACAAAATACAGATGTTGTTATTCACAGCATGATTTTCTGCCGCATTCTGGCTTCATAAAGTTTGGCCCACTCTAGCCACTTACCCTTCCTTTTTCCTGCCTGCTTCTCATCTGAGCCAGCACCAGTGCTGTTCTAATTTTAATCTCACTACCTATGCCACCAGAGAGAGAGAGAGAGAGACTGACTGACTGTTATCTCTATCCAGCCAGTAAGGGAGAGGTAACTAAAAGGTCAGAAAGGCCTTGAATGCAGCAGGAGAAAAAAAAAGGGAGAGGTCTATTTTTGGCAGGCTCACTGCTGCTGGAAAATGGGAAAGCTTAGGGCCTAGGCAGTGAAATCTGGGTCTAACTTTCTGATGTTGAGAATGTGAGCTGTGTATTATGTTTTCTTATATATTATCAGTCACATTATAAGGCGCTGGGGTCTCAGTCTGGGGAAAAAGTATCGCCTTATAGTCAGAAAAATATGGTGTGTATAGTCAGTAAGGAACAAGATGCAACCGTTGAGGTGTGAAGAGAGTACCAGAATTAATTTCAGTCATTCTGGAAGTAAGCTACACCCTATGTCCGATAAATAAGAGAATACTGTGTACAAGATCATACACTACAATATTAGTATAATTCAGTATCACTAGAGATAAGTTAGAAGAAGAAAAAATGTTGTGATCTGACTGCCTCTTCGGGTCTATCATTCCCTTAATTTATTTAGACAATTTATTATGGTGCTTATCCTTGAAGCTGGAGAAGAAGAAAACACTTAATGCCAACAGTACAGATCAGTTAACTGATCAGTAGCTCCAACTACAGACAAACCTCTATTTTAAGACTTCCAAAATGTCCGGATAAATCGGTCGTAAATTGGAGGGGTCGTATGACGGAGGTTTTCACTGGCAGCCGTAGAAAGAAAACGTTCAGCACAGTTCATACTCTCTTCTTCATGCACACATACAATGACATATTAAAACTGGATTTGGGTCTTTCCAACTCCATAGGATTGTGCAATCGATGTATTACAGTTTCACTTCGCCGACTTCTGTTAATCACCTCCACTCTCGTCCAAAGTCAGTGGTTTTCTTTTTCAAAGTCAGTGGTTTTTGGTGCTTTTCCTACGCTTTCCGCCATCTTTTCTACAACAAGGGAAGCGACTCCGCTTTCAGGCCCTTGACCATGGTTGTTTCCCTTTGCTCGAAGTCCATGCAGATGACAACAACGGTCGTAAAAACCAACAAAATGGCGGTCGTAAGTCGCGTTTTAGAGGAAATCGTTTACATAATAAAATGCATCCGTGCCAACAAATCCGGTCTCAAATGAGAGGTGGTCGCTTAACAGAGGGTCGTAAAATAGGGGTTTGTCTGTATACCAACTCTGCAGATAACCTTTCACCGCCAGCCATTTTTCAGCAAAAAAAATTCCATCAAACTTACTTGGGTAGTGAAAAAAAAAAAATGTCTGCAATACTGTTAAGTACCTCGGTGTTAAGAACCTCGGTGTTAAGAAGACTGTTAAGTACCTCGGTGTCTCCCTCGATCAAACCATGTCGATGCAGGAGCAAATATCTAGTGTTTGTCGTGCATCTTTCTTAGAGCTAAGGCGTATTGCCTCCATCAGACCCTTCCTGTCCAGAGATGCTGCTGTTAGACTGATTTCTGCCTTCGTGTTGTCCAGATTGGACTACTGTAATTCGATGTATGCTGGGCTTCCAGCAGAACAGATTTCGCGCTTACAGAGAGTGCAGAACAGTGCTGCTCGGCTTGTGCTTGGCAAAAGAAAGCGTGATCACATCACACCTCTTTTGGCTGAGCTCCACTGGCTTCCTGTCAAATTCCGCTGGCAGTTCAAGATGGCTACTCTCGCTTTTCGTCACTTTGACAAAACTCTTCCTCACTACCTCTCTTCTTCTCTCTGCACCTACCAAAGCTCTCGTACTCTTCGTTCTTCTTCCCAGAAACTTCTTAAAGTTCCTAAGCGGTCCTTGAAATCTTCGGGTGAGAGGGCGTTTAGTTTTGTTGCACCAAACGTTTGGAATTCTCTCCCTGACCATACCCGTAACCAGTCCACTCTTCCTTCCTTCAAGTCCCAACTAAAGACCCACTTCTTCAGGAAAGCTTTCTCTCTGCAAAGTCTATGATCCTTTCCCCACTCTTGTTTTCCAGCTCATTGAAGACGTTGAGTTTGAGGTTAACGCGTGCGCGTGTGTGTGTATGGGGTGACGGTGGGGAGTAGGGGGGCAGGAGGGGGGGGGGGGTGGG
This sequence comes from Phymorhynchus buccinoides, assembly GCA_017654935.2. NCBI lineage: Eukaryota > Metazoa > Mollusca > Gastropoda > Neogastropoda > Raphitomidae > Phymorhynchus > Phymorhynchus buccinoides. Next base: position 26,562,058 of record CM065702.1, read on the forward strand.
GATGGGTGGGGGGGGGGGGAGTGGGGGGATGGTTGGGGTGGTGGTGTTGAAGGGACGTGGGTGTTGGTGTGTTGTGTTATGATTATATGCAATGCATTCTCTAATATGTATTCATTTTGATAGAGATGTATGGTGAGGATGCGTGGGCCAGTTTGTTAGAAATGTTTGTACGAATGGTGAGTGAAAAGCGCATTGAGTTGCTTTGCAAGATTATGCGCTATATAAGCATTATTAATTATTTTATTTATTTAATACTGGGGATTCATGTGTGACCTATGTTTTTCACTACCCAAGTAAGTTTGATGGAATTTTTTTGCTGAAAAATGGCTGGCGGTGAAAGGGTTAATCTGCAGAAACATTATTTAACCCTTTCACCGCCAATTTCTGCACCACAATGATTTAACACCCATGTCACTAAAAGGGTGTGAAGAAACTCTGCGGAGAGCTGGACAACAGAGGGTCTTCAAAGAAGAAGCCTCCCTTGATCAAGTGTTTCGGCCCTGAACTCCTTACACTCTAAGGGGGCCGGGCCGCACCCAGGTCATGAATCATTCCTCATATTTAAAGTAAGGCCTATCCTTACCTCGCAAAATTAAGAGGACAGGGTCTTTGGATAACAGACCCTGATCTGATGCCTTTTAGTGACATGGGTGTTCAATCATTGTGGTGCAAAAATGCGACGTTGGCGGTGAAAGGGTTAAATCATTTTTTCTGTTGCTCCGACTTTTGTTGTTGTTGTTGATGTGGTTGTAAATTTTGCCTGTTTGTTTTGTTTTGTTTCTGTAGCCAACCTGATTCACCTGGGATACAAGGAATTGGAGGTACGTGTGCTTGTTTGGCTTGTTTACCCCTGTCACTTCTTTTGTTTCTGTCTGTCTGTCTGTCTGTCTGTCTGTCTGTCTGTCTGTCTGTCTGTCTGTCTGTCCGTCTGTCTGTCCGTCTCTCTCTCTCTCTCTCTCTCTCTCTCTCTCTCTCTCTCTCTCTCTCTCTCTCTCTCTCCCTCTCTCTCTCTCCCTCTCTCTCTCTCTCTCTCCCTCTCTCTCTCTCTCTCTGTCTTTCTCTCTCTCTCCTCCCTCCCCCCATCTCCCCACCCCCTCAACTAGTGTCTTCTTAACTCTGACGAATTGACTTAAAGTGGAGGGGTAGGGGGGGGGGGGGTGGAAGTGGGCAGTGTGTGTGTGTGTGAGAGAGAGAAAATATGTATGTGAGCATGTTTGGTGTGAGCATGTTTGGTGTGTGTGTGTATGTGTGTGAAATAAATCTCTTTCTCTGTTTTGATTTTTTAATGTTTCTTGTGCGGTATGAACATAAATGATTTGTTTTGAAATGTAGTGTCACAGTGATGTCCCGAGGTCCCAGCCATAGGCCATTGACCTATTAAAGTTGAAAATGTCCTATTGTGTTCTCCCCTGTCAGGACAAATATCTGATTACATGATGTTTAACACTGGCACACTTTCTCTTATTGATTTCTGCAAGAGCCAGGACATTGTCCTATTAATTTCCTTTGTCTCAGGACAATTTGTCCTATCACTTTCTGATCCTCGGTAGGTCACTGAGTGTGCTTGATACTTGGTGATTGATATGCGGTTGAACTTCCTTATGCTTCAAACGTTTTCAGGGCTCATTTGACTTGTTTTTTGTTATGTTTGCAAAACAGGGTCTTGTGGAAAACACAACTGACTTCATGGTAAGTTTGTTGCAAAGATTTGCATACTTTGATTAACTCACTTAGTTTCTCTCTTAACTCCCCCCCCCCTCTCTCTCTCTCTCTCTCTCTCTCTCTCTCTCTCTCTCTCTCTCTCTCTCTCTCTCTTTTCTCGCTCTCTCTCTCTCTCTTCTCTTTCTGTCTTTAAGGTCAGAAAGATAGTAGATGGCAGTAAGAAAAGGAAAAAGGCAGAGTCAAAGAGAGTGATAGATCAGAGAAAGCTGCTAGCACAGAACTGGCAGAAGGTGGTGGAACTATTTGTACAAAAAACTAAAACATTTTAACTGTGCAAATTGCTACATTATTAGGGTGTCACATGAATATTTCATCAGTCTTTTGTTGATTTTTTAACATAAAAAACCACCAACTGTGCATCAAGTGAGCTTCTGCTACATGCAGGGATGTGAGAGCTACGCGTAAGCGCGTAAATGCGCTTTTTCCATTTGTGAAAAAAAGTACAGAGAGAGATTGTCGAGTGAAAACGTAAGCAGTTTGTAGCATGAATACAATCCCTTGACTGAATTTTGTAAGCTTCTCTGTGGTTGGGCAGTTACGTCCAATGGCAGTGCGTCATTTTTATATGTTCGGCTATGATTTCGAAGGAGGATTTTGATGTTTTCAAAGCTACTGAATGACCATGAAAATTATTTATCACACCATAGATGTGAGGAAAGAGGAGATCGACAAAGGATGCCAACACAAATTTGACAGGGCTTGGTTGGATGAAACTGCAATGGACAGTAAGATCTGTGTAGGCGAGCAGCGAAAAAATTGATGTCTGAGGCAAAAGTTTTGTTTGAGTACTTTGACGATACCATCGGCTACGCTTTTTTGTTTGGGGCCCTCTCACACCCCTGTACATGTTAGAGATGCTCTGGTCCGAAACCCAGTGCATCGGATGGGAGTGTAACGCATCAAAGGATACACATCGTTAGGTCAACATCAGCACTGTCATAGATGTACATACAGTAGAGTACACTTAGCGCAAAATTCAGGGAACAAAGATTTTGTGTGTGTGTGCACTAACCAGTATTTTTTTTAAAATGTATTCATGTTTTGCATTTTACAATTTCAAAAAAATACACAAGACAAATTAAACGAAAACAATGTCTGTCTCTCTCCTGAAACATATTAAAACAAGAAATGCATTTTTTAATATCATATCTCGTTTTTCAGGTATGGAATAAAATGTTGAAAATTAGGGCGCTTTCTTTCACATCTGCATTTATAAATGAAAAGTTTTGCTCATAGTAGAATCAGATCAAAAGTACTACATGTATCAGATCTGAAATTTTCTTCACATACAAATTTTCTGTTAGTGAAATATTTACATGGTCACATTTAACATTTAAAACTAACCAGTATTTTGTGTTAAGCATGAAGTACCGTATTTTTCGGATTATAAGGCGCACCCCCCAAATTTTACACCAAATTCTGATTCTGTTATTATATTTTCTTACTATTTTAGTAGTCATATTATAAGGTGCAAGGGGTCTCAGTCTTGGGGAAAAAGTATCGCCTTATAGTCCGTACAATACGGTAATGATAAAGAGGGGGTTTCATCCGTTCAAGCAAGTGCCCATATGGCACTGAGAACCAAACAAGTGACCACATCCTACAGTCATGTCCACTGTTCCAACAGCACTGAGAACCAAACAAGTGACCACATCCTACAGTCATGTCCACTGTTCCAACAGCAAAGAAAAAAGACCTGGCCAGACCACGTCTCTGTGGCCGGGAAGCTCTTCGGAAGACTGGAGGACCTACCGTAACATACGGCCGCCATCATATTGGATGATGGGGTGTTCCTCTGACGTATGAAAAGAAGAAGAAGAAGAATCCGTTCAAACAGATTTTTTTTTATCCAGTTTTGTGTTAAGGGTACTCCACTGGACTGAGCTTCTGGGAGAGCATTGATATAGCTTGGGTTTTTTTTGTGGGGGTTTTAATTCACAGACGGTGATGATTCGTCTGCTGGAGAAGTGCAAAGCGTACGTGCAGAACAAGCGCTCCAACCTGACGCACTGGCACCCCGTGCTGGGGTGGTTTTCACAGAGCACTAATCAAAGGTCAGTGTGTGTGTGTGTTGTTGTTGTTCTTTAATTTAACGTCTTTTCACTTAAAAGTGATATTAGACAATGTGTGTGTTTGTGTGTGACCTGTTTACACTACTCTTTTCTAGTAGTATTCTACTCAATTTGGATCCTCCACTACTCTTCAAAACTGAAAATAATGCTCTTTAATTCTTGATTACTACTCATTTTCAGTGAACATTGTTTGATGGTTTAATGAATAAAACTACACATTTTGCACCAAAACTACTCATTTCAGCTATCCAGACTACTCAAGACTTGTGTAGGGGGTAAACAGGTCTGGCATGTATGCACATATGTATGCTTGCGCATGTACACATTTGTGAGTGCGTATGAACATTGGTACGTGTGCATGTGTTGTTGTTTCACTTTTTTAGTCGGAGGCATGTATCTGTGTGTGTATGTGTGCTCAGACTACACAAAGCGCTGACTTTGGTGTTGATGCAGTTTCAGTTGCTATGGCTATTCAAATAAAATTCTTCTGTTTGTAAGTGTGCGCATGTGTGAATGTGTTTACCATATTTTTCGGACTCTAAGGCGCACCTGATTTTACGCAAAATTCAGATTCTGTTGTTGTTGTTTTCGTACTATTTTAGTAGTCATATTATAAGGCGCAGGGAGGGGTCTCAGTCTGGGAAAAAAATATCGCCTTATAGTCCGAAAAATACGGTAATTCTTTCATGAGTGTGTGTGTGCACATGTCTATGTGTGTGTGTGTGCATGCATGCATGCCTGTGTGTGCGTGTGTGTAATGGAGTGTTTTATAATGGAGTGCTCCTATTTTTTCCGATTTACGAAAGCAAATTCTCCCTAATAGATTACTTTATCCCAGATCTGTGTTTTCTTTTTGTAATATATTTTCTGCCCAAAACAAAGAAGAGATTTTACCCCCCAAAAAATAAGCAAATTCATTAAAGCATGCCATGTTTTTTAAGTTTGAATCTTATATTTGTTTAAAAAGTTGAAGTTTAGTGGAAATCCTCCTTGCCCCAATAGGGGTGAAAGGATTAGAAAGTCTTGAATCTTGTTTGTTGTGTGTGTGTGTGTGTGTGTGTGTGTGTGTTTGTGTGTGTGTGTGTGTGTGTGTGTGTTGCTGTTGTTGTTCTTTGAATTAACGTCTTTTCACTTAAAAGTGATACAGACAAACCTCTATTTTAAGACTTCCAAAATGTCCGGAAAAATCGGTCGTAAATTGGAGGGGTCGTATGACGGAGGTTTTCACTGGCAGCCGTAGAAAGAAAAAGTTCAGCACAGTTCATACTCTCTTCTTCATGCACACATACAATGACAATATTAAAACTGGATTTGGGTCTTTCCAACTCCATAGGATTGTGCAATCGATGTATTACAGTTTCACTTCGCCGACTTCTTTTAATCACCTCCACTCTCGTCCAAAGTCAGTGGTTTTCTTTTTCAAAGTCAGTGGTTTTCGTGCTTTTCCTACGCTCTCCGCCATCTTTTCTACAACAAGGGAAGCGACTCCACTTTCAGGCCCTTGACCGTGGTTGTTTCCCTTTGCTCGAAGTCTATGCAGACGACAGCAACGGTCGTAAAAACCAACAAAATGGCGGTCGTAAGTCGCGTTTTAGAGGAAGTCGTTTAAGAGAGGTCGTTTACATAGTAAAATGCATCTGTGCCAACAAATCCGGTCTCAAATGAGAGGTGGTCGCTTAACAGAGGGTCGTAAAATAGGGGTTTGTCTGTATTAAGAAAAAGTGAGTGTGTTGAGGGAGGGGTGGGGGTGGGGGGGGCGTGCGTGCATGCGTGTCTGGGTGCGTTATTTCTTAAGTGCATATTTGATTGTAACATTAGGTGAGAGATGCTAAATTAGAACAAAGTTAAAACAAAAACCCAGAATTAAAATATTATGCTAAATATAATATTATATAGTATTAGTGTGTGTGTGTGCGTGTATGTGTGTGTGTGTGTGCAGGCTACACGAAGCGTTGCCCTTCGTGGTTCAGCAGCTACAGTTGTTGTGGAGCGAGAGGATGATTCGTCTGCTGTTCACCTCGCTCCTGGAGTACGTTCACCTCAACTCCGCTCAGACCTCCGCTGGAAAATCTACCTCTCCCTCTCCTTCAAAAAGTAATAATTATCATCATTATCTTCATTGTTGTCACCATTGTCATTGTCAACATCATCATCATCATCATCCCCCTCCCCCTCTCCTTCTAGAAGTGATAATTATCATCATTATCATCTTCATCATTTATCATCAAGTCAACATCATTATTATCATCATCATCTACCTCTGCCTCTCCTTCAAAAAGTAATAATGATCGTCATTATCATCTTCATTATTATCATCATGTCAACATCATTATTATCATCATCATCTACCTCTCCCCTTCAAAAAGTAATAATTATCATAATTATTGTTATTGTCATTGTCATCATCATCATCATCATCATTTACCTCTCTCCCTCCCCTTCAAAAAATAATAATTATCATCATTCATTATTATCATTATGCCAACATCTTTATCATCATCATCATCATCATTTACCTCTCCTCCTCTCCCCTTCAAAAAGTAATAATTATCATCATTATCATCTTCATTATTATCATCATGCCAACATCATTATCATCATCATGATCATCATCATTTACCTCTCTCCCTCCCCTTCAAAAAATAATCATTATCATCATTATCATCTTCATTATTATCATCATGCCAACATCATTATCATCATCATCATCATCATCATCTACCTCTCCTTCCCCTTCAAAAAGTAATAGTTATCATCTTCATTTTTGTCATCATTGTCATCACCATCATCATCATCTACCTCTTTCTCCCTTTCAAAAAGTAATAACTGCCATCATTATCGTCTTCATTATTGTCATTTTTGTTGCTGTCATCATCATCATCATCATCATCATTATGATGTACCTTTCGGAGTTTCCCTCCATTCAAAAAGTTAGAATTATCATCATTAATCCTTTTGCCGCCAGCCATTTTTCTGCCAAGAATTTCTGTTGAACTTAGCTGGGTAAAGAGAAGTTGGCGTCTGCAAGCTGTCATGCAAATCCCCCTTTGACTTGTATCACTATCAGGTAAGGCCTTTCGTTATCTCCCAAAATTAACAACATAAGGTCAACAACAGATGCTAATTTCATGCCTTTCAGTGACATGTCGGTGTGGTACAGAAATACGACATCGGCGGCAAAAGGATTAACATCATCATTAACATCATCATCATCATCATCATCATAATCACCTGCAGCAAGACCAACTGTCCCCAAATCCAGATGGAGTGTTTAGTTTCTACATCCACACACCTAACCCGCATTTATTATAATTTTCATCGAAATATAATAATATTATCAAAATAATGTATTGAAGAAGGTCTTGAACAAAAGCCTCCCACCGCAACAACAGACAGAAAATCAAGTTGGAAAGTTTTTAGTTTCTACAGCCACCTACCTATCCATCATTCTTTATTAGTGATTTTAATAAGATAGTTATTTTAATAAAATGTATACATAATGTTTCAGATGTATTGAAGAAGGCCTTGGACAAAAAGCCTCCCACCATAACAACAGACAGAAAATCAATTTGGAAAGTTTTTAGTTTCTACAGCCACCTACCTATGTCACCTACCCATTCTTTATTTGTTATTTTAATAAGATACCGTCATTTTCGGACTATAAGGCGATCTTTTTTTCTCCAATTTCGACCTATGCGCCTAATAAACGAGGGCACCCTATTTTAGTGAACAAAATTGTGAGAAGAGGGGCAACGATTGCCGTGTTCAGTACAGTCTACTGTGAGTCACAACATCGAAAGTGGTAACGAGTCGCCGATATGATGAATACTCACGTTAAAATGCTTCAAAATCCCTGTTATTGTCGGAGATACCGTCCAACAGATGCCACAAGCCTTCATTGTTGTAGAGCCATAATTCTACCAGTTTTCGCGAAGAATTGTCCAAACACAACAACCGGAAGTCGCAAAAACGGAAATTTTGATTATTTGAGAAGGGAGCCAACTCTCGTTTACGACAACAATAATGGCGGACTGGGGTCGGTAAGCGTTTACAGGACATGTACGGGCTTCAGAACTTCGACTTTCTTTTGCGAGGTATCGCCTTATAAACGAGGGCGCCTTTTACTTTTGATTTTGTCAGATTTTTGTTGAAAATTGCCCTATTCGCCTTATGCACAGCAGTGCCTAATGAGCCGAAAAATACGGTAGTTATTTTATCAAAATGTATACGTAATGTTTCAGATATATTGAAGAAGGCCTTGGAAAAGGCCTCCAGCAAAAGCAACGGCCCCAAAATCAAGTTGGAGAGCTCAGTGTCCACCGCAACGTGTCTACCTTGCGCGCTGTACAGAACTACGCTGCACACCCTGACGGAACTGCGCATGGACATTCTGGGAGGTGGGCTCTTCTTTTTCTTCTTCTTCTTCTTCTGCATTCCCGCCCATAAGGCCATAATGGGTAAGGTACGTATTGTGTCCGGCTTTCAGTTTTCACTGGTCTCCCCGCTGCATACAGCCGACACATTCCGAATTTCGGAGGAGCTCAAAGGAGAAAATTATTTTGGAAGATTTTTTTTTTTTCAAAAAGGCAGGAGAATGGACCAGTAATGAGGCAGAAAAATAGTAGATGACAGAAAGGAAAAGGCATTGTGAAAGAGAGTGACAGAATTAGAGGAAGTTACAAGCTCAGAACTTCCAGAAGGTGGGGGAACGACTTGTACGAAAGAGACCCCCCCCCCCCCCCCCGCTATCACCCACAGGGAAACAGGAGGTAGGCTCAAAAGAGAGAGAATGTGTGTGAGTATGTGTATGGTGTGTGTGTGAGTGTGGGAGTGTGTCTGTGTGTTAGTGTGCATGTGTATGAGTGCGTATGGTGTGTGTGTGTTAGTATGTGCGTATGCGCGCACGTGTGCGTGCGCATGCATGTTTGCGCATGTGTGAGCAATCGTATCTCTTTGTTTGAACTTCTCGTTTTTGAATTTTTGTTACTAAGCACATAGATAGAGCTCCACATTGGATGGATAGAGTAGTGCACTACATAAATGTTTCACTATTTATTATTATTATTATTATTAATAAACCTTTACGGAATGATTGATGGACGCAGGTCTGAGCTACTCGGAGACGTTGCTCCCCATCCTGTGGCGCTTCCTGTGTGACCTGGGTCCCACATGCGGCCTCAAGACCTTTCTGGAGCTGCTGTCCCACGCCCCCAACTCCACAATACACCCTGTCTTCTCCCTGCTCACTCTGTTCTGCGAGACCGCCAGCCACCTCATCACGTTAGTATGGGCCGATAGCAGAGTGAGAGTGAGAGTTGATTATTGATGTAGCCCCCAACTCCACAATACAGCCCCCTGTCTTCTCCCTGCTCACTTTGTTCTGCGAGACCGCCAGCCACCTCATCACATTAGTACGGGCCGATAGTAGAGTGAGAGTGAGGGCTGACCTTAGTATGGGCCAATATACCCATCTCCAAGGGAAGCAAAGGAAGGCTGCCAAGCATGGGATATTATCAGTAATTAGGACTTTGCAGTTTGATATTGCATTTATTCTCTTTCAAGAGGTTGGGATTTTTATCCAACGAGACCTCGTGTGATAAACACCAAGGCTCTCGAGATAGGATAAAAGCAATATCCCACTGCAAAATCCTCATAACTGATAATAGTTAGAGTGAGAGTGAGGGCTGATGTTAGTTACTTATGGGGGCCCAACAGTAGAGTGTGAGGAGTGATGAGGTGGAGAGCTGTAGATTCAACGTAACATGTGAGCCCCCCAACTCCACCATACCTACACCCCCCCCCCCCCCACCACCCCGTCTTGCCTCCCTGCTCACGCTCACTCTGTTCTGCGAGACCGCCAGCCACCTCATCACGTTAGTATGGGCCGATAGCAGAGTGAGAGTGAGAGCTGATTATTGATGTAGCCCCCAACTCCACCATACATACAACATACAAAAAAAAAAAGACCAAAAAAACCCATACAGAGTAAAACCACAGAAAACAAAAAAAAAAAAATAACAAACAAACAAAACACAAGACACAAACAACTGCACACAAAAAAAACCATAACATAAAACCGAAACAAACACAAAAACGGAACAAAACCACAAGAAAAAAACAGACCACCAAAAAAGAAAAAAACAAAACGCCAAACAACAAAGAAACCCCCACCCCCCCACACCCCGTCTTCTCCCTGCTCACTCTCTTCTGCGAGACTGCCAGCCACCTCGCCCCTTTCTTTTCACTTTGACGGGGAAAATGGAATAGACCATTTGCCACGGATTTTGTGGAGGTTCGTTTAATTTGAATTTAATTATTATTTTTGTTTGTTGTTTGTTTATGTACTCTGGCTAAAAGACTCCAGGGGATTAATAATAATAAACGGATATTTATATAGCGATTTTTATTGAGCACAGCGATTACAGCCGAAGCACTTGAACACTATGGTACAAATACAGCAGCTAGGGATGTATAAACGCTACGCATGTGAACGTTTTTGATTAGCCCATCACATGGCAACCCACACTCCATCTTACGGGGGATAATTATTATTTTAAATTTATGCTGTCTGCTGCCAGGACACTGGATGACTTGGAAATGTACGAGAAGCAACAGGTGTTTTCATTGGTCGACTACGTCAAGATGAGCGAGTTCCCTCAACCTCTTCGTCTTCAGGGTCATCTGGTCCTGCCTCATTGGTCCAGCTTTCATGTGTGTATTAGGGCGGCTCTCATTGGTCAATTTTAGTGTGTGTGAGGGCTGCTCTCATTGGTCTGTTTTAGTGTGTATGAGGGCGGCTCTCATTGGTCAGTTTTAGTGTGTGTGAGGGCTGCTCTCATTGGTCAATTTTAGTGTGTGTGAGGGCTTCTCTCATTGGTCTGTTTTAGTGTGTGTGAGGGCTGCTCTCATTGGTCAGTTTTCATGTGTGTGTGAGGGCTGCTCTCATTGGTCAATTTTAGTGTGTGTGAGGGCTGCTCTCATTGGTCAGTTTTAGTGTGTGTGAGGGCTGCTCTCATTGGTCTGTTTTAGTATGTGTGAGGGCTGCTCTCATTGGTCAGTTTTAGTGTGCGTGAGGGCTGCTCTCATTGGTCAGTTTTAGTGTGTGTGAGGGCTGCTCTCATTGGTCAGTTTTAGTGTGTGTGAGGGCTGCTCTCATTGGTCAGTTTTAGTATGTGTGAGGGCTGCTCTCATTGGTCAGTTTTAGTATGTGTGAGGGCTGCTCTCATTGGTCAATTTTAGTGTGTGTGTGTGAGGGCTGCTCTCATTGGTCAGTTTTAGTGTGTGTGCTTCTCTCATTGGTCGTTTTTTTTCTCCCTCTTATGCGTGTGTTTTTCTGATTGGTCGATTTTTTCTTCTTTAAAAAAATTAAAACTCAGATATTTTATAGTCTTTGGCATCAGTGTGCGATATGGACTTTCATATTAGAAAAGCAAAATGCTATAAACTCAATTAATAATAATCATAATGATAATAATTGTAATAAAGACATTTATAGAGGGCGCATTCTAGAGGAACTACTCATGGCGCTTAACAAAGCTAAAATTGACTCCACATGTAAGATTACATCATACCTATCGAACATGCTCACATGCGCTCGCAGTCCCACCGTCACCCCAACGCAAACACATAATCCACACATACAAACAAACGAACTCAGTTACTACATGCCCGGTTCCACTCCTCCCATCTAATCCGCGCACACGCACGGTTAAAACCCGGAACAGCGAAGGACTTCATCATGCAGACCCATCACCCAGCATGAGCTGAATTGATGATTCGATGTGTCTTCCCAGATTATCAGGCGACTTGTATTAAACATTCACTCCCTTTTCTCTTATTCCAAGAGGTGAAACTTTATGTATAGTGATAGATCTTATCTTGATGTTATGCTGGTCCTCTATTTTCTGACTATGACTCCCACCTTGGTTTAAGGCTATGCCAGACCAAATGACATTAATTTTCTCTTGCAGTCAAGGGGTTAAGTGGGAGGGAGTTGTATAATAAGGGAGGTAATTTTAATACTTGCAAAGAAGGGCAATGTCTAGGAGAAGTAGGTCTTTAAGTGGGAGGGAGTCTTATAATGGGGGGGGGGGGGGTCTTCTTATAAGTGAGGTTCCACTGTGTACGCCATAGGCACTAAAGAGGTGTCCTTTCCACACCGATAACGATTTTAAACAAATGAATGCATTTAGCACCGTGAATGGACATTGACAACCTGTCCTGCACGATGGCAGATATCCAAGTGGCGCCTAGCAGCGACGTGTTCAGTTCTGCCCTGACTCTGCTGACCATTCTGCACGAGAGAGACGCCAGACGGAGGTTTGCCTCAGCAGAGCACTGGCTGGTTAGGTGAGCTGGGTGAAAAGAAAAAAAAGGGGGAGGTGTGGGATTGGAGGGCGGAGGACGAAGGGTGTGTGTGGAGGGGTGTCTTGTGGGTGGTGTGTAAGAGAGAGTTGTGTGTGTTTGTGTGTTACTTTCATTGGATAACATACAGTCAAAATATTTTAAGGAAGAAAATCGTTGTTTTAGCTTTATCTAACGATTTCTAATTCGTCACACTTTAAACGAAAGCGGCTCGACTTTTGTGCAACGGCACCGCTGTAGGCATGGCATTACTTTACCATTCTATATACATTCACACACACGCGTTGCATTACGTTGGGTTCGCTTTACTTATACTGCACCTATTTTTACTTGCATGGACTTTAAGCCGTCCACCTTGGTAGAAACGAACTGAGCACGGTAAAGTCATCATGTTTTCTTGATAAGCAGGGTGTCCATAGCCTCGCATCATTCACTTCAGCGAGGTGGACATGACTACACCGCTATGTGAAAGTCGTGCTGTGTTGCTAGTGCGTCTTCCTTTTTGCTCAAAAGTTTTTGCGTGTTTTGGTTTTGCTGTGGGCATCGTCCTGTTTACTCAAAAAGTCGTGGCTGATGTTTTGTTGCTAGTGGCGTCTGTCCGTTTTACTCAGAAAACTTTGTGCTAAGTGTTGTGCGATCTGTCCGGTTTACTCCAGAAAAAGTCGTATACTGTGTTTGAATATTGCTAGAATAAGAGTCGGTCCGGATTTTACTCGAAAAATCGTGCTTTTTTGTGCGTCTGTCCGGTTTACTCAGAAAATCGTTTTGTGAATTTGGTGATTTTATCAATTGTATTTGGTATACTCTTGTCACGAAACTTTCTCTGAAAATTCGACTGCCTCACACAGAGATCGCATCGCCACAAGCGCAGCCGCCATACTTTTTTCTCATTTTTTGTTAATAGGGGAGGGGGGGGGATATGGGGGCATGTGAAGGGAGGGGGGTGACGGCACTGTGAGGAGGGTGTGGACTGGAAGCCTAGCTATCAATTTACCAGCAGCGGGATTCTCCTTTATTATCGACTTTTAACTGCCGTGTGATTTTTTATGTGCCGTAAAGTGCATAGGTCCATACTAGCTTTAGTCCCACCGACGGACTCGACTTCTGTCGAAACCTGGGTCACTTCATCACATTTAAATTGCAGCCGAACATCTTAACCACTCTGCCACCTGCTTTCCCCTGTGTGTGTGTTGCGCGTCTTCTGAAAACGGCGCCCCTAATTGTGAGGACAGGCCGAGACTTTAAAATCATTTTTTTTTGTTTTCATCCGATCATTGGAATGGCAAAAACATGCCATTGGGAGAACATTGATAGCAAGGGGTCCCTGCATCGGCTGCATTTCCCCCTTCTTTTTCGCCCGTTCCCAACACTCGTCCATGGCTTAAAAATTATTCCACCAACACCAATCATTCTTATACATTAATTTATTTATATTTTATTATAGATACCAATATTCCAACTTTCTAGAGCATTTAAAATATAAAATTTTTTTATTGTATTTTATTGTCATTATTCTTCTTATATTTATTCACCGAAAAATAATACAAAAAATAGACCACCTAAAAAAAAGTTTCACCCCAACTAATAGCATTGTATCTCCTATAGCCATTTTCAATAATCTGGGATTATATTAGTTGTGCAAGTGAGAACTAAAAAACCTTTTATATAATCGATAACCCACAATTTTCATATCTCAGTTCGTAGAACCATAATTTTATAACAAAAAAAATTCATCAAAATCCTTTCTCAGTGTCCAAAAACAAAAAATCCCGATCCTTTGATTATCAGCTAAGCACAAATAGCCACGTACTCAAACAACACATCACAAAAGCAATTGAATTAATACAACAAAAAAAAGAAACAAAAAATAAAATATCCTCAAATAAACGTATAAATAAAAATACAAAAAAAAAAAATTGATACATCGTATTTTCATACATACAATGAAAAAAAATTAGACATTTATTATACAAAACAAAAAAATTCAAAAAAAAAAAATATTTATTTTATTTTATTCATATTTATATCAATCTCAAACAAAAGAAAAAAAAACAATCTAAGACCAAAAAAAGACCTAATTACGATGCTCGAAAAATTTTTTTTAATTTACCCCATAAAACGTTCTTCTAGATAATCCTAATTATTTTCTAACTTAAAAAAAAGGAAAACGAAAAAAAAAAGTTTAACATATGTTGTCAATTAAATATCTCACAAAAAAGCTATTCACTTTCTTTATTAAAGATTTTAAAGCATAGAAGTTTTCACTCCCTACCATACGCATCCAAAAAATACAATTGTTTATTATTAAAACAAAAAAATCAAACTCTTCAACTAACCTTTCTTAGAACTGATACAGAATTATAGTTAACTACAAAAAATGATGCATAAGGACAAAAAATTACCATTCGTCGAATTTATTCCTTGTGTGTGAATACACAACCAAAAAACCAGCCAAAGATCACACAACCACTACAAACCTCAAACAACTAAAACACACCTCAATAACATCCCCAATCAAAAAAAAAAAAAAAACAAAAAAAAAAAAAAGTGTCTTCTTCTCCTCTTTTCTTTCCTCTTTCCCCCTTTCCCCCCTTTTCTTCACTTCTCCTTTCTCTCATTTTCCTTATTCTTCCCTTCTCTCTCCGTCGTTTTCCCCCTCTTCTTATTCCTCCTCCCCTTCCCCTCCCTTTCTTCCCCCTGCTCTCTCCGCTTCTCCCACCCCCTTCTTCCTCCTTGGCACGTTCTTCCGCTGCAATCTTTATTTCCCCCCTCAGTGCCGAGCTTACAAAATTGCACTGCTGCTTGCGTATAGCCAGTAATCCCGGAATGAATAAGCCCCTTTTCGCGCGCGATTGCCCTTGGACGGCAATGCTTTATCACGAGTTGAGTCTTATGAGTGGAGCGCGTCCGGAGTGGAAGATGGAGTAGTGAGCGGTCTGGTGCTGTGGCAATCATGAAGCGAACATCAACAACTGTTTGATTATGCGTTCAGTCATCCAAAACACCTAAATGGTCTGACGTTAGAAGAATCTGGCAACATGCTCGATCTGTTGTGAATGAAGATAACGGCTGGGCAGTAGAAGATTCGGGCCAACTCCAGTGACAATGACTTGAGATTGCTGATTGGCTGACTCATAGAATCTGTTTGTCTTCTGGGACACCATTTGTTTTACCATGAAGAAGTCCCTAGGACCCTCTTTTTGCATCTTTAGGTTCCTTGGACCCCCTTTTCTAAAGGTCTAGAATATCACTGCTTTCACCGCCATCCGTAGCTTTTCTCAACTCCTTTCAGTTCATGCCTTTTGTGTAAAGACCCCGCCACGCACGTGTCACATTCCCGCTTATGCTTGGAAATTTCTTAAGATGTCTTGCCACTATAAGCCAGAATAACCCGTGATTTTAACATGTGACGTGGTGGAGTCTTTTACAATCATAACACCAGCATAAACCATATTTTAAAAAACGGTTTATTCATTAGTGCTTACATTGTTTTATGGTGGCATTACCACTTTTAAGGTCTTTTCTTCCCTAACCGACAATCAATGATAAGATATTTGCCGCTGTTTCAAAGAAATAACTTGAAACAAATAGCTCGTGTGGAA
>CM065702.1:26580817-26598317 GCA_017654935.2 Phymorhynchus buccinoides
CACTGACAGAAAGAGCGAATGGCACTGACAGAAAGAGCGAATGTCACTGACAGAAAGAGCGAATGTCACTGACAGAAAGCTAGAGGGTCGTTGAGGATTGGGATGGGGCAAGAAGTACCTTACAAGAAAAAAATGTCTGTTACTTTCTTACTATCCCTAACCCTATCCCTAACCCTATCCCTAACCCTAACCCTAAAACCCTATCCCTAACCCTATCCCTAACCCTATCCCTAACCCTATCCCTAACTTTCTGAGTTTTATGCGACTCTCTGAAATTCGCTCTTTTTGTCATTACTGTTTGCTCTTTTCGGCATCTTGTAGTTCGCGCATTTCGTATCGCGCTTTTCGAATGCTCCGTCGCAGCTAGAGGCGCGCCACCCCCTTTTTTGTTTGTGGCTCAAGCCACAAAACCTATAACTCACTTTGTCGGTCGGTCGGTCTGTCTGTCTGTCTGTCTGTCTGTCTGTCGGTCCAAAATTGTCGCACTTCAAATCGAGGCGACGACGAAAATGGTGTTTTACGTCCTCTTGGTCTGAATCAGACAGACACATATGGGACATTTGTAAATACAAATATGGTGGGAACAATACTGGAGGCAATGCCCGGAGGCAGTACGAAACCAGTAAAGTCCCGATTTTTTAAATTAATACAGATAGCTGTAGCGGTAACCACGCCTCGGTTAAACCTCATCGGCTATGGCACCGCTACAAGAATTTGTTGCATTCTGATCACTTCAAATCGAGGCGAGAGAGAAAATGGAGTTTTACGTCCTCTTGGTCTGAATCAGTACACATATGGGACATTTGTAAATACAAATATGGTGGGAACAATACTGGAGGCAATGCCCGGAGGCAGTGCAAAACCAGTAAAGTCCCGATCTTCAAATCGAGGCTACACTTCAAATTGAGGCCGCTCTTTAAAATGATGTATTTTAAAGCGTACAAAATAATAAACATACGTAATACAGACACTACAACAGACACGACGAGTATGCGGTGCTTCTTTTGATGAGTATAAGTAGGATACATAGTTTTAAATGTTTTCCAAAAGATATAAAAAGTTACGAAATGATACAGAGATAACATTCTGGTTTACAGAAAAAAATTATTGAAAAGCCAGGGGAGGCAACTCATGATTGGAGTGGTAAAAATAGACCGCGTGCCACAAACTATTGCGATTTTCGCGCTTGTTTTTTTTGCATTCGATTTTTTTGTGTGACTGATGATGAAGGAAGGGTGGGGAGAGGGGATTGTGACACCAAATGACAACTTTTTTATTGCCACTAGGAAGTGTATGGGCACACGGGACCTCGATTTATCGTCTCATCCGAAAGACTCCACGTTCAGACCGTAAGGCCTAGTGCAGAGTGAGAGGAAAAATCCCCTGTACCCAGGTTCGAACTCGGGTTTATTGTATACGAGGCGAACGCGTTTACCTCTATGCCACTCTACACGTGTAGAACGCCTAGAAGATAAACAGAAACATAAGTTTCTTTTTGCTCTGAGGATTTAGTACGGTAGTTTGTCAAGAATGTGAGTGAGTGCGGGTGTTCCAGCTTTAATTGTGTTGTTCAGAACGTTGGTGTTTTCTTTTTGTAGCATTTGACTTTTTTGTAAAGATGGTTTCTTCTTATCTTTCTTCTTCTCTAACTGTTACTACAACAAAAACAACCGCAACTACTACTACTACTACTACTACTACTACTACTACTACTATTACTACTACTACTACTACTACTACTACTACTACTACTACTATTACTACTACTATTACTATTACTACTACTATTACTATTACTATTACTACTACTACTACTACTATTACTACTACTACTACTACTACTACTACTACTACTACTACTACTACTACTACTACTATTACTACTACTACTACTACTACTACTACTACTACTACTACTACTACTACTACTAATAACCAAAGACACTCAGTAGAAATATGTAAGCTTTTTGATACTACTAAGGAGCGAATCAGTTATATCATGGGCGGTGGGGAGGGGGTGTCCAACTGTTGGGTTGGGAGGTCTTGGAGGGGGGGGGGGGGGGTCAAAGCCTACGGGAAAAAAAAAGAAAATGTTTCAGTGATGCCCAGTCACTTAACAAGATCATTTAAACTCTATTCATACTTCTTCTTTTTTTTTTAATAGTCATGCTGTTAAAACAAATACAGTGAAGAACTGATAACTAAAAACCGGATAACTCAAAAACACTGGATAACTCACAATCTTTGGAATCTTTAGTTCCTTCGTTTCTTGGTTTTTTTGGTGTGTGTTTTTACGGATGGCTTGATAAAAAAAAAAGTATATTATTTGCTTATTCAATGTTCCATCTGGAAATAAAATTTCGACTTGACTTGACAATAATGTTTGGGTCCAAACAATCTCTATGTTGAAAAGTCTTTTTAACGCAAAATATCGGCTATTTCAAAATAAAATTTCAGTCCTTCAATTTTGACTTAAGCGATTTTACTGTAACATACAAAATAGACAAAGTACAAATAATGTATTAAAACAAATGGCAGATATAGGGTTTTATTAACCCTTTCACCGCCAGCCATCTTTGAGCCAAAACTTTCCATTAAACTTGCTTGGCTACAGAAACGATTTCATCTGCAATATTGTGGGATTTCTTTGTGACACATTTAGAATAGGGTCAATCCTTACTACCTAAATTTAGGAACACAATATCATTGAATAATAGACCCTGATTTCAAGAGTTTTAATGACATGGGTGCTAAATCATTGTGGTGCAAAAATGTGACATTGGCGGTGAAAGGGTTAATCTGTTGGCCTTTTTAGTTGAATGGGAGTTGTTAAAGGGTTTTATTAAATATTATTTTGTATGTGTATCAGGTTGACAAACACGCATGCAAACAAATACACCAAATGTATATTAATGCTTATCGTTAGTTCATTAGTTTCTGCGAGGGTGAGGTGTTATCAGAGAGTGACAGTGCTGGTGAATGAGGGTGGATGTTTTTGTGAGTGAGAATCATGTTATTTTTGGTACTTTATTTCTTTGCACTGGAATGTAGGTAGTGTGACTATCTTGTTGATTTTAATGCATGTTTTTCATCTTCCAATCGTTGCTTTTGTAAAGCGCATCGAGCATATTACTGTATGGAGTTTTAGTGCTATATGAAATAAAATAATAATTATTATTATTATTATTATCTATTCACAAAGAGTAACAACAACAAAAGAAAGCTCAAACAATGATTTATTCTTTTTTGTATGACTATTTGTTTTTATTTTACTTTTCAAACAAACTATCTTATTATTATTATTATTATTATTATTATTATTATTGTATGGAGTTTAGTGCTATCTGAAATAAAATTATATTATTATTATTATTATCTATTCACAAAGAGTAGCAACAACAAAAAGAAAACCCAAACAATGATTTATTAATTTTTCTATGACTATTTTTTTTAATTTTACTTTTCAAACAAACTATCTCACAAAAGCAATAAAACAATACTCCCATTCCTCACATCCAGTTTACAAACTTTTCACAACATTATCATGTTGACATTTGAAATGTTGCCAATGTGTTTACGGTGTCGTTACTTTGTCACTGGGCACATCATTCATGCGCTGTTTGTTGCTGCTTTGATTATGTTACAAGATACCACGAGTAGCAGTAATAGGCGTGTTCATATTTTCTGTCAATAACATTGATTTAACCAAGCTTTTTTTTCTTGATGAATAATACAGTGGAGAACTGATAACTCTTAAACCAATAACTCAAAAACACTGGATAACTCACAATAATTTTTGGGGCCCCAGTATAATAATCTCTACGTTGAAAAGTCTTTTTAACTAAAAACATTGGCTATCTGAAAAATGAAATTTCAGTCCCTTCAATTTTGACAAGCTCTTTTTTTTACTGTAGTTAATTTGTTTTCAGCAAATGTCTCAGTGAAATTATTTCCAACAACCAAAAGGGTGTTTTTGTAGGTCGAAAAATAATTGGGGGAAATAGGTCAAAGAGAGACACAACCACAGAAACAAATACAAAACAAACAAAAAACACTTTCATAATAAGTTGGGTTTTTAAAAAAAGAAGGTATGTTCATTCTGGGAAAAAGAAATCTGATAAACTCCCAACAAAATGTTGTTTCTTCATTAACATTGGCATCCATCTCTTGCATTTTTCTTATTTATTAAAGCAAAATGTACCAAATAAAATCTACAGTCGCCCACCCCTCACCCCCAACACACACCTTTCTCACTCCCAGACACACACACACACAATCTAATGCACTGCATTTGTACACTATCGGTATCAACTGATGAAACCAGAGCCACTGTACTGACACTTTTACCCCAGAGAAGTAGTAGGCCTACACAATATCCCAGCGATATACATACAGACTTCTATGCAATATCCTTACCCGCACCCCCACCCCCTTTTCCAGCTTCATCTCAACACTCCTTTCTGTCTTTCTTTTCTTCCTGGCTTCCTTATCCCCCCCCCCCCCCTCTCTCTCTCAATCGCACGGCCTCATTGGTTCTATCCACAAAAGGGGGCGGAGCAAACGACCAAAACTACTACCACGCGCTGTGATAGAAAAAGTTGTCTCAAAAAGGGGCGTGGCTAGCAGAAGTAAAGGCGTGGGTTTTTTGTCAACTTCAGTCAAGCCAATGGAGTCGAGCGCGAATGATTGACAGGCGCGCGTGCAACCGTCTGGCAGCCAAGTGATGATGGTTGGCCCCTCTTCTCGCCTGGCGAGCTGCTGATCCGATAATTTGATTGCCAATGCGGCCTCCTCCTACCGACAACAAGTCCGTTGAAGTGGGGGAAAGGTGGGGAGTGGGGGGGAAACCTATGGGGAGTTTGCACGTGCGAACGAACACCACTCGTCACGCGCACTTGAAGCTTTTCTCCACTCTGCGAGTTTGAAGAGCGACAGGTTTCACTGAGTGAGGAAAGGGCGTGAACTCTGTATAAAGTGGATTACATCGAAAGTTTAGAAAGTGATTTTGTTTTTGACTTTCAGCTTGGTTTTTTTTTCTTTCTCTCTGAACAGAAAGGTATTAGATTATGATTTTTGCTTCTTACCTTTGCTTGTGATTCTGAATTGAAATTGTGTGCATAGTCAAACGTTATTATTCGCGAGGGAAAAATGAATGTGTCAGTAGATGTTTTTTTAAACATTTTTGTGAAAGCTAAAATAAGATAATTATATTACTAGCATCGACTGAACTTTTATAAATATTAAATACCGCGACGAATCAGCAGAGAAGGAAACTGACAACAGTCCCTCACGCGCCTCTCCGTTGAAGGGGACCAATCAGCGCGCACCTTTCATCGCACGTGTCACGCGCCAAAAACACATTATCACAACAGTGCATTAGTTTAGGGTTAAAACCTAAACTGGGTGAAAAGTGAAAAGGAGGTGGAGAGAGAGAGAGAGAGAGAGAGAGAGGAGAGAGAGATGAACGGAACGGGGAAGTGGTTTCAGTTTGAAGGTGAGGAGAGGCGTTTGGAGAGAGAGAGAGAGGGAGAGAGTGGGGCGGGGGTGTTAAAATCCCATACAAAAGCCAGAATTTTGTGGCAAATCATCGAGAGTCGAGCTATCAACCGGCTAACACCAAGGTAGGCCTATACTGTCGAAGTGTGAAGCTGTGAAACTGTGAAGTTGTGAACACGATTTCTTCACATGATACCAACCTCCCAGCTAAACCGAGCTCCGCATGGTCCAAGTAGCGGTGCCAGCGAGAGACGGTGGCACTGGATGCCTGTCAACTCAGTTCACACTCTGAGAGGGGAAAGAGATAAGAACTGAACGGCAAATATAATAATAGGCTAGCCTGAAGTGACGCCAGCTTCCCCCGAGTTTTGTTACTATTGATGACGTGTGGACAAGTGTCAACTCGCGAGTCTCTCTCTCTCTCTCTCTCTCTCTCTCTCTCTCTCTCTCTCTCTCTCGCTCTCTCTCTCTCTCTATCTCTCTTCCTCCCTCTCTCTCTCAACCCACCCACCGGCATTATTATCATCATCATCATCATCATCATCTGGAACCATCATTATCGTCGTTGTTGTCGTCGGTTGTACAGCGAGTGTTGACGACGAAGAAAGAAAGAGTCAAGACTTGTTTGTTATAAACATTGTCAGAGAAAAGAAGACTACGATTAAAACCAATGATTTTGTTTTGGTGTGTGTGTGTGTGTGTGCCGAGATAACAAGTCATAATGTTGTCAGTTCATTCTCATGAAGTCAAGACTCTTGATTATTGTCGGAGAAGAAGAATACGATTTGGCCCAAGATAAAAGTCATCTCGTCGGTTGGTTCATTGTCATGAACTTAAAATTTGGATCCGAAAAACAAAACAAATTGAGAGACTAGAGTTAATATCCTAATTCCTCAGATATTGCAAATAGTTTTCCAGTGTCCAGTGTCTAGTGACATTGCAAATCAAGATATGCGCCGAGATGAAAGAGGTCATTTTTTTCTCGCTTCGTTGTCATGTTCTAACATTTTGGATCCGAAAAACAAAACAAATTGAGAGACAAGAGTTAATATTCTAATTCTTCAGATATTGCAAATCAAGAATTTGTTTTCATGTGTTGAGATAAAAGTCATTACTTCTGTCGGTTCAATGTCATGATCTTAAATTTTGGATCCGAAAAACAAAACAAATTGAGAGACAAGAGTTGATATCTTAATTCCTCAGACATTGCAAATCAAGATATG
Source organism: Phymorhynchus buccinoides (assembly GCA_017654935.2). NCBI lineage: Eukaryota > Metazoa > Mollusca > Gastropoda > Neogastropoda > Raphitomidae > Phymorhynchus > Phymorhynchus buccinoides. Next base: position 26,587,537 of record CM065702.1, read on the forward strand.
TGCCGAAATAAAAGTCGTCTTTTTTTTGGGTTCGGTTTATTGTCTGTCATGTTCTCAAATTTTGGATCCGAAAAACAAAAGTTGAGATACCAGAATTACCATTCTATGCCTAATTCTTCAGGCACTGGCAGAAAGCAAAACATGTGAAATAAATCGTAGCTGCAAGAAAATGAATAGTGAATAGTGCCATCAAGAAATGTGCGACACATAAGAATAATAATAATACTGGTTATTTATAGAGCGCTTAAACTCCCTTTGCAGGGAGCTCAAAGCGCTGAACAAAGGCCTAAACACTAACATACAGATAAACATACACATTAAAGACAAGCCAAGAATAATCAATGAATATAAACATTACAAAATAAGTGAGACTGTTAATACAAAACACATGTATTAATCTCTCTCGCCCTCCCACCCCCCCATATAAAACCTCGGTCCTGAATTTTAAATAAAGACAAACAAGAAACATTAATTTTCATATTGAAACAACCATTCCTCCATTCAAGTAAACACAAAACGGTGTTGTTGTTTTTCATTTTTCTCCCTTCAACTGAATCAACTGTGATCTTGTTTTGCAAGTGATTATTTGTTTTTCACGGTGTTTGATTTCTTTTTTTTTGGTAATCCTTTTTAAACCTTTGCGTGTGTATACGATATTTTATTTTGTTAAGAAACTGAAAGACTTATTCAATGTCACCTTCAAGAAAATATTTAAAACTGTACGTGATCTAAAACAACAACAACACGTTTTCTTCTCTTTATTTGCAAGGGGATTTTCTTTATAAGTGAGCATCATTCAAGGGCTCCCTGGGACCCCCATTTGGGGGTCTATGAAGCACTAGAATTCTCAAGGACCCTCTAAAAGAATGAGCAGGGGGGGTCCCAGGGATGCACTAGAAACAAATCTTTTTAGCATTCACAATGCCACTGGGACCCTCTATCCCGCCCTCTAGGACCCTCTATACTGTTAGTGAAGGAGTCCCTATACTGTTTGTTTTGCGGGACGATTGGGAGCCCTGCCATTTTTTTTCTTTGTGTTGAACTCTAACAATTTTTTTATCAGTTAGGATCATAATTATATATATAACTGCGCTTCTAGTTTTTAAAGTGGATATTCATTGATCGCGCAAGACATTTTGAAAACCAGTCATCCTAGTAACAATTGGGCAGCGATTTAATGCTTAAAAAACCCTAGATGATTTTGACCCAAAAAACATGCTTGTGGCAAAAGAAAAGACCATCTAACCCTAACCATATCCCTAACCCTATCCCTAACCACGGAAAGAACCAAGAATTAGAGCAGGAGGGTGTAAATCTAGTCTACATATTTGCCGAGAAATCGATGTACAAAGCCATGCACTTATACTATTTTTTTTGCTGGAACCATTCCTTTTTTTGGTTGATAAATTTTAAGTCGTAACAATTCACCCAACAACCGGTGTTTAAAAACAAAAGAAAAAAACAGTCCCTAGGAACCAAAGACAAGTGAAACCCACAGAAACTCACAAAACCAAAACCTCTGTTAAAACACTAGGCGTTCAAGACTGCACTTAGTTATCTCAAAACATGGAACACTCAATTTTTTTAGTAAAGTTTTATTATTTGTGTGTATTTGACGGTTTAAGGTTTTGGTTAGGGTTAGATAGGGTTAGAGTCATTTTATTTTCAGATTGAATGGTTAAAAGATACACATTCTAAAGTTTTGCTGAAAACCGACATTGTCACGCGAATGGCGTCACTTTCCATATTTGGAGATGACCAAGTGCAGCATTGAACGTCTTGTTGTTAAAACCATGTATCAGTCCCTGGGACTGACAGATCACATGTTGTTCAGTGTTATGGTTTTGCAATCAGCATGTTACTGATAATTATCAGTCGTTGTTGACGTACCCTGGCTTAAAGACTCCAGGGATCATCCCAACAATCGAGCACTTGAAGAACTATGGTACAAATGCACCAGCTAGGGATGAGAACATACGTGTGTGACCGTTTTTTTTATTACCCCCGCCCCGTGGGGCAGCCATCCTCCGAAGTCGGAGTGTGGCTGCCCACGGGGCGGGGTAATCAAAAAACGGTCACACACGTAATGTTCTCATCCCTCCCTAGCTGGTGCATTTGTACCAGTGACCATAGTGTTCAAGTGCTTCGGCTGTTGGGATGATCCCTGGAGTCTTTAAGCCAGGGTACGACAACAACGACTGATAATTATCAGTAACATGCTGATTGCAAAACCATAACACTGAACAACATGTGACCTGTCAGTCCCAGGGACTGATACATGGTTTTTAACAACAAGACGTTCAATGCTGCACTTGGTCATCTCCAAATATGGAAAGTGACGCCAATCGCGTGACAATGTCGGTTTTCAGCAAAACTTTAGAATGTGTATCTTTTAACCATTCAATCTGAAATTAAACTGGCTCTAATCCTAACCAAAACCTTAAACCGTCAAATACACAACAAATAAAACTCTACTAAAAATTGAGTGTTCCATGTTTTGAGATAACTAAGTGCAGTCTTGAACGCCTAGTGTTTTAACAGAGGTTTTGGTTTTGTGAGTTTCTGTGGGTTTCACTTGTCTTTGGTTCCTAGGGACTGTTTTTTTCTTTTGTTTTTAAACACCGGTTGTTGGGTGAATTGTTACGACTTAAAATGTATCAACCAAAAAAAAGGAATGGTTCCAGCCAAAAAAATAGTATAAGTGCATGGCTTTTTGTACATCGATTTCTCGGCAAATAATATTATGTAGATTTACACCCTCCTGCTCTATTTCTTGGTTCTTTCCGTGGTTAGGGATAGGGTTAGGGATATGGTTAGGGTTAGATGGTCTTTTCTTTTGCCACAAGCATGTTTTTTGGGTCAAAATCATCTAGGGTTTTTTAAGCATTAAATCGCTGCCCAATTGTTACTAGGATGACTGGTTTTCAAAATGTCTTGCGCGATCAATGAATATCCACTTTAAAAACTAGAAGCGCAGTTATATATATAATTATGATCCTAACTGATAAAAAAATTGTTAGAGTTCAACACAAAGAAAAAAAATGGCAGGGCTCCCAATCGTCCCGCAAAACAAAAGGTCCCAGGGACTCCTTCACTAACAGTATAGAGGGTCCTAGAGGCGGGATAGAGAGGGTCCCAGTGGCAATGTGAATGCTAAAAAGAATTTTTTCTAGTGCATCCCTGGGACCCCCTGCTCATTCTTTTAGAGGGTCCTTGAGAATTATAGTGCTTCATAGACCCCCAAATGGGGGTCCCAGGGAGCCTTGAATGATGCTCACTTATAAAGAAAATCCCCTTGCAAATAAAGAGAAGAAAACGTGTTGTTGTTGTTTTAGATCACGTACAGTTTTAAATATTTTCTTGAAGGTGACATTGAATAAGTCTTTCAGTTTCTTAACAAAATAAAATATCGTATACACACGCAAAGGTTTAAAAAGGATTACCAAAAAAAAAGAAATCAAACACCGTGAAAAACAAATAATCACTTGCAAAACAAGATCACAGTTGATTCAGTTGAAGGGAGAAAAATGAAAAACAACAACACCGTTTTGTGTTTACTTGAATGGAGGAATGGTTGTTTCAATATGAAAATTAATGTTTCTTGTTTGTCTTTATTTAAAATTCAGGACCGAGGTTTTATATGGGGGGAGGGAGGCGAGAGAGATTAATACATGTATTTTGTATTAACAGTCTCACTTATTTGTAATGTTTATATTCATTGATTATTCTTGGCTTGTCTTAATTAATGTGTATGTTTATCTGTATGTTAGTGTTTAGGCCTTTGTTCAGCGCTTTGTGCTCCCTGCAAAGGGAGTTAAGCGCTCTATAAATAACCAGTATTATTATTATTCTTATGTGTCGCACATTTCTTGATGGCACTATTCACTATTCATTTTCTTGCAGCTACGATTTATTTCACATGTTTTGCTTTCTGCCAGTGCCTGAAGAATTAGGCATAGAATGGTAATTCTGGTATCTCAACTTTTGTTTTTCGGATCCAAAATTTGAGAACATGACAGACAATAAACCGAACCCAAAAAAAAGACGACTTTTATTTCGGCACATATCTTGATTTGCAATGTCTGAGGAATTAAGATATCAACTCTTGTCTCTCAATTTGTTTTGTTTTTCGGATCCAAAATTTAAGATCATGACATTGAACCGACAGAAGTAATGACTTTTATCTCAACACATGAAAACAAATTCTTGATTTGCAATATCTGAAGAATTAGAATATTAACTCTTGTCTCTCAATTTGTTTTGTTTTTCGGATCCAAAATGTTAGAACATGACAACGAAGCGAGAAAAAAATGACCTCTTTCATCTCGGCGCATATCTTGATTTGCAATGTCACTAGACACTGGACACTGGAAAACTATTTGCAATATCTGAGGAATTAGGATATTAACTCTAGTCTCTCAATTTGTTTTGTTTTTCGGATCCAAATTTTAAGTTCATGACAATGAACCAACCGACGAGATGACTTTTATCTTGGGCCAAATCGTATTCTTCTTCTCCGACAATAATCAAGAGTCTTGACTTCATGAGAATGAACTGACAACATTATGACTTGTTATCTCGGCACACACACACACACACACCAAAACAAAATCATTGGTTTTAATCGTAGTCTTCTTTTCTCTGACAATGTTTATAACAAACAAGTCTTGACTCTTTCTTTCTTCGTCGTCAACACTCGCTGTACAACCGACGACAACAACGACGATAATGATGGTTCCAGATGATGATGATGATGATGATGATAATAATGCCGGTGGGTGGGTTGAGAGAGAGAGGAGAGAAAGAGAGAGAGAGAGAGAGAGAGAGAGAGATGAGAGAGAGAGAGAGAGAGAGAGAGAGAGAGAGAGACTCGCGAGTTGACACTTGTCCACACGTCATCAATAGTAACAAAACTCGGGGGAAGCTGGCGTCACTTCAGGCTAGCCTATTATTATATTTGCCGTTCAGTTCTTATCTCTTTCCCCTCTCAGAGTGTGAACTGAGTTGACAGGCATCCAGTGCCACCGTCTCTCGCTGGCACCGCTACTTGGACCATGCGGAGCTCGGTTTAGCTGGGAGGTTGGTATCATGTGAAGAAATCGTGTTCACAACTTCACAGTTTCACAGCTTCACACTTCGACAGTATAGGCCTACCTTGGTGTTAGCCGGTTGATAGCTCGACTCTCGATGATTTGCCACAAAATTCTGGCTTTTGTATGGGATTTTAACACCCCCGCCCCACTCTCTCCCTCTCTCTCTCTCTCCAAACGCCTCTCCTCACCTTCAAACTGAAACCACTTCCCCGTTCCGTTCATCTCTCTCTCTCTCTCTCTCTCTCTCTCTCTCTCCACCTCCTTTTCACTTTCACCCAGTTTAGGTTTTAACCCTAAACTAATGCACTGTTGTGATAATGTGTTTTTGGCGCGTGACACGTGCGATGAAAGGTGCGCGCTGATTGGTCCCCTTCAACGGAGAGGCGCGTGAGGGACTGTTGTCAGTTTCCTTCTCTGCTGATTCGTCGCGGTATTTAATATTTATAAAAGTTCAGTCGATGCTAGTAATATAATTATCTTATTTTAGCTTTCACAAAAATGTTTAAAAAAACATCTACTGACACATTCATTTTTCCCTCGCGAATAATAACGTTTGACTATGCACACAATTTCAATTCAGAATCACAAGCAAAGGTAAGAAGCAAAAATCATAATCTAATACCTTTCTGTTCAGAGAGAAAGAAAAAAAAACCAAGCTGAAAGTCAAAAACAAAATCACTTTCTAAACTTTCGATGTAATCCACTTTATACAGAGTTCACGCCCTTTCCTCACTCAGTGAAACCTGTCGCTCTTCAAACTCGCAGAGTGGAGAAAAGCTTCAAGTGCGCGTGACGAGTGGTGTTCGTTCGCACGTGCAAACTCCCCATAGGTTTCCCCCCCACTCCCCACCTTTCCCCCACTTCAACGGACTTGTTGTCGGTAGGAGGAGGCCGCATTGGCAATCAAATTATCGGATCAGCAGCTCGCCAGGCGAGAAGAGGGGCCAACCATCATCACTTGGCTGCCAGACGGTTGCACGCGCGCCTGTCAATCATTCGCGCTCGACTCCATTGGCTTGACTGAAGTTGACAAAAAACCCACGCCTTTACTTCTGCTAGCCACGCCCCTTTTTGAGACAACTTTTTCTATCACAGCGCGTGGTAGTAGTTTTGGTCGTTTGCTCCGCCCCCTTTTGTGGATAGAACCAATGAGGCCGTGCGATTGAGAGAGAGAGGGGGGGGGGGGGGGGGGGATAAGGAAGCCAGGAAGAAAGAAAGACAGAAAGGAGTGTTGAGATGAAGCTGGAAAAGGGGGTGGGGGTGCGGGTAAGGATATTGCATAGAAGTCTGTATGTATATCGCTGGGATATTGTGTAGGCCTACTACTTCTCTGGGGTAAAAGTGTCAGTACAGTGGCTCTGGTTTCATCAGTTGATACCGATAGTGTACAAATGCAGTGCATTAGATTGTGTGTGTGTGTGTCTGGGAGTGAGAAAGGTGTGTGTTGGGGGTGAGGGGTGGGCGACTGTAGATTTTATTTGGTACATTTTGCTTTAATAAATAAGAAAAATGCAAGAGATGGATGCCAATGTTAATGAAGAAACAACATTTTGTTGGGAGTTTATCAGATTTCTTTTTCCCAGAATGAACATACCTTCTTTTTTTAAAAACCCAACTTATTATGAAAGTGTTTTTTGTTTGTTTTGTATTTGTTTCTGTGGTTGTGTCTCTCTTTGACCTATTTCCCCCAATTATTTTTCGACCTACAAAAACACCCTTTTGGTTGTTGGAAATAATTTCACTGAGACATTTGCTGAAAACAAATTAACTACAGTAAAAAAAAGAGCTTGTCAAAATTGAAGGGACTGAAATTTCATTTTCAGATAGCCAATGTTTTTAGTTATACAGACTTTTCAACGTAGAGATTATTATACTGGGGCCCCAAAAATTATTGTGAGTTATCCAGTGTTTTTGAGTTATTGGTTTAAGAGTTATCAGTTCTCCACTGTATTATTCATCAAGAAAAAAAAGCTTGGTTAAATCAATGTTATTGACAGAAAATATGAACACGCCTATTACTGCTACTCGTGGTATCTTGTAACATAATCAAAGCAGCAACAAACAGCGCATGAATGATGTGCCCAGTGACAAAGTAACGACACCGTAAACACATTGGCAACATTTCAAATGTCAACATGATAATGTTGTGAAAAGTTTGTAAACTGGATGTGAGGAATGGGAGTATTGTTTTATTGCTTTTGTGAGATAGTTTGTTTGAAAAGTAAAATTAAAAAAAATAGTCATAGAAAAATTAATAAATCATTGTTTGGGTTTTCTTTTTGTTGTTGCCCTACTCTTTGTGAATAGATAATAATAATAATAATAATAATTTTATTTCAGATAGCACTAAAACTCCATACAATAATAATTAATAATAATATAATAATAATAATAATAAGATAGTTTGTTTGAAAAGTAAAATAAAAACAAATAGTCATACAAAAAAGAATAAAATCATTGTTTGAGCTTTTCTTTTGTTGTTGTTACTCTTTGTGAATAAGATAATAATAATAATAATAATTATTATTTTATTTCATATAGCACTAAACTCCATACAGTAATATGCTCGATGCGCTTTACAAAAAGCAGCATTGGAAGATGAAAAACATGCATTAGAATCAACAAGATAGTCACACTACCTACATTTCAGTGCAAAGAAATAAAGTAACAAAAATAACATGATTCTCACTCACAAATACATCCACCCTCATTCACCCTGCACTGCCACTCTCTGATAACACCTCACCCTCGCAGAAACTAATGAACTAACGATAAGCATTAATATACATTTGGTGTATTTGTTTGCATGCGTGTTTGTCAACCTGATACACATACAAAATAATATTTAATAAAACCCTTTAACAACTCCCATTCAACTAAAAAGGCCAACAGATTTAACCCTTTCACCGCCAATGTCACATTTTTGCACCACAATGATTTAGCACCCATGTCATTAAAACTCTTGAAATCAGGGTCTATTATTCAATGATATTGTGTTCCTAAATTTAGGCAGTAAGGATTGACCCTATTCTAAATGTGTCACAAAGAAATCCCACAATATTGCAGACGAAATCGTTTCTGTAGCCAAGCAAGTTTAATGGGAAGTTTTGGGTCAAAGATGGCTGGCGGTGAAAGGGTTAATAAAACCCTATATCTGCCATTTGTTTTAATACATTATTTGTACTTTGTCTATTTTGTATGTTACAGTAAAATCGCTTAAGTCAAAATTGAAGGACTGAAATTTTATTTTGAAATAGCCGATATTTTGCGTTAAAAAGACTTTTCAACATAGAGATTGTTTGGACCCAAACATTATTGTCAAGTCAAGTCGAAATTTTATTTCCAGATGGAACATTGAATAAGCAAAAAATAATAATATACTTTTTTTTTATCAAGCTATCCGTAAAAACACACACCAAAAAACGAAGGAACTAAAGATTCCAAAGATTGTGAGTTATCCAGTGTTTTTGAGTTATCCGGTTTTTAGTTATCAGTTCTTCACTGTATTTGTTTTAACAGCATGACTATTAAAAAAAAAAGAAGAAGTATGAATAGAGTTTAAATGATCTTGTTAAGTGACTGGGCATCACTGAAACATTTTCTTTTTTTTTCCAGTAGGCTTTGACCCCCCCCCCCCCCTCCAAGACCTCCCAACCCAACAGTTGGACACCCTCCCCACCGCCACCCCTCCCCCACCGCAATGATATAACTGATTCGCTCCTTAGTAGTATCAAAAAGCTATACATATTTCTACTGAGTGTACTTTGGCTAGTAGTCGTAGTAGTAGTAGTAGTAGTCGTAGTAGTAGTAGTAGTAGTAGTAGTAATAAGTAGTTAGTAGTAGTAGTAGTAGTAGTAGTAGTAGTAGTAGTAGTAGTAATAGTAGTAGTAGTAGTAGTAATAGTAATAGTAGTAGTAATAGTAATAGTAGTAGTAATAGTAGTAGTCGTACGTAGTAGTAGTAGTAGTAGTAGTAGTAGTAATAGTAGTAGTAGTAGTAGTAGTGTAGTAGTAGTAGTAGTTGCGGTTGTTTTTGTTGTAGTAACAGTTAGAGAAGAAGAAAGATAAGAAGAAACCATCTTTACAAAAAAGTCAAATGCTACAAAAAGAAAACACCAACGTTCTGAACAACACAATTAAAGCTGGAACACCCGCACTCACTCACATTCTTGACAAACTACCGTACTAAATCCTCAGAGCAAAAAGAAACTTATGTTTCTGTTTATCTTCTAGGCGTTCTACATGTGGTGTAGAGTGGCACAGAGGTTAACGCGTTCGCCTCGTGTACAATAAACCCGAGTTCGAACCTGGGTACAGGGATTTTTTCCTCTCACTCTGCACTAGGCCTTACACGGTCTGAGCGTGGAGTCTTTCGGATGAGACGATAAATCGAGGTCCCGTGTGCCCATACACTTCCTAGTGGCAATAAAAAAGTTGTCATTTGGTGTCACAATCCCCTCTCCCCACCCTTCCTTCATCATCAGTCACACAAAAAACGCATCGCATGCAAGAAAAACAAGCGCGAAATCGCAATAGTTTGTGGCACGCGGTCGATTTTTACCACTCCAATCATGAGTAACCTCCCCTGGCTTTTCAATAATTTTAATCTGTAAACCAGAATGTTATCTCTGTATCATTTCGTAACTTTTTATATCTTTTGGAAAACATTTAAAACTATGTATCCTACTTATACTCATCAAAAGAAGCACCGCATACTCGTCGTGTCTGTTGTAGTGTCTGTATTACGTATGTTTATTATTTTGTACGCTTTTAAAATACATCATTTTAAAGAGCGGCCTCAATTTGAAGTGTAGCCTCGATTTGAAGATCGGGACTTTACTGGTTTTTGCACTGCCTCCGGGCATTGCCTCCAGTATTGTTCCCACCATATTTGTATTTACAAATGTCCCATATGTGTCTGATTCAGACAAAGAGGACGTAAAACTCCATTTTTTCTCTCTCGCCTCGATTTGAAGTGATCAGAATGAAAAACAAATACTTGTAGGCGGTGCCATAGCCGATGAGGTTTAACCGAGGTGTGGTTACTGCTACAGCTATCTGTATTAATTTTAAAAAATCGGGACTTTACTGGTTTCGTACTGCCTCCGGGCATTGCCTCCAGTATTGTTCCCACCATATTTGTATTTACAAATGTCCCATATGTGTCTGATTCAGACCAAGAGGACGTAAAAACACCATTTTCGTCGTCGCCTCGATTTGAAGTGCGACAATTTTGGACCGACAGACAGACAGACAGACAGACAGACAGACCGACCGACCGAGGGACAAAGTGAGTTATAGGTTTGTGGCTTGAGCCACAAACAAAAAAGGGGGTGGCGCGCCTCTAGCTGCGACGGAGCATTCGAAAAGCGCGATACGAAATGCGCGAACTACAAGATGCCGAAAAGAGCGAACAGTAATGACAAAAAGAGCGAATTTCAGAGAGTCGCATAAAACTCAGAAAGTTAGGGATAGGGTTAGGGATAGGGTTAGGGATAGGGTTAGGGATAGGGTTTAGGGTTGGGTTAGGGATAGGGTTAGGGATAGGGTTAGGGATAGTAAGAAAGTAACAGACATTTTTTCTTGTAAGGTACTTCTTGCCCCATCCCAATCCTCAACGACCCTCTAGCTTTCTGTCAGTGACATTCGCTCTTTCTGTCAGTGACATTCGCTCTTTCTGTCAGTGCCA
>CM065702.1:26600817-26605817 GCA_017654935.2 Phymorhynchus buccinoides
GAAAAGTAGCATTTTAGAGGGTGGAGAGAGAGAAAAAAAGATAGAAGAGAGAGAGGGATAGAGAGAGAGAGAGGCTAGATTTCTTGTCGATTGAGTTTCCGTCAACACAGGAGGCTAGTGTCTTCGGCGGCGTTTGGAGTGTATTTGTCATCCCGCGCCACCCGTGACCACACCCCCTCCAAGACACTCCCCCCCCCACTGACATCCCCCTCCTCCTATCCCTGCTCGTTGTGCATCGTTTTGGTTGTTTTTTTTTGTTTATTTTTGTTTTTTTTTTTATTTTATTTATTTTTATACAGCATATGATGTACAATCTCCCGGGCGACTTTGCACTAAATTGTTTGTCAGCATTCTCCCCATCACCGCATCCGCAGCGGCTTCGTGTCCACAACCGTGGTGTATCTCTCGTCAACCCCGGGCGTTAATAGGTCGTTCTCGGCGCCCCCTCAGTCCTCTCTCTCCTCATCCAGCCTACCTCTTCCTCAGACTCCTCTACTCGCCCATCGTTTCTCAGATCACCGTCCCGAAAAGGGTCCCTCGGAAGCATCGCTCCTCTCTCCCTTCTCTCAACATTGGTCTCTCTCTCTCTATCTTCTCTGGTCCATCGTACTCCCTTCTTCTTCTTCCAACTTTCTCGCCCCTAACTTCTCAGCAGCTCAGACCTGTGCCGAATACTTCTCACCCCGACTAATCTCTTTTCTCTACCCCTCCACTGAACCGCCCTCCACGACTTCACCCAACGCGCCTCCCAACGTCGTCGCGTAAAGCGAGGGACTCTGCTCTAGCTCTCCTATCTGATCATTCCAAGCACATGGCTCCCCCTTCCTCTCGCTGCTCTAGAGACCTCAGTACAACTTACGAGTCTCCCCCCAAGAGAGATTATTCCGCTTCTCCCTGGCAAACCCTCTCCCATCTCCACCGTCCGACCACAATTCTCTCTGGTCTTTCTTCCTCAGATATATCCCGCATGTCTCTTTCTCCGCATTCACTCCTTCTCTCCTCTTCCTCCTCCACTCTCCTCCTCAGCCCGGAGAGAGGCTTCGTCCATCATCTCCTCTCTCCCTCCCCAAGCCGGCCCTCTCTCCCGGCCGTTCCCTCACTCTCCCTCTTTCACCCGTCCTCCGTCCTGACCTCTTCGCCCCCTTCCCTACTCCTCCGAGAGTCCTCCCTCCTCTCCACTCGCTCTCAGCCTCATCCCTCTCCTACCAACATCCCAATCCGCCCCTCTGCTCTCTTCTCTCTCCTCACCCACATCTCTCTCCGCTCTTACTCCTTCCGTCACTCGCTCTCTCCCCAGTGGCCCCCCCCCCTCCCGAATCCGCATCCTCCCGGCTACTCAGCCGTCGCACCACTCATCACCGTTCATCTCATCCTCTCTCTCTAGAGAGAGAGAGGAGAAGAGAGAAGAGAGAGTGTTATGCGTGAGAGAGAGAGGGGAGAGAGAGAGAGGGGGGGAGAGAGAGAGAGAGATAGAGAGAGAGAGAGAGAGAGAGAGAGAGAGAGAGAGAGAGCGAGAGAGAGCAATTAAAGCGTGTGTGTTCTTTTGTGTGTATTAGGGATGCATTGTCATCATTCCTATTTCATTGATTCAGGGATGGATGTGGAATTGTGGAAGGGAAATAGGAGTGCTGAAGTAAACGAAGTCAGGAGGGGGGGTGGGGAGGGGGAGATGGGGGTGGGTACAGGGGAATGGGATAGACATGGTGTGTGTGTGGGGGGTGTGGGGTGTGTGTGTGTGTGTCAGTTTCACAAAAATATAGCGGCAGATAATGTGTGTAGTGATATGTTACCAACAGGTGACTTGCATAATTAGTCAACTGGCGAACCCCCCCAAAAAAAACCATGGAGGTAGTCTTCCAATAGAAACACTCCCGGATGCGCCTGTGGTAAGTTTTGAGCGCTCTTCGAATTGCCTTTAGCGCTAATATACTGACATTATCTACTAATGCAGATGCTGGGTAATAATATCACAGCTGTACAGGGCGCTAAACTTTGTCAAAAGAGGATGAAATTGCCAAAAGAGTTCACAAAGCGCTTTGAGAAAACTTTGACTAACATGGTGTTTTTTGGGGCAGAGCGTTTAACTTTGAGAAGACCCCCCCCCGGACCCCCCCCCCCCCCCCCCCCCCCCCCCGGCACAGAAAACCCTTTTACCGATTTCTTAGAGCCTGTTTGTTTGTTTGTTTGTTATATGTTCCAGTGACGTTGCAGTCTGTTTCAGGTTTTTTTAAATTTCTTAGAACGTTATGTTTTTGTCAAACCATTATTGTCCAGCGCTGAACATTTTTGTCAAACGACTTTGCAGAACGCTAAAACTGTGTCAAGCAATATCCAGCTGCACGTCAAGTTAGGCAACGCGTTATCAGCGTAAGCTAGCAAGGTGCGTGTCAGTTGAATAAATATTGACAAACAAACATACAACGAAATGTCTGTGAACAACGCTTCAGGTTTTACGACAACAATATATTGTTGGTTTATTACTTTTTTCATTTTGTGTGGGGTTTTTTTGTGGTCTCGCTGAGCATGTGTTAGCTACAAGGCTGTCAACATAAAGGCTGTTCGTACAATTTATCACCACCGTTCAACTTTAAGGATAAGAATGAACGTTATAAAAACACAGAAAATAAAATCTGATACAATTACTTTCTTGCTGTTCCTTAATTGCATTTTGTTTGTTTGCTCCACTGATACTTTTCTTCTTCTTCTTCTTTTTCTTCTTCTTCTTGTCGCTCTGTCTATCTCACCCCCCCCCCCCCCCCCCCCCCATACTCTCTTTTGTAGGTGCGCATTTACTTTAACTGAATGACACACATACACACGCACACACACGCACACCCACGCGCACACACACACACACACACACACACACCACACACACACAGCACACACACACACTACAGCACGCGCGCGCGCGCGCGCGCGCGCACACACACACATACACACACGCACACACGCACACATACACACACACACACACACATACACACACCACACAAACATACACACACACACACACACACACACACACACACACACACACACACACACAACACACCACACACACACAAACGCACACACACACACACACACGTCATTATAACACACACACACGCACACGTCACACACACACACACACACACACACCACACACACACAACACACACACACACAGAACACACACGCACACACACACACACACACACACACACACACACACGCACACGCACAACACACATGCACACGCACGCACGCACGACGCACACGCACACACACACACACACACCACACATACACACACACACACACAGTGTCACACACACACACACACACACACAACACACACACACACACACACACACACAACACACACACATACACACACACACATACACACACGTTCGCGCACACAAAGTGGCACACACAGTGACAAACACACACAGTGACACACACAGACACAGTGTCATACACACACACGCGCACGTTCGCGAGTGCATACTCTCAAAACAGCACATAGAGAGAGAGAGAGAGAGAGAGAGAGAGAGAGAGAGAGAGAGAGAGAGAGAGAGAGAGAGAGAGAGAGACTTGACACTTTGACACTTCGATGGTTTAATGACATTAGCCAGATACAGCTTTCGTGTCATGGGGTGGGAGGAGAGAGAGAGAACTGAGAACTGAGAACTCAGAAACTTTATTTTACAAGAGAGAGAGAGAGAGAGAGAGAGAGAGAGAGAGAGAGAGAGAGAGAGAGAGAGAGAGAGAAGAGAGAGAAGAGAGAGAGAGACAGAGAGAGAGGAAATCGTTGAAAATAAGCTAAAACTGACAGCAGCCATGTGAGGAGAGGCCGCGTGTCACGTGCTCTCTGACCTCACATGACAGTGCGAACATCATGGGATTAGTATTGTCTCTTCACTTGGTGACAGCACACTTGCTGTTGTAACCTCCATTGTCAAAGGTCTTACTTAGCAAAACCCCTTTTGTTTTATGGCGAGGTTTAAATGTTGAAGAATTATGCTTTATTCACGTGAATGTTCGACTATGAAAAGACATCGGATTGTTTCATTAATAAATATTGTGATAGGAAACTTGCCCTTTAACCCCTACCGTCAAAGCTTTTTTTCAATATTTTCAATGTTTTAATATTTGTTTCAGAGCGAGTCTTTTTGTTTGTTTGCTTGAACTGACTTCCAATAAAATTTTCTAATTATGATTTCTAATATCTTTAGTTTGACTTTGACAAAGGAAACCTCCTTGCAGGCATGAGTTACCTGTTTTGGGCTCATCCGTGTGAACGCGGCACCCTGACGGATGAGTTTTTGTAAGAAACACGTCGAGATCACCAGGAAAACACCCTTTACAGAGATTGCAACACTCACTTTGCTCGGGTTTCCTAGAAATCAAACCGTTAAATCGGCGATCCCTCCTTGGCGGAGGTGCTGGAAGTTCAAATTATTTCATCCAAAGAGAAGGCGTGTGACGTCTCTTTTCTAATGGCTGCCAAATCGTTTGCACGAAATTATTTTGCAATAGAAGCCCTTAACCCTTTCACCGCCAATGTCGCATTTTAGCACCACAATGGTTTAACACCCATGTCACTGAAAGGCATCAAATCAGGGCCTGTTATCCAAAGACCCTATTTTCTTAATTTTCGGAGGTAAGGATAGGCCTAATGTTATATATGTCACAGAGGAAATCGCAATATTGCAGAAATATGTTTTCTCTACCCAGTTCAGCTTAATGGTAGTTTTGGGCTGAAAAATCGCTGGCGGCGAAAGGGCTAAAACAAACAAAAACAGTTTATCTAAAGGAGTTTCGTTCACAACAAAGGAAATAGCTCCATTTTTTTAATTTTTTTTTTACTGCACTACCAAAAAGAAGAAGAAAACGCTTCAACCACAATGAGTGGCCTCCATCCACCCCATCCAAAATGGCTTCTCTCTCCGGCATTTCCGCCAAGGAGGAATCGCCGTTTTGACGGTTTAATTTCTAGGAAACCAGAGCAA
>CM065702.1:26613317-26625817 GCA_017654935.2 Phymorhynchus buccinoides
TTCTTTGCGTTTCCCTATAGTTTCTGTGGGGTTGAGGGATGCAGTTACTGTTCTTTGCGTTTCCCTATAGTTTCTGTATGGTTGAGGGATGCAGTTATTGTTCTTTGCGTTTCCCTATAGTTTCTGTGGGGTTGAGGGATGCAGTTATTGTTCTTTGCGTTTCCCTATTGTTTCTGTATGGTTGAGGGATGCAGTTACTGTTCTTTGCGTTTCCCTATAGTTTCTGTGGGGTTGAGGGATGCAGTTATTGTTCTTTGCGTTTCATTATAGTTTCTGTAGAGTTGAGGGATGCAGTTATTGTTCTTTGCGTTTCCCTATAGTTTCTGTAGAGTTGAGGGATGCAGTTATTGTTCTTTGCGTTTCCCTATTATAGTTTCTGTAGAGTTGAGGGATGCAGTTGTTGTTCTTTGCGTTTCCCTATTATAGTTTCTGTATGGTTGAGGGATGCAGTTACTGTTCTTTGCGTTTCCCTATAGTTTCTGTAGAGTTGAGGGATGCAGTTATTGTTCTTTGCGTTTCCCTATTATAGTTTCTGTAGAGTTGAGGGATGCAGTTACTGTTCTTTGCGTTTCCCTATTGTTTTTGTAGAGTTGAGGGATGCAGTTATTGTTCTTTGCGTTTCCCTATTGTTTCTGTAGAGTTGAGGGATGCAGTTACTGTTCTTTGCGTTTCCCTATTGTTTTTGTAGAGTTGAGGGATGCAGTTACTGTTCTTTGCGTTTCTCTATTGTTTATGCATAGCTTAGGGATGCAGTTATTGTTCTTTGCGTTTCCCTATTATAGTTTCTGTAGAGTGGAGGGATGCAGTTATTGTTCTTTGCGTTTCCCTATTATAGTTTATGTAGAGTTGAGGGATGCAGTTATTGTTCTTTGCGTTTCCCTATCGTTTCTGTAGAGTGGATGGATGAGGTTATTGTTCTTTGCGTTTCCCTATTATAGTTTCTGTAGAGTTGAGAGATGCAGTTATTGTTCTTTGCGTTTCTCTATCGTTTCTGTAGAGTGGAGGGATGAGGTTATTGTTCTTTGCATTTCCCTATTATAGTTTCTGTAGAGTTGAGAGATGCAGTTATTGTTCTTTGCGTTTCTCTATCGTTTCTGTAGAGTGAAGGGATGCAGCTATTGTTCTATGCGTTTCCATATAGTTTTTATAGAGTTGAGGGATGCAGTTACTGTTCTTTGCGTTTCTTTCGAGTTTCTGTAGACTTGAGGGATGCAGTTATTGTTCTTTGCGTTTCCCTGTTGTTTCTGTAGAGTTGAGGGATGCAGTTACTGTTCTTTGCGTTTCTTTCGAGTTTCTGTAGAGTTGAGGGATGCAGTTACTGTTCTTTGCGTTTCTTTCGAGTTTCTGTAGAGTTGAGGGATGCAGTTACTGTTCTTTGCGTTTCTTTATAGTTTCTGTAGAGTTGAGGGATGCAGTTATTGTTCTTTGCGTTTCCCTGTTGTTTCTGTAGAGTTGAGGGATGCAGTTACTGTTCTTTGCGTTTCCCTCGAGTTTCTGTATGAGTTGAGGGATGCAGTTACTGTTCTTTGCGTTTCTTTCGAGTTTCTGTAGAGTTGAGGGATGCAGTTATTGTTCTTTGCGTTTCCCTGTTGTTTCTGTAGAGTTGAGGGATGCAGTTATTGTTCTTTGCGTTTCCCTATTATAGTTTCTGTAGAGTTAAGGGATGCAGTTACTGTTCTTTGCGTTTCTCTATTGTTTCTGTAGAGTTGAGGGATGCAGTTACTGTTCTTTGCGTTTCTCTATTGTTTTTGTAGAGTTGAGGGATGCAGTTATTGTTCTTTGCGTTTCTCTATAGTTTCCGTAGAGTAGAGGAAATTGCAGTTACTGTTCTTTGCGTTTCTCTATAGTTTATGTAGAGTTGAGGGATGCAGTTATTGTTGTTTGCGTTTCCCTATTATAGTTTCTGTAGAGTTGAGGGATGCAGTTGTTGTTCTTTGCATTTCCCTATTCTAGTTTTTGTAGAGTTAAGGGATGCAGTTATTGTTCTTTGCAGTTCCCTATTCTAGTTTTTGTAGAGTTAAGGGATGCAGTTATTGTTCTTTGCGTTTCCCTATGTTTTCTGTATGAAGCAATAATAGGCGTATAACTGCATGCCGTCAGATCCCATGCATTTCCCCACTTGAATTTTTGGAACTGTGGCAAGGACTAAGGTTCTTGACTGTGGTAGGAGAGAGAGAACCAACCGATGGTCATGATGTGGAATAGATTATATCAGAGAGAGAGAGAGAGAGAGAGAGAGAGAGAGAGAGAGCATGTAAATTTACCACTGCGTTGACCCCTTTATTTCCTCAACAATGGCTGACCGTGGTATCAACCCACCTTCATGTAACTATTTATAACCCAGTGACCGACATTTCCCCCCCAAGACAATAAATTAAACAAACAAAACCAAAAAAGGTAAAACAATCAATTACAATTAAACACCTTCTCTCCACCTCACCTCCCCCTCACCTCCCCCCCCTCCTCCTTTACACCACCAACATCCCAATTCCTGCACAAGCCACCATCATAAATTATCCCCCTTCTGTCCTGACTGGGAGTAAGAGTTGTTGCCCCTTATTATTCCTTTCTCCCACCGTCTAAAGACCCCCGCGAGGTGGCGTGTCACGCTCGCGGGAGGTAAGACTTTCCCATCTTTCTTGTCCCGTCCCCCCGTTCCTTTTCTCTCCCCCCTCACCCCCTCGTTTTTTTTTGTTCTAGCACCTCCTCCATCTTTGCTCCCCCCCCCTCCCCCCCCCCCCCCCCCCCCCCCCCCCCCCCACCGTTTCACCTCTCTAAGCACTCATTCCAGAAACAATGTTATAAAGTTCTCTGCTTTGTCTATGCCTGTCTTTGTACTCTGTCACTGTCTGTCTTTGTACTCTGTCACTGTCTGTCTGTCTCTCTCTCTCTCTCTCTCTCTCTCTCTCTCTCTCTTGGAATTTGGAATTCCCTTCCCTCTGCCATTCAGTTATGCCCTTCCATCTCACGATACAAAAAGATGGTGCGGGCAAACATAATTTACAGCCCTGCTTAAATCCTGTGTCATTTTGAACGCACACTGTATAACTGTATTGCCTTGTGTACACCTACATGTGATATGCATGGTATATGTCAATTGATTGTTTACATCTCAGTTTTATGCTTTGTTTATTTGTTTGCCTTTAAACTGCTTGTTAAATGTGTTTGGATTGATGTTGCTTTCACCTCCTACTTGTCATCAATTATTTGTTTCACTATGTGTATTTTTTATTTTATAAAAACATTTTTATTTTATTTTAAATTTATATGTATGTATAAACAATGTATGAGAGAGAGTGTGTATGAGGGAGAGAGAGAGAGAGAGAGAGAGAGATGTTTACAAATGTTTTTTGTTTCTTAAATTTGTTTTCTTTTATCCAAGGACAGATTGTAAGAATAGGCATCGCCTAAAATCTTTATCCTTGTCAAATAAAGTTTTCCAGTGTCCAGTGTCCAGTGTGTCTCTCTCTCTCTCTCTCTCTCTCTCTCTCTCTCTCTCTCTCTCTCTCTCTCTCTCTCTCTCTCTCTCTCTCTCTCTCTCTCTCTCTCTCTCTCTCTCTCTCTCTCAAATCTCAAGTCCTCTCTCGCTCTCTCTCTCTCTCTCTCTCTCTCTCTCTCTCTCTCTCTCTCTCTCTCTCTCTCTCTCTCTCTCTCTCTCTCTCTCTCTCTCTCTCTCTCTCTCCTGAAAGCGGAGGAGGATGAGGGACATAGGGGAGTATGTGTGTGTGTGTGTGTGTGTGTGTGTGTGTGTGCGTGCGCGCGCGTGTGCGTGCGTGCCTGTGTGTGTGTATGTGTACGTGCGCGCGTGCGTCCGTGCGTGTGTCAAGTTAGGTCTAAATGTGTAGGCAGATGAAGGTTGAGGAAGGGTGAGGAGGGAGTAGTCAAAAAAATGCACAACACTCATTGCATTCAATCCACTAGAGGGAAAGGATGGTGAGGAGGGGAGGGAGGGTGAGGGGGGGGGGGGGAGGTTGGAGAGGGACTGCACTTGTAAGCAATGATTTCAAACTTAGTCGTTTGTTAATCGCAGAAGTGTCACCACTTGATACTGAAACCAGGGGGTGTTAGGATTGGTGGTGGTGAGGGGGGGGGGGGGGGGGAGGGGGAGATGGGGAGGGGTGTCAAGGGGAATTAGTAGAGCTCCTTCGGAGACCAGGTATGCTGCGTGTGTGTTAGTGTGATTGGGCATGGCAACAACTGCGATAAGCTAGGTGTAGTTAGTAAGCTTTTCGTGTTTGTTACAAAGAGAGATAATTTAAACGTTCCTTGGAAAGAAAAAAAGAAAAGAGAAAAGGAAAAGACATTGGAAGGCTAATTGAACATAAGGCTTTCTTCTTCTTCTTCTTCTTCTTCTTCTTCTTCTTCTTCTTCTTCTTCTTCTTCTTCTTCTTCTTTCTGTTCTCGATTTTCTCGTTGTTGTTGTTGTTGTTCGTGGTGGTGGTGGTGCTACTGCTGCTGCTGCTGTAGTTGTTCTTCTTCTTCTTCTTCTTCTTGTTCTTCTTGTTCTTGTTCTTGTTCTTGTTCTTGTTCTTCTTCTTCTTCTTCGTCTTCTTCTTCTTCTTCTTCTTCTTTCTTCTTCTTCTTCTTCTTCTTCTTCTTCTTCTTCTTCTTCTTTCTGTTCTCGATTTTCTCGTTGTTGTTGTTGTTGTTGTTGGTGGTGGTGGTGGTGCTGCTGCTGCTGTAGTTGTTGTCGTCTTCTTCTTCTTCTTCTTCTTCTTCTTCTTCTTCTTCTTCTTCTTCTTCTTCTTCTTCTTCTTCTTCTTCTTCTTCTTCGTTTTCTTCTTGAAGTAGTATTTGTTTGTGGTGTTGTTGTTGTTGTTGTTGTTGTTGTTGTTGTTGTTGTTGTTGTTGTTGTTGTTGTTGTTGTGTTCTTCTTCTTCTTCTTCTTCTTCTTCTTCTTCTTCTTCTTCTTCTTCTTCTTCTTCTTCTTCTTCTTCTTCTTCTTCTTCTTCTTCTTCTTCGAGCGTGGTACATAATCTAGAGAAACATGCACGCACATACACACGCGCCCGCGCACGCACACGCACACATACATACACACACACGCGCACACACACATCACACAAACAACACACACACACACACACACGCACTCACACATGCACTCACGCGCAAGCACGCGCACGCACACGCACACGCGCACGCGCACGCGCACGCACACGCACACGCACACGCACGCACACACACACACACACACACACACACACACACACACACACACACACACTCAAATCTATTTCTCTCAAGAGCATGTTCTTTGCAAGAACCTTTCAAGCACCTGACATTTAAGCGTTGCGTTCTCATAAAGGCCTTCGCACACTAGCATCAGGCGTCAATTGTTTCTCAGAGTAAGGCCCGTCGCACACTAGCGTCAATGCGTCAAAACGTCAAGCGTCGTTGGCGGGCAGCTTGACGCGCAGCTTCTACGCTGGACGCATGCATCAATTTTCGCGCGTCACAAGACGGATAGGAGTTCGTCTATTCCCAAGCGTCAAGCTGCGTGAACTGACCAATCGAAAGGCAAGGAACCCAAAAACAAGGGACACCACTCCACGTTATACGATCTAGGCAGACAGTCATGGCGGACGACAGCGACATTGCCATTTTGATTGAATCGTACCAATCATATTCGTAAAAAGCGCTTCGTTTCATTGGGGTCTTCTCGCGCAATTTCTTGTAACAAAAGATTGTATGCGCCATGCATTGGCCTACGCAAAAGCCAATCTCTTGTCCAGATAGATCTTTTCTTTCGTCGCTGAACTTCCTCCTCCTCCTCCTCCTCTAACACTACACATGCTGCACAAACAGCAACCATCATATTGTTATCGAATTCTTCGTCTGTATCCGCCATGCTTGCAGTTTACAAACGGAAGTGATATTACAGCTAACTTTCCTTGGTTCCGTGAATGCAGTGACGCTACAACCGACGCTAGTGTGCGACTTGCAACGCGTGCGTCGTACGCCAAAGATGCTTGCATCACTGACGCGCGTCATGACGCCTTGACGCGTTGACGCCTGCATCACAGCACACATTGTAGCGAGGCAGTGGTGTTCTCACACACGACTCTTGTCGCTTCGCCTCTTGTCGCGCGAACTTCCTTATTTGGAAAGCAAGGAAAGATTACTCTAGCGTCAAACCTCCTCCTAGAAACAACAGGTATTTTTTTTTCTTCAATCAGAGTTATGGTCCTTCCGTCCGTTGTGATTGGCTAGTTTCACGATCTCTGCGATCTTGAGCATCAAAATTAGAGCCGCTTCTATTCTCGAGCAACACAAAATCGCGCAGCTACGCATAAAAAATCCTGCCGCGCCGCGAATCTCTCACGCGCAAGCGGCGCATCAAACTGCGCCTTGCAGCAAAAAATCGCCGCGATCTCGAGATCTTGACGCTAGTGTGCGAAGCCCTTAATGAAACAATCAATGCATACAGTTGTAGCAAAAAATGCCTCCCTAAACCAGAACCATAAAAAAGGACAACAACATTATATTAGCGAATGGCTTTTATCATTGATAATTAACAAATAATCGGCGGGTGAAAGCCAGGAGGTACTATCATAAGACAATTAATAAGGCTGATCTTTCCAGACCGGAGGACGTTAAACAGACTTCCATCCGTCGTTGTTGTTGTTGTTGTTGTCTTACCCTGGTTTAAAGGATGGCTTTCACTCGTAATAGGGGCCAATAATAGAATAATACAGTAAACAATGTTCTTAGTATAGGGAAAATGTAGTACAGCTTAGCGTTCTTTGAGAAAGACTGACTCTCAAACCAGGGAGCATGCCCACGTGGCGGGGTAATCAAAAACGGTCACGCAAGTAATGTTCTCGTCCCTAGTCGGTGCATTTGTGCCAGTGTCCAAGTGCTTCGGCTGTTGGGATGATCCCTGGAGCCTTTAAACCAGGGTAAGACAACAACAACAACAACAGCAACGACGGATGGAAGTCTGTTTAACGTCCTCCGGTCTGGAACAGACACATATGGGACATTAGTAGATATAAAGATTATGGGAACGATCCTGGAGGCAATGCCCGGAGGCAGTGCAACACCAGGAAATTCCCGAATTTGTATCAATATAGATATATATATAGATATAAGTATGAAAAAATCTCAGTTTACTGCTGGCACCGAGCTGATGAGACTCATTAGAGTCGAAACAGCTGTCCTCGGCTGGGTTCTGCCAATGCCTCCCTAATAAGGAGGAGAAACTGAGCTAGCACTCTTTATGTTTTTTAGAACATAGATCAAAATACCAAGTTAATATAACTGGTTTTGGTTTTAATGTTCGTTTCAAAGACAGGGACAAAAACGTTTTAAACAAAATTACTATAAATGTACAAATATGCATCATTATCCAGCATCATCAACTCCATCATCATCTAGTTTTCAGATTGTCTGACCACAGTCTGTGTCGACTAGGTCGACAACACGTTGGATGGCGCCACTCTGCAGAGCAGCTCTCACTGAAGTTTTCACTTCAGCGACCAGTTGCAGGTGTCGTTGCATTTCTGGACTGACTGTGTTGACGAGGACAGTGACCACGGAAGTGACTCAAACAAGGAATTCAAGCATACATACATACATACATACATACATACATACATACATACATACATACACACATACACACACACACATACATACATACATACATACGTATTACATACATACATATCATTATCTGCTTGGTAAACTAAACAGGCCCACTTGTTTTCACAGCCGAAGATGAATTACAGTCCACACCAGACCATCTCATACTTTATAAATATTTGCGTTTCTCTTATCATTTATGTATACCACTCACATGCACGTAGGAACCATATGGTCGGTCGAGTGGATTTGTTTTGTGTGTGTGTGCCCGTTACCATTATCTTTGATGTTTGGTTTTTTTTCCCGTGAAAAAAAATAAATAATAGTGCTATCAAGAATCTCAAAAATTCTGATAAAGTTATTGCCCTGGAAGTGTTAATATGGCTCGGTTTAGGGTTTTTTTCACATAGTTTTTCTAATGTTATAGATGAGTTATGAAAATTATATACTTTATTACTTTGGCACAATCATGCTATATTAACAGCAAACGATCCTTTTTTGTTCTTTGTCGTCATCCCCCTTTTCTTTCCCCTTCTGCCCTTCTCTCGTTTCTGCTGGATTTTTTTCTCTCCTCATCCTCTTCTTCGTCATCCTCTTTCTCCTCCTCCATAGGCTTATCGTTGTGGTATATATTTTTTTTTCTAGTTCGTCTGGTTTTGCTTCTTTTTATTCTAGTTCATGTTCTTCTTCTTGTTGTTCTTCTTCTGCTCCTCCTCCCTCTTCCTTCTTCTCCTCCCCATCATCATCATCATCATCATCATCATCATCATCATCATCATCGCCGTCGTTGGCATCATCATCGTCGTCATCATCGTCATCGTCATCATCATCGTCATCGTCATCATCATCATCATCATCATTATCATCATCATTATCAACGTCGCCGTCGTTGGCATCATCATCATCATCATCGTCATCATCATCATCATCATCATCATCATCATCATCATCATCATCATCAACAACAACGTCGTCGTCGCCATCATCATCATCATCATCATCATCGTCATCATCATCATCATCATCATCAACAACAACGTCGTCGTCGCCATCATCATCATCATCATCATCATCATCTCATCGTGAATGAAGGTGTGAAAGTTGGGTTGGGTGTTGGGTTGGGGTATCTGCACTTGCAGTCAAAAAGCGTGGAAAGGAATTGCCCTTCTATTCACGCTATTTGCTGACTTGTCCTGTGTATGATTAGGCATAAACCAGAGCATACACCATTGAAATGGCCCGACAACAACGCTGTGTCGCCTTTTTATTTGTGGGTTGGGTGTTCACAGTTGTTTTCTGCTTAGGCTCGGTGTACATCTTGTGTCCTGGCTAATACAAAACTTCTGTTTTGCTTCATTCTGTGGTTTTTCTTCTCCTCATTCTTCCCTTCGTCATCCTGATTCTTCTCCTCCTGTTAATCATCCTCTTTCTCATCCTCCTCTTCGTCACCCTCTTTCTCATCCTCCTCCGTAGGCTTATCGTTTTCATATATATATATTTTTCTAGTTTATCTGGTTTTGCTTCTTCATATTCTAGTTCATGTTCTTCTTCTTGTTGTTGTTGTTCTTCTCCTCCCCCTTTCCCCCCCCCCCCCCCCCCGCCCCCGCCCTTCAATTCTACAGAAATATTGATTCTCTCCCGTGACAAATAACACGTCAGCCGTAAGTTAATTTTCTGGAAACTGCTTAGTCATCGTACCACGAACGTCGTCACTTCCTTTTATACCCGACTGAACAAGTTATCTCCCTTCTATTCAGTCAACTACGCTGACCTAAATTCTCTCCCCCTACCTTGTCCAGTCTCTGTCTGTCTTATCACACGAAGCTGCCAGAGCTACTTATTACAGTCAACTTTACTTACCGTCCTTTTGGCTCCTACCTATCTCTATCTCTACTCCGAATAGAATGCAGACTTGTCTTAATCTTCTTCACTTCACTCCCAGTTTGTTACAATTGCGCATGAGACAGTAGACGCTTCAACCCCCCTATTTGAAAACATTCTCCCTGGACGCGTTTTATTTTTCGCCGGAAAATGTATTGTAATTGGGCATTTGACACGAGTGTTCGTTCTCTATACTAGACTACTTATTTGCCCGCACTCGTTCTGCCCGAGTTACGCTGACCTTTCTAATTCAACTCTCTAAATTCAACTAAGTGAAATTCAAGGTCGATGGCGCGCGTCAAATGCCCTATTAGCAAAGATTAAATTGATCTTGTTTTATTCTTAGGTGATGATTTTTTATTATTATAGTGAACACTATGACGTATTAGCCTAGTAATAGTAGTATATAGCAAGTGTCTCTGACTAATAATTGTCACCACAATCTGTTCAGTTTTCTTTTGTTCAGAGAAATAAAAAGAATTGGAAAAGAGAAACAGGCAAACAAACAAACAAACCGGACACAGGCCTACGCACTCACGCACGCACGCACGCACGTACGTACGTACGCACGCACGCACACGCACACGCACACGCACACACACACACACACACACACACTTCCTAAAAGTGTAAAAAGAGGACAAATCTAGGGGAGGGGAGGGATTTCCCCAGCTTAAACACCGACAACACACCTGCCTATACTGAGAGACAATCACTGATCAGGGTACAGTAGAAGAATGTGTTGAATCCCAGCAGAGCCTTCTGATCTGAAATGAAGAGAAATGTCTATTTCTTTGCACAAACCAGTGGCAAGGGTTTGGAAAATGGGGCAGCATTCATTTTATTTAGACTTAACATTTATCAACCAAAAAAACGAATGGTTCCAGCAAAAAAATAGTACAAGTGCGTGGCTTTGTACATCGATTTCTCGGCAAATATGTAGATTTACACCCTCCTGCTCTATTTCTTGGTTCTTTCCGTGGTTAGGGTTAGGGATAGGGTTAGGGTTAGATGGTCTTTTCTTTTGCCACAAGCATCTGTTTTTTTGGGTCAAATTCATCTATTTTGTTGGAGCATTAAATCGCTGCCTTTTATTTATACTAAGTTCGAGTTAGCCTTGCAAATAATAATAATAGTAATAAAGGCAGAGTGATAGATTTTGAAATGGGCAATACAATCTACTCTAAGTTCAAGCCAAGTTTGACACACACCCCCAAACAAAGAAAAAAAGAAAAAAAAAGTGACAAAATGATAGAGTTTGGAAAATGGGCAACATTTTAATAATAATAATAATAATAATCGTAATATTAATAATAATAATAATAATAATAATCATAATAATAAATACATCTTCTGTAGCGCTATTCTCCTGACACAGCAGGACTCACCGCGCTTTATATGGGGAAAAAAGAAGTAAGTTTACCCCACGCAAAAAACAATTATCACAATTCGAAATGTATCCCTCATTTTAACCTTAGTTCCAACCAAGTTTGCATAAAATAGTGACAAAGTGATAATATGGGTTTAGAACATGTTCACATCCACCCTATCATCGAGACCGAGTTAGCAAACGATGGTGCCAAAGTGAAGAGTGATAGAGTTTGTAAAATAAGCACTTTAACACCGCATTGGAGTATTGCTTGCAGAAAGTAGTGGCAGAGAAATAAAGTTCGGAAAATGCGTAGATTTACCATACGTTTAGTGTAGAAAAGGGACGGCGATGCCACAGTCTCTCTCTCTCTCTCTCTCTCTCTCTCTCTCTCTCTCTCTCTCTCTCTCTCTCTCTCTCTCTCTCTCTCTCTCTCTCTCTCTCTCTCTCTCTCTCTCTCTCTCTCTCTCTCTCTCTCTCTCTCTCTCTCTCTCTCTCTCTCTCTCTCTCTCTCTCTCTCTCTCTCCTCTCTCTCTCTCTCTCTCTCTCTCTCTCTCTCTCTCTCTCTCTCTCTCTCTCTCTCTCTCTCTCTCTCTCTCTCTCTCTCTCTCCCCCTCTCCCCCTCCAGTCTCTGTATCTGTGTATGTTTCATCACACGACAGACATGGAATAGCAAGACATGAATTTAAACACCCGACTGTTGATGTGTTATGTTATGTCTTATTCTAGGGCTTCCGAAACTAGAGAGAGAGAGAGAGAGAGAGAGAGAGAGAGAGAGAGAGAGAGAGAGAGAGAGAGAGAGAGAGAGAGAGAGAGAGAATGAGTGAGAGAGAGAGAGAGAGAGAGAGAGAGAGAGAGAGAGAGAGAGAGAGAGAGAGACAGACAGACAGACAGACAGACAGACAGACAGACAGACAGACAGACAGAGGCAGAGAGAGAGAGAGAGCTAATGGGCGTTCCGAGTCATTATCTCGTCACAAAGGCGAGCAACCTGTAGCCAGTGCAAGTGAAACCGACAGCAACAGATCTGTCTCTGATTGCTACGCCCCCTCTACTACTTTGACTCACGGATATACACCAAGTGGGATCACTTCAATGGGCCCCCGTCTCTATGTGTCACCAACTAATAGAGTGGAAATGCCTTGCCTGTGGTACATCATCACTCTCCGGGCCAAAAGAATCTTAGGATACGTAGCGTTGAGGAAGGTTTCCCACAGACAACTAATAGAGTGGAAATGCCTTGCCCATGGTACATCCTCACTCTCCGGGCCAGAAGAATCTTAGGATACGTAGCGTTGAGGAAGGTTTCCCACAGCCAATTAATAGAGTGGAAATGCCTTGCCCATGGTACATCCTCACTCTCCGAGCAAAAATAATCTTAGGATTGGTGGCGCTGAGGAAGTTCCCCAAAGCCAACTAATAGAGTGGAAATGCCTTGCCCATGGTACGTCCGTACTCTCCGGGCCAGAAGAATCTTAGGATAGGTGGCCTTGAGGAAGGTTCCCCAAAGCCAACTAATAGAGTGGAAATGCTTTGCCCATGGTACATCCTCACTCTCCGAGCAAAAAACATCTTAGGACAGGTGGCGCTGAGGAAGTTCCCCAAAGCCAACTAATAGAGTGGAACTGCCTTGCCCATGGTACATCCTCACTCTGGGCCAGAA
>CM065702.1:26638317-26670817 GCA_017654935.2 Phymorhynchus buccinoides
ATTAGGTACTTTATAGTCACAGAGGCGTCTCTGTGAAATTCGGCTTGCTCCCACCTGGAGGCGCGCCACCCATTTTTTCTTAATGCATGCATGCAATTTTTGTGTGACTGATGAGGAAGGAAAGGTGGTGGGGGTGTGGGAGTAAATTTTGACCAATTGACAACTTTTTCGTTGCCACTGGGTTTAATGTGTGCTAAATGCATGGGCACACGGGACCTCGGTTTATCGTCTCATATGAACCGGTTCAGCATTTTCATTATAATGCAATGTCATAAAAACAAACACGATCTCACTGGAAGCAGGGCTAATACTTTAATTTTCAGGAATAAAGCGAGTTGCAATTATCGTCAAAAGTGGCGTTTGTGACATATAAAACAAGAACCAGAACCAGAGATAACATGAACGTCCATAAGGGTCGACGACCAATTGGACGATAATCTCACTATATGGAGATAACATAATTACAAATATAATGTATCATTGTCGGGACATCGCGGACAATACTTATTCTGCCAAGTTTTATTTGCGTTCAATTCATTTCAGTAGTTTAAGCTGTGGTAATTAGATAACATTTGGCAAAGTTGGAGTTTAGATACCTCCCGCTTCCCCCCCCCCCCCCCCCCCCCCGCCCCCCCCCCCGCTCCCCCCCCCCCCCCCCCCCCCCCCCCCCAATCAAAAGTTTGCACTGAAAACAAAATCGGCTAAGTTTGTACAGATAGCCACCGCATGTTGACGACTCTCAGTCTCAAAATCTGGTTCTTTCAGTGTCATGACAATAACGCTAGGCTGATCCTAACCCTATCCCTTTCCCCCGGTAGCGGCAGAATGCTGCTTCTCAGTGACAATTTAGACACGGACAGACACAGACAGACACAGACAGACACAGACAGACACAACGCACAGGCTCTCGTTCAATTCGCAAAACACCCCCATGCTTTTCTTCGTCTACTTCTTCTTCTTCTTCTTCTTCTTCTTCTGTCTTCTTCTTCTTCTTCTTCTTCTTCTCTTCTTCTTCTTCTTCTTCTTCTTCTTCGTCTTCTTCTTCTTCTTCTTCTTCTTCTTCTTCTTCTTCTTCTTCTTCTTCTTCTTCTTCTTCTTCTTCTTCGTCTACTTCTTCTTCTTCTTCTTCTTCTTCTTCTTCTTCTTCTATAACTGGCTGAGTAAATCTGTTTAACGTCTTCCGGTCTGGAACAGACACATATATGGGACATTAGTATATGTAATGATGGTGGGAACGATACTGGAGGCAATACCCGAAGGCAGTGCAACACCAGTAAAGTCCCGATTTTTTTAAAATATAATAACAATACAGATAGTTTTGCTAAGACTATATATAACTGGCTTTCTTCTTCTTCTTCTTTTATAACTGGGAGTGCTCATTTTTAAAGGGAGATCACCAACGGTATCAGAAATCGCGCAGGGGAGACTGTTCGCCCCTGGGATTCAACATGGCGGGGCGGATTACAATTGCAAAAAACAAGTCACGCTGCGTGTTTTGGGACGTTGATGATGCGTGGAGACTCGCTTGAAGTGATCCCGCTAGGCGGAAAACAGACGTTGGGTTAAAAGGTGATTTGTTGATTTTAGGGTTGAAGAGAAAGAAGAAGAAGAATGAAGAAAAAAGAAGAGAGAAGGAAGAAGAAAAAAACAGAGGGGTAGGGCTTAGAGGTAAATTATTGTTGCCTTTGGACGGAGAGAGGAAAGAAAAGAGGAAAGAAAGGAGGAGAAAAATTGTAAAGAAGAAGCTGAAGTATAGTAAGAAGAAGAAGAAGAAGAAGAAGAAGAAGAGAGAGAGAGAGAGAGAGAGAGAGAGAGAGAGAGAGAGAGAGAGAGAGAGAGAGAGAGAGAGAGAGAGAGAAAATGAATTTTATTTATAGAGGGTAATAGAATAAGCAGTAACATGCTTTTTTACATGCAGCCCTCTGAAAAAAACCCACATTATAAAATGAAAAAAGAAAATGAGCTCAGAGCAATATAAAGCATGCAAGTACAATCCGATCACAACAGTAACAAAATCAAACCTAATGTCATTAACTATTCTCATTTTTAACATGCAAAACTTAAGAAGTAAGCACATACACACGGGAAAATAAAACCCAATCCTACTTTTCATACTCATCTTTAATGTGCACAAATTGAGAAATGCACAAACACATGGCAAAGTCAATCCTAATCTTAATTTACATACTCATCTTTAAAATGTACTTACTTGAGAGAGAGAGAGAGAGAGAGAGAGAGAGAGAGAGAGAGAGAGAGAGAGAGAGAGAGAGAGAGAGAGAGAGACACAGAGAGAGAGAGACATAGAGAGAGACACAGAGAGAGACACACAGAGAGAGAGACAGAGACAAAACAGACAGAGAGACAGAGATAGAAACAGACAGACAAAGACAGAGAGAAAGACACACAGAGAAAGAGCTTTTAATGAGGGTACACAAGAGAAATGCAGCATTATATTAAAAAGTGCGAAAATAAATACCGCAGTAAAGCCACATGTTTGGGGAAGCTGATGGTGCGTGGCGATTCGGTTGAAGTGATCCCCCTAGGCGGAAAACAGGAGTAGGGGTTAAAGGTGATTTGCTGCTTTTTGAATGGAGGGAGAAAAGAAGAAAGGAAGTAGAACAAGAAGAAGAAGAAGAAGAAGGGGAGAGAGAGCGAGGGAGAGAGAGAGAGAGAGAGAGAGAGAGAGAGAGAGAGAGAGAGAGAGAGAGAGAGAGAGAGAGAGACACTGAACACTGAACACTGAACATTTGAATGTACATTGATTGGCCTTAGGCCACAATACATGGGACAGAGGGGCGGGGTTTTGATCCAAATTTGGTCCAAGTATCACAAATACACAAAGCGTTTGAGTACTACTGGAAACAATAATCATTATAGGGAATAACAACTATAATATCAGTATTAAACGATTCATTGTCTATCGTCTTGAAGACTGACGAAGGAAAAGTGGGGACTAGGATATAAAACAACAACAACAACAACAACAACAACAACAACAACAACACAAACACATGGTATTCCAGAGAGAGAGAGAGAGAGAGAGAGAGAGAGAGAGAGAGAGAGAGAGAGAGCGCGCAAACGAACGAATTTTATTTATAGAGAGTAATAAAAAAGCAAAAACATGCCATGCTTTTTTTTTTTTTACATGCAGTCCTCTGGAAAAAAAAGAACATGGAACAAAAAAAACCTAAAGCTTGAAAACGCTAGATCACCAGCTTCGTGGAAGCATTTCGGCTCCAATGACCTGGAACTTCATCCAATGACCTTCAAGTTCGAACGTGGCCTAGATATCCTAACTACCTACCCGCATGCTAAATTTGAGGGTCCTAGGTCCCTCCGTTCAAACGCTATCGTGGTAACATATTCAGCGAGTCAGCCAGGTACAAACAGACACAATCCATTGAAAATATTAACCCGCTTTCGATTCGCGGGTGGTTAATAACCAAAGCACAGACAAAGAAATACAAAGCATGCAAAACACAGCCATATACATATTATAGGTACACAATCGTGATAAAACAGAACGTGATTTTACTTTGCACACCCCTCTTTAACATTCAACAACATGTATGTAGAGGTAACTAGAGCGTTAAGACGCTAGATCTCCAGCCGCGCGGCTGCAGTGCTTCGCCTCGCGGTTGATAGCGAACCTTTATTTCACAAGGGTAAGAGACAGGGAGAGAGAGAGAGAGAGAGAGAGAGAGAGAGAGAGAGAGAGAGAGAGAGAGAGAGAGAGAGAGAGAGAGAGAGAACACTGAACAGAGAGAGAGAGAGAGAGAGAGATCTGAGTCTGAATGGTTTAATGAGTAGGCCATTCGCCCCCAAACCAGGTGCTCGGCAGCATTTTTGGCCCCAGTGACCTTGACCTTTGACCAATGACGTTCATTTTTGAACCTGGGCTTTATATCCTTAGGACCTATCCACATGCAAAATACTGGGACGTCCTAGATCCTTCTGTTCAAACGTTATTGTGCCAGGTGCTCGGCAGCACTTTCGACTCCAGTGACCTTGACCTTTGATGTATGACCTTCATTTTCGAACTTGGCCTAGATATCCTTAGTACCTATACGCATGCAAAATTTGAACGTCCTACCAAACTCCCTGGCTTCGTCTTCCACTGTCACCGACGTTTTCAAGCCAACCGAAGGAAAGGAGGATAAAGATGAACTTGAAGTGATTCATTATCTTCCTTCCAAGTCTCATTATTATTATTATAATATTAAGTCATCTATGGCACCAACCGTCTAGGTCTGCCCAAATAAAAAACACAGAGGAACAAACCAAAAGCTTCCTATTGTGTAAGAATGGTTGTGGCACTTTCAGACAAGACTTGTTTTAAACAAGACAAGTTTACAAGGATTAAAAAGTGTTTGCTTTAAATTATGTTTGCGCACGAAAGGTAAGATGCCGCGTCAAAATTCTTCGTAGCTAAAATTGCTGCTACAAATATTCCTCTTTGGTCTGTTAAGGGGTTGGCAGGTCTGGAAAACCATCTAAGCGATGGCAAAGGTACGATAACGACACGATGGAATTGTATTCAGACAACATACGTTGCTTTGAGAAGTCAATTCATTTGGCAGCGATTTAATGCTCCAAAAAAATAGTTGATTTTGACCCAAAAAAACAGATGCTTGTGGCAAAAGAAAAGACCATCTAACCCTAACCCTATCCCTAACCCTAACCCTAGCCCTATCCCTAACCACGGAAAGAACCAAGAAATAGAGCAGGAGGGTGTAAATCTGCATATTTGCCGAGAAATCGATGTACAAAGCCATGCACTTATACTATTTTTTTGCTGGAACCATTCCTTTTTTTGGTTGATAAATTTTAAGTCCTTTGAAAAAATCCTGGATTGCTCTTATTGACCCCCCCCCCCCCACTCCACTTCAGACGCACACACTAAAAGATAAACGATGTATTGTGACAAACTTGAAGCCTTCTATCGTTGTGGAGAGACTGAACGCCTTTACTTAATCGTGTTGACTCCTGCCTTTGTCAAAACACTGTCGTAAAGGCCAGCTAGTTTGACTTGAAAAGAGAGACAGAAATATTTAAAAAAAAGAAGAGTGACACAGAGGAAGAGTGACAGAGAGAGAGAGAGAGAGAGAGAGAGAGAGAGAGAGAGAGAGAGAGAGAGAGAGAGAGAGAGAGAGAGAGAGACAGAGAGAGAAAGAGAGAGACAGAGACAGAGAGACACAGAGAGAGAGAGAGAGACAGAGAGAGAAAGAGACAGAGAGAGAGAGAGAGAGAGAGAGAGAGAGAGAGAGAGAGAGAGAGAGAGAGAGAGAGAGAGAGAGAGAGAGAGAGAGAGAGAGAGAGAGAGAGAGAGAGAGACAGACAAGGGAGACAAGGGAGGGAGAGAGAGAGACAACTGAACTGTATCAGGTTATTGTGCAAACTTGAAGTCTTATCTCTATTCCCATTGTTTTAACTTCATTTTTTTTAATTTATTTTTTTAACCCAACAGAAGCTCGTTCTTTTTTCCACGAGTGAAAATATTTTGACAGGTGATATCAGGAACCGTTTTCACCTCCGCCAAGGAAATTCTATTTGTGATTTTGTTGTTGTTGTTGGCTTTGGCAATACATGACTTATTTTGGAATAACGTGGTGTAGCTTCGTCTTTTGGCGAAGACTATGACTTAATCAAACTAGGCAGGGGGCCTCTGTGCTGGCTCTAAATGCTGCAGCCAAATGGTTTAGGTGGCCTTTGGGGACCTCCCCAAACAGCCAGCTGTCCTCAAATCCTTTAGGCCGAGAGAGTGGGGATGCACCCTGGGCGAAGCTTCTCCGCTATAAACACATTTAACCCAGCCGTCCAGAATACTATCTGCCCCCTCGGCTATCTGACGGTCATGGTCGGAAACGACACATTTCGAGAACATGTTTGTTTAAATGTTATTGGGGAATGGTTATAATTTTGGAGGTTAAGAAGTATTACCCAAACAACACTGCGTTAAATTTTAGAGTTAAGTATGATCTTTTTTGGTTGCAGGTTAATATGTTTTGTTTATTAAGTATCTTCTGTTTTGAATGTTGGTCCTACATTTAGATCGTTGCTCAGAAGAGGTATGAACCAATTTTAACGCGCGCGTGTGTGTGTCAGCAAAAAGAATAAAATTCTACTCTTCTTGGTGTCAGTAAGGTGGTGTCTTGCGTATGTTAGCTCAGAACAGGCTCTTCTGAATTCCACCTAAGTGACTCAGCAGCAGTGCAGTGTCTCCTCGGTTGGCTAGGCTCCTGACGGCCTAACATAGACGCGCTCCCCGTGGACTGCTGATTTCGGATTCTGCGACCTGACAAGCCAGGTTGTGGCTGCGAGTTGGGACTCGAAATAGAGCAGTGTGGGAGTAACGCCACTGTACGGCCAGGAAGATGGGACAGAAAAAACAACAACCGCGTTTGTGCGTTTTGTTCTTTTACAAATTGCTATGTTTCTTGTGTGTATATTTGACGTATCCGCAGGGAAATTATCCTTGTTTTTATGAGGACAAAATAAAAGTTGAGTTGAGTTGAGTTGCAATGTGACGCTATTTGCGGGAGTCTTTTTAGTCAGTTGGCATGCTATACTGTTGTGTGGATAAAAGCAGTTTGCGGTGAAAAGAAACTCTACGGAGAGCCGGACAACAGAGGGTCTTCAGTGAAGACGCCCCCCCCCCTCCCCCCCCTTCAATCAAGCGTTTCGGTCTGAACTCTTTACACTCTAATGCTCGGTGTCCATCTGTGTTCTACCGAGGACCCAACATGTTTGACAATCGTGTGAAAGTTAGTACACGCCTTGTTGCTTTTGACTTGCTAACACAAGCAGGTCTGCTTCTTTTGGTCTCCCTTCCCCAAGACCCAAACAACATGGGCGACAGCGGACCAAATGCGTACACAACGCACGCCAGTAGGTGTGAATGACATGGCCGCAGGTGTGAGAAAACCCCCAGAATGAAACAAAACAGATGCTTTGCATTAGCCAGGACACACGATGTACACCGAGCTTTAGGGGGCCGGGCCGCACCCAGGTCATGACACTGGGTGTGGTAATAAGAGTGCAAAAACGAGGCCTTAGTTCATAACACATTGTAAAAGTGTCAAGCTTGAAGACTGTCATCACAGCCAGTGCTATTGATGACGTATATGGTTCGCAAGGCAAGGGTCTGCAAAACGATGACCACCTTTTATTTCTCTGAACAACAGAGCAACTCTGACAACTTTATGACCCCCTCAATCGGCTCACTTTCTCTGGAACTACGATTTGCTCCAGTTTCTCCTTTCTCTCTTTGCAGACTTTGAGATCGAGGGTCGTATACATGAGGGAAGGAGTCTAAACTACAACTTTGCGCGTTCCCACTCCGTGTCAACACCGGTGTTTATCAAAATACACCCCACCCCCCTGTGCACCGACAGTCACCCCGGTCTTTTTCAAATTAATTGGCGGGGGCAGATGGGAAAAGCATTCCCTGAAAACGGGGCGACCTTCAACGAATCAAAACCAAACTTTGCCTCAAGCCCGTGTAAAAAACAAAAAGAGGCTTTGCTTTGCTGCAAGTTGATAGCCCGTGAACAAGTTTTCAAGGTGTCGATTTTCTCTCACCAGACGCGGATGGGTGGTGGGGGTGGGGAGTGGAGGGTTTACAGGGGTTCCCAACCGACCCCCCACCCTCCCCCCGTAAAAATATTAAAAAAGAACGCTGGAAAACGGGGGGTATTCATGACCTGATGTAGTTTCATTTTCATGCCAGAGTTTGATAAAGG
Source organism: Phymorhynchus buccinoides (assembly GCA_017654935.2). Taxonomy (NCBI): domain Eukaryota; kingdom Metazoa; phylum Mollusca; class Gastropoda; order Neogastropoda; family Raphitomidae; genus Phymorhynchus; species Phymorhynchus buccinoides. The sequence continues at coordinate 26,646,060 of CM065702.1, forward strand.
TGAAGATCAATCCCCCCCACTCCTTCTTTAATTTCTCAGCTCTCGCGGCATTTTCAGAGTTGCCTTTCTTAGCAAATATTTATCTGTATTTTATCAAGTTTTTTTGGGGCTAATTATCTCAGTTTTAGCTTATTCTTCCGGGAGAGGTCTTCATTGAATCTTTTACATTCAAATCATCGATCGTTAGACCCCCCAAAACGAGCCACGGGACAACCCCCCCTTCCTTCTTGGCTAACTGATCCGCCCCTGCTCACCATGTCTCAGCTTTAGCAAAGAGAAGAACTACATTTAAAGCTCAAATATACAGCTAGTTAGTTGTTAAACCCGAGAACCTGTTTCTTTGCGGCTGAGGGTTTTAAGGGCCAGCCACACGTCCACTAAAATCGTACGACTGTACGATACGATTCGATCACGTGGTCTCCAAGAACAAATGTGTTTCGCGCTTCGAGATCACGTGATCGAATCGTATCGTGCAGTCGTACGATTTTAGCTGACGTGTGGCTGGCCCTTTAGAGTTGACTTGGGGCGAAGTGCCCGAGGAGGCAGATTTCAAGAAAGAGGGTATCTGAATTCAGGGGTGCACCGGATGCTAGGTTATTTGATGCTGGACAAAGTATGTAATCTATATTATGTAATAATATTATATATTATGATCAGCATCACCCGAGGCGGTTGTAAACTAAACGATCTTTGGTGCAGTGATGCTCATTAACTTTAAAATTAATGCAAACCTTCTCCAAGAAACTGCGAAATCAGAAAACGTGAAAACGAAGCAGCTGAAAGTTGAGAGAGAGAGAGAGAGAGAGAGAGAGAGAGAGAGAGAGAGAGAGAGAGAGAGAGAGAGAGAGAGAGAGAGAGAGAGTGAACAAATGAATGAATGAATGAATGAATGAATAAGTTTTCTTTATTGAGGATAAAAGATTAAGCAACACTGCTTTATTTCGTCCAGTCCTCATGAGTCTCTCTCTCTCTCTCTCCTCTCTCTCTCTCTCTCTCTCTCTCTCTCTCTCTCTCTCTCTCTCTCTCTCTCTCTCTCTCTCTCTCTCTCTCTCTCTCTCTCTCTGTTTGGACACTAATGTAAACAAATGCCCATAAAAATGTTGGATTGTTTGTCATCTCTCTCTATCTGTCTGTCTGTCTCTGTCTATGTATGTCTCTGTCTCTCTCTCTCTCTCTCTCTCTCTCTCTCTCTCTCTCTCTCTCTCTCTCTCCTCTCTCTCTCTCTCTCTCTCTCTCTCTCTCTCTCTCTCTGTTTTGACACTAACATAATGTAACAAATGCCCATACAAATGTTGGATTGTTTGTCATATCTCTCTATCTGTCTGTCTGTCTGTCTGTCTGTCTGTCTGTCTCTCTCTCTCTCTCTCTCTCTCTCTCTCTCTCTCTCTCTCTCTCTCTCTCTCTCTCTCTCTCTCTCTCTTTCTTGATGTAAATCTGCTAAAGAGGATGAAAAACACTTCTTGCTTTGTTGTCCAGCTTATAGAGATCTGCGAGATAATTTGTTACCAAGAAAATATTCTAGAAACCCATGTTTGTTTAATGTTACATTGTTATTAGCGAATCAGAATGAAATGTTGCTTAATAAAATTTTTTTATAGGTTTATAAAGAAGCTGCGTAGTACATTACTTAGCTAAATTCGCTTTGTTTACTCCTTATCATCAGTGTAATGTTATTGAATATTGCATTACTTTTGTATCTATTGTTTATTGTCTTTTGTATTCATGATGTTTTGTAACCCCATCATAAGGGGCTGTGGCCTATCTGATTAAACTTCCGCTTCCGCTCTCTCTCCGCTTCTCTCTCTCTCTCTCTCTCTCTCTCTCTCTCTCTCTCTCTCTCTCTCTCTCTCTCACTCTCTCTCTCTCTCTCTCTCTCTCTCTCTCTCTCTCTCTCTCTCTCTCTCTCTCTCTCTCTCTCTCTCTCTCTCTCTCTCTCTCTCTCTCTCTCTCTCAACGTTTTCACTTTTTACATTTTATCGGTTGCTGTTTATTTTTTCTTTCATTGTATGCTTTGTTATTGTTGTTTATTCGATATTTTCTGTTGCCACAGGGCTGGGTGTAAAAAAGTATGTATACTTATCATCATTACCCTTATAAATAAATTTTCGTTCGTTCTCTCTCTCTCTCTCTCTCTCTCTCTCTCTCTCTCTCTCTCTCTCTCTCTCTCTCTCTCTCTCTCTCTCTCTCTCTCTCTCTCTCTCTCTCTCTCTCTCTCTCTCTCCCCACCCCCATCTCTCTCTCTCTCTCACTCCCAGCTTCGTGTCTCTCACCACCTCAGCTGTTTTGACAAGCTTCGCGAAGAGGAGCCCGGGAGACTCATTATGTTGGGGGAACCTGCCTCAAAACTCAGCACCGCTTCTGGCATGGCATTTACATTACATTTACATTTACACTGCCAGCAGCAGCAACAACAACAGCAGCAGTAGTAGAAGCAGCAGCAATGACAATGCAGGGCCTAGTTGTAAAACTGATATCATTATGGCATTCTTACTGTTCTGAGTGATGTATCAGAACACAGGTTATTCGTTTAGTTCTCGAGTCGGAAGCGACGGGAACTGCTGCTGTTTTTATTTCGTCCGTCCGTCCGTCTCTGCGTGCGCCCGTCCGGACACTAAGCCCGGATAAGCATGCGAGGGAACTTTGCATCTTCTGGGGTTCAGCCTTGTGGTATTTGTTAAATTTTAAATCGGGTAGGCGCTGCACTTGCGGCGACGCGCTCTCCGGGGGAGAGGAGCCCGAATTTCACAGAGATAAGTCTCTGTGACTAGAGTATACCAAATATTAGGATTCCCTTCGTATAGTGGAGAATCCTATTGTCTTTGTACACATTCTACTTTTTAAAAACTTATTGGCATTTGAGCTACTCTGGAATCAGAATGTGTTGGCTGATGACATCGAGGAGACTGGGCAACTGACGACAGAGAACTGAACTGAATACAAAATGCAATGATGAATGTACAAAAAAGCCCCTCACATTTCCCAAGTTTTGGGTTAAAATACAATGATGAATGTACAATAAAGCCCCTCACATTTCCCGAGTTATTCATACAAAAATACAATGATGAATGTACAATAAAGCCCCTCATATTTCCCGAGTTATTCATACAAAAATACAATGTTGCATGTACAAAAAAACACCTAATTTCACAAGTTAGTGGTTAAAATACAATGATGCATGTACAAAAAAACCCTCATTTCACAAGTTATTGGTTAAAATACAGCCCCTCACTTTTCCCAAGTTATTGATCAAAATACAATGATGTATGTACAAAGAAACCCTTCACATTTCACAAAGTTATTGGTTAAAATACAATGATGCATGTACAAAGAAGCCCTTCACGTTTCCCAAGTTATTGGTCAATATACATTGATGAATGTACAAAAAAAGCCCTTAATTTCTCAAGTTATTGGTTAAAATACAATGATGCATGTACAAAAAGGCCCCTCACATTTCCCAAGTTATTGGTTAAAATACAATGATGCATGTACAAAAAAGCCCCTCATTTCCCAAGTTATTGGTCAATATACAATGATACATGTACAAAAAATCCCCTCATTTAACAAAGTTATTGGTTAAACTACATTGATGCATGTACAAAAAAGCCCCTCATTTAACAAAGTTATTGGTTAAACTACAATGATTCATGTACAAAAAAGCCCCTCATTTAACAAAGTTATTGGTTAAAATACAATGATGCATTTACAAAAAAGCCCCTCATTTCCCAAGTTATTGGTCAATTGGCAATGATGCATGTACAAAGAAGCCCCTCATTTAACAAAGTTATTGGTTAAACTACAATGATGCATGTACAAAAAAGCCCCTCATTTCACAAAGTTATTGATCAAAATACAATGATGCATGTACAAAACAGCCCCTCATTTCACAAAGTTATTGATCAATGTGCAATGATGCATGTACAAAGAAGCCCCTCATTTAACAAAGTTATTGATCAAAATACAATGATGCATGTACAAAACAGCCCCTCATTTCACAAAGTTATTGGTTAAAATACAATGATGCATGTACAAAACAGCCCCTCATTTCACAAAGTTATTGATCAATGTGCAATGATGCATGTACAAAACAGCCCCTCATTTCACAAAGTTATTGATCAAAATACAACGATGAATGTACAAAAAAAGCCCCTCACGTCCGTTTCCCCAAGGTATTGGTCAAAATATAATGATGAATATAAAAAAATCCTCTCACATTTTTCCAAGGTATTGATCAAAATATAATGATGAATGCACCCAAAAAGTCTCTTACGTCCGGTTCCCCAAGGTACTGGTCAAAATTGTTATACGTGAGCATAGTAATGCGCGTGACGTTACACATTTTACAAAAAAGAAAAGTTTAATATTTTACCATTTTACCATTTTTATGATACTGTTTTACCCCATGACCTGAAACTCTCTTTGTGTCTATCTCTGTCGATCTCTGTCTGTCTGTCTCTCTTTCTCTCACTGTTTTACCTCATAATCTGAAACTCTCTCTGTGTCTATCTCTGTCTATCTCTGTCTGTCTGTCTCTCTTTCTCTCACTGTTTTACCTCATAATCTGAAACTCTCTGTCTCTGTCTGTCTGTCTGTCTCCATGTGTCTGTCTGTCTCTCTCTGTCTGTCTGTCTTCTCTCTCCCTTGCTTCAATGACACACACATACATGGTCACGCTTGCTTCAGAACTCTGAGAGAAGAACAAGAGATAATGAGCCGCACAGTGTTTTCAAGTTGTTCAACATTACAAGGTCCTCCCCTCCCCACCCCTAACAGCTATGAAAACAACGTAACACTTTCACGCAGAATTGCCTTAATAGCGGAACAAAACAGGTCTGTAGGGAGGAGGAGGGGGGGGATGTCTTAAAGATCCACCAGATCACGTGTCAAAATCACGGGTTTCACATGTTTTCCCTCTTATAGCTGGTAAGAAATCTTATTTTGACCAGGTTTGACTCCCATACAAATGTCCCCAAATGGAAAACGAAACATCATTTTAAAAAACAGCCTCAGTTTGAAGTTGGGGGCATTTGTAAGTGGATCACAAGCTACCCAGAAAAAACCAAGGGACTTAATCGTGGTGGGTCAGTGTGTCTTTAAAAAAGGACAATAAAGAGAGATAGGAATAAAGGAAAGGAGGGTAGGGACGTAGGGTGTATGTGTATAACTATAAGGTTGGTGTAAGGGAGGGTGTGGAAAAACAGTAGGCATAAGGGGAGGGGGGAGGGGGCAACAAAGACCAAAAAAAGATGGCAAGGTATGCAAACGAGCTGACAGAAATTGTGTACATCTGTAACTGTTTTGCAAAAACGATGTCAACATTTTTTTTAATCAATCAGAGTTGAGATATCGAGGAAACTTCTGCCAATTTTTATTTGACACGTTCAGTAATTTAGGCTGTACAAATTCTAGACATTATTTTTGCTTACTGTTTCTGTCTGTGTCTGTGTCTGTGTCTGTCTCTCTCTCTGTCTTTCTCTCTCTGTCTGTCTGTCTGTCTCTCTGTCTGCCTGTCTGTCTGTCTCTCTCTCTCTCTCTCTCTCTCTCTCTCTCTCTCTCTCTCTCTCTCTCTCTCTCTCTCTCTCCCCCCTCTATCTCTCTCAAACGCCCTGGGCCTTGTTCCCATTGCAACTCACATTCTAATCTTGTGCAAAGTACACAAGCTTTCAAGAAGACAACAGACACAAACGATACGCTTCATTCCCCTTCACTGAAGATTCCGTTCAGAAAGTTCTTTTTTTCATTGTTGAGTGTGACCAAAAAGCCTAAATGTCACAAAGAGTGATTTCTTCGCAGCCTTGCAAAGAATGAAGCCAACTTTCTCACTTCCCACCTGGAAGGTGAAAAGGTGAAGAAAAATCTGTTTAACGTCCTCCGGTCTGAAACAGACACAGATGGGACATTAGTAGATATAAAGGTGGTGGGAACGATTCTGGAGGCAATGCCCGGAGGCAGTGCAACACCAGGAAAGTCCCGAATTTTTAACAATACAGATATTGTAAGTGAGAAGGTGGAAGGTGGAAAGTGTTATATATGGTAACTGTAGGCAGTGAGTGAGTTCACAATGATCCCCACCTGTAGTGTAGGTGAAAGGGTGGGAGTAAAGAACCGGCTTTCAGTCAGCTGCGGAGAAATCACTCTTTGTATATTTCAGGCTTTTTGGCATGACTGTTCCACTGTCCCCAAAAGACTAAAATAAAAAGAGTCCACGCTACATTTGACGTAGGTAAACCGTGAAGTCGGAATGGCGGCTAAAGGGTCCGCTACACTACATACGATTCGACCTCAATGCGATGCGACTGAGACGATGTCTGTGAGTCATGATTGGACTGAAATACTTCATTCTAAAAATAATTCTACTATTTTCGCTCACAATAGGCTACTCAAGTAGACCCACTACCTGAATCAAATAAAATGTCTGACACAAAAATATAGACATTTTCATCAAATTCGTGTACGGGGGACTACAAATTTATTACTGTGAACAAAACTAGTAGGAATTCATCAGATTCATTTAGACAGTTGAATTATCACGAGAATCATGCCTCCAAAATGTCCAATCGCATCGCATCGAGATCGAATCGTATGTAGTATAACGGGCTCTTAAACACCGATGCTTTTACGTAACCATCCATGAAGTTATGGTTTCGCTTCATTGACAATAAGGTTGTTGGTTTCGTCTTAAAAAGGAGTTATGCTTTGGCATCATTGACAAGACTGGTTGTATTTTTGTCTTCTTAAAAGATGTTTATCTTTTCGCATCATTGACATAAAGGCTGTAAATTTCTTCCCTTTTAAAATGTTGCTACGTTTTCTCTTTCGCATCATTGACTAAGTTTGATTGATTTTTAAACGTAGTTATATTTTCGTATGGTTCAGGACAAAGGCTGTAGAGTTTGTCTTGAAAAAAGCTTGGTTGCTTTGAGCTGTGGGAATAGGGGTAGGTCCCGATTGGCCCTTTCTTTCTTCTCGCCCTTTCTTTGATCTATCCCGCATGCCTCCTCACGTGATTTCCCTTAGGCGAGGAGTGCCATTTCGCCCGTTCAAGGAGTTCCATTTTGCCCTTTTCTCCAAAGATTGTATTACAAATTCTATAGTAAGCTTTTTGTTGTCTCACTCAAGTTTCATAACCTCTAGTCCTTGGGTGTATGGGAGGGGATAGAGAGAATCATGTAGGCCCTGTGTGTGTGTGTGTGTGTGTGTGTGTGTGTGTGTGTGTGTGTGTGTGTGTGTGTGTGTGTGTGTGTGTGTGTGTGTGTGTGTGTGAGTATGTAAGTGTATGTGCGTGCGTGCGTGTGCGTGTGCGTGTGCGTGCGTGCGCGTGCGTGTGCGCACGTGCGTCTCTGTGTTGCAACACAACAACAACAGAGAGAAAGAGAGAAGAGGAGAGAGAAAGAGGGTGGGGGGGGGGGGGGGGGGGGGGGGGGGGGGGGGGGGGGGGGGGGGGGGGGGGGGGGGGGGGGGGGGGGGGGTGGGGGGGGGGGGTTGGGCCAAAGAAATGAAAGGGGGAAATGACACGGCCATTGTTTCTCCATTACACAAAGGGCCAAGTGGGAAAGGGTCAATTGGGACGTTCCCAGGAATAGGCCAAGTTTGATATTTCACACGTATTAACCCATAATTTGTTATATGCCCGACTTTTATTTTCAAATAAAAGTTGCATGTTTATATGGTATTTTATCCATAATCAACACATATAAGTCATTTTGAGTAAAACTAAAAATATAGATGAACTGAAATTAATGTTCCTTCCGAAACAGCTGTGATTTATTTATTCATTACATTATTTTATTTATTTATTTACGTACTGATTTTACTTATTTTCGACTTGATTATGGGTGGGCGAAGGGTAGGAAAGGGTAGGGAAGGGAAGGGAATCGTTAAAAATTCGGGACTTTCCTGGAGTTGCACTGCCTCCGGGCATTGCCTCCAGGATCGGTCCCCCCATCTTTATATGTACTAATGTCCCATATGTGTCTGTTTCAGACCGGAGGACGTTAAACGGATTTTCATTCATTCAAGGGAAGGGAAGGGAAGGGGGAAGGTAGAAACTTTGTATATGGGTAGATGGCCATCACAAATAAATATGTGTCAGTGTCAGTCAGTGTCAGTGTCTCTCATTTGCCTGTGCTTCATTTGCCTGTGCTACAGGTAACTTTGTGTGCTTTGACTGTGACCTTGGCAATGTCTGCGAGCTTGCTGACGTGGGTCAAGGAATTAATAACGGTGTTTTAGTGCAGCCAAAGAACGTTACTGCATACCACTCTCTGATCCAAATAGTAAGGTTCACTTTTGATGTCTTCTTCACCAGTACCTGGAGAGAGAGAGAGAGAGAGAGAGAGTGAGATAGAGAGAGAGAGAGAGAGAGGAGAGGAGAGAGAAGAGAGAGAGAGAGAGAGAGAGAGAGATTTGAAAGGCTTGTGTGTCAAGGTTTCATTTTGGTTTCTACATGATATGACTCTCCAACGAGGGGGCCCTTGCACCGGCTTTGGTGCTGCTGGTCTTTGGGGACCTTCCTCAACGCCGGCTGTGTCCTCAAATCCCGTTGGCCGAGAGAGTGGGGATGTACCCTGGGCAAGGCATCTCCACTATAAACAAATTATCGCCCAGCTCGCCAGAATAGTATTTGCCCCCTCTGCTATCTGGCAGTCATTGTTGGAAACGAAAGACTAGCATACAAACATGATCACGGACCATTTAGCATAGAGATCAGGCACACCTTAATTCCCTGTACCGCCAGAAGAGAAAAAAAAAAGTGAACATAATTTCTAGTCCCTAGTTCAAAACTAAAAACGCTTGCACCAAGGTAAAAAGCGGTCAAACTCACTCGAGGGAGTTGGGTGGGTTTTTTGTTGTTAATGGTCACGAACGTTCACTGGTCACACTACCAAAATTATGATCACCATAACTGCGACCATCAAAGAAACAGTCTGGTCATGAGGGATGGGTAAAACCCTAACGGGTTTTTCGGGTAGGTCCCGATTGGCCCTTTCCCATCTCGTCCTTTCTTTGATCTCTGCCGCATGCCTCCTCACGTGATTTCCCTTTGACGAGGAGTGCCATTTCGCCAAGTCAGGAGTTCCAATTCGCCCTTTTCTCACTCAAATGCATAACCTCTTGTCCTTGGGTGTATGGGAGGGGATAGGCAGAGCGCGTGTGTGTATGTGTGTGTGTGTGTGATGTGTGTGTGTGTGCTCATTTAACGCCTATCCACTTCTCGTGATATTAGACCGGGGGTTGGGGGGGGGGGGGGGGGGGGGGGGGGGGGGGCAAATCATGTGTTTCGTATGTTAAAAAGTGGTTGCGTGCGTTTACTATGTGAATGTGTTGTGCCCGTGTGTGCGTGTTAAGGCATAATCTTAATCCACTGTAAACTTAAAGAACATGATAAACATAATACAATACAGGAAACTGCATTCAAATATAAGCATTGGTTCTAAAGTTATATTAATCATTTAAAATAAATGTTGTTAGGCGGCCATTTTGAAAGGTTTCCATGGCAACCGGCGACATTTAGGCAATATCGAACACGTTTTTGTGTTTATTGTTACACGACTAACAAAACATCATCAAAAAACAAATGAAAGGGCATAATGATTTTGGTTAAAAATCAACCCAGGTGTCCAACCTTAATTAAGGGTCCTCAGTTCTGAACGTCAAGGCGGTTACGTACGGGTGTCGGGAGCTCATGCAATGACTTAAATGTTTCTTCAAAATGAAAACACTGGATCTGTAGACAGGCACAAATGAATAGGTGATTCTAGGTGAATGAATGAGTAAATGAATAAATCAATCAGTGATCAATCAGTCATTCAATCAGTTAGGGTATGCTTATTTAAGATGTGTATCATTTTCATACGTGACGATCCTCTTTCTTTCCACGTAGCTGCCTCCATCCCTACTTCGTGTAGATACCCCCTCCTCCTCTTCCACATCTTGCTCCTCTCTGTCTCTGTCTGTCGGTCTCTATCTCTCTCTCTCTCTCTCTCTCTCTCTCTCTCTCTCTCTCTCTCTCTCTCTCTCTTCTCTCTCTCTCTCTCTCTCTCTCTCTCTCTCTTCGTACTGACAAGAGTATGAGCTGTCAACAAGGACGACAGTCTCTCCCCCTATTCCCCACCCACCCCATCTCATCCAAACGCACGTGATGACAGGTGCCCCAGACTATCGCACCTGAGCACACCTACATACTATACCTCCTCCGCTTCTGTACCTTTCTTTAGTAGTTTGTACCTTTCACTCCATCCCTTCATTTTATTCTCTGCTCGCGGCCTTCGTAAAGTATATTTTTTAGTATAGGTTGTAGAGGCCATGTGTAGAGTCGGCAGTGCTCTGTTACTACCATTGCGACAGACAGGCACAGGCCGTACATTATACTACTCAACATAAAGATGTTCATGTCATACTACCGGACTACCAGATAGCAGAGGGGGTAGACGCTATTCCAGCGGGTTGAGCTCAAAATGTGTTTATAGAATAGTTCAAGTTCAAGTACACTTTACTATCTCCAAAAGAGAAATCCAGGGATAGTGTTGAGATGCCTTGGCCAGGGTAAGTACACACTCTCCCGGCCAAAGGGATTTCAAGACAGCTACAGTTGGGGAAGGTCCCCAAAGGCCAGCCAGCCAATCCGTTTGGCTGTAGCACTATATGACCAGTGAAAGCGCCCACTAGTTTGTGAGCCATAGTCTTCTTCCATAAAAGACTAAGCTGTACCATGATTGTTCCAACACTAATAATCAGAAAAAAGCGAACGAAGAAGAAGAAGAAGAAGAAGAAGAAGAAGGAAAAAATTGTATGTTTGCACGTTATTTCTCCCCATTCACATACTTTCTGGGTTAGAGAAAGAAAAATTGTGTTTTACGTCCTCTCGGTCTGGAACAGACACATATGGGACATTTGTAGATACAAAGATGGTGGGAACAATACTGGAGGCAATGCCCGGAGGCAGTGCAACACCAGTAATGTCTCGATTTTTTAACAATACAGATAGGTGTAGCAGTAACCACGCCTCGGGTTATAATTTATTTCATATTTTATCTTCCCCTTTCGACGTCACTCCCTCATTCCTCCTCCTCCCCCTCCTCCTCCTCCTCCTCCTCCTCTTCCTTTCTTGTTTTACCTTCTACATCGGCGTACATTTCCAATGCTAGTGATCCAAGCACAGCGACACGCCTTGTTGTACACGTACGCGAACAATATCTTAAAATAAATAAATAATACATGTATGACATATATTATCAGTACGGCAGCAATCGTCTCCCCTTGGCGGCTGATGACAGCAACCGCCAGACGGCGTGCCGATGGTATACGTTCCAAGATGGCGTCTCCTATCACTCGCTTGCCATACTGTGTATCATCTATATACATTTATTTGTATTATAATGCTGTACACAGAACAAAATAGTGGTTTCTGTATTTACCTTTGTAGGATTTTGTGATTCCTTTTTTTTACAACTATTTCCTTTGCTGGGTGTGAATGGCGTGTGTAAAGTACAAAAGCCGTCAGCTTACTAATTCTCTGCTCTACAAAGATTTTAATGGAATAAATATTAAAATATTACAGAATTGTACTAAGTGTTGATTTAAATTCATTCATCTACAGTACTTGCATAAAACAGTACAGGTTTCGTTGATTTTTTTTTGGTTCTTAATTATGAACTATGCAAGGCACGGAAGTGAATTAGTAACAATCTTTATTACCTTTACCTATGTTCAGATGTTGCTAAATGCTAAATACAAACAAGACGGAATATTGATCGATGTTTGTGTCTCTCTTCTCTCGTCCTCTCCTCTCTCCTCTCTCTCTCCTCTCTCTCTCTGTCTCTCCTCTCTCTTCTCCGTCTCTCTCTCTCTCTCCTTCTCTCTCTCTCTTCTCTCTCTATCTCTCTCTCTCTCTCTCTCTCTCTCTCTCTCTCTCTCTCTCTCTCTCCATGTTGCATGGCTCTTAGAACCAAGGACAGAATGGAAAACTAGGCTCAGCCTAAATTCTTATCCTTGTATTTGAAGTTTGAAGTTTGAAGTCTTTCTCTCTGAAAATGCTCATCACACACGGGCATCCCAAACCCTTTAATCCGCCCCCCCCACATCGCCCCCCCTCCCCCCACACAGGGACCCCAACAACCATCACTACCCAATAAAATCCTCCTTAGAGCCTATTACTGAGATCTTCACAACATCTGATGCTACCCCCCCTCCCTGTTCCCCCTCCTTTTCCTCCTTCTCCTCTCAGTCCTTTCCCCTCTCCTTCTCTCCTCCTCCCTCCCCCCCCCCCCCCCATGTTTGGCATTTCCGAGGGTGCCGCTATGGGCAGATATCAAAGAGCTCTGCTCCCTTTGACGATACACAGCCGATGACAGACCGTGATGCAGGAACAAGCTGTCATGTCTGTTTGTCTGTCTGTCTGTCTGTCTGTTTGTCTGTCTCCTAATCGCTCTCTCTCTATCTCTGTGTCTAGAATCTCTCTCCTCTCTCTCTCTCTCCTATCTCGCCCCTCTCTCTCAGCGCTCTAGAGACTGCTCTCTCAGGAGATCTCGCCCAGATCCCCCCTAGAAACCCTCATCTACCCCCCCCTCTCTCTCTCCCTCTCTCTCTCTCTAATTTCTCCCCCCTCTCTATCTCCCTGTTCTCTCGCCCTCTCTATTTCCCTCTCTCATCTCTCGCTCTCTCCCTTTCTCTCTCTACTCTTTCCCTCTCTCCCCCCCCCCTCTCTCTCTTTTTCACGTTTGTAGTCAAATTTTAATTGTTTTGTTTTATCCCAAGGACAGATTGTAAGAATAGGCATTGCTTAAAATCTTCACCCTCGTTAAGTAAAGTTTTTCAGTGTGTTCAGTGTTCTGTCTCTCTCTGTCTCTTCTCTCTCTCTCTCTCTCTCTCTCTCTCTCTCTCTCTCTCTATCTCTCTCTCTCTCGCTCTCTCTCTCTCTCTCTCTCTCTCTCTCTCTCTCTCTCTCTCTCTCTCTCTCTCTCTCTCTGGATGTGTGATATCTTTTTTTAAAAACTGCTTCTCCGCCTATCAGCATGCCTCACTCTTCCCCTCTCCCTTCCTCTGTGTCTCTCCGTCTTTCTCTGTCTGTCTGTCTGTCTGCCTGTCTCTCTCTCTCTCTGTGATTTATTTCGTTTTTCTATGGCATGCAGCTACTTGCTTGGGAAAATTCGGAATCTTCCCGGGAGGATTCGGAATCTTCCCGAGCCTGGGAAAATTCGGAATCTTCCCTGGAAAAATCGGAATTCTGATTTTTCCCGGGAAGATGTCCGAATTTTCCCGGATTCCGAATTTTCCCGTGACATACAACATATTTACACTTAAAATTGTGCATGTTAATTAAGATGAGTAGGTAAAGTAGAGCTAGGTTTGATTTTATTACATGCATGATTGTCCGTTCAAATAAGTACATTTTTAAGATGAGTATCTATTACCCTCTATAAAAATTAATTATGATTAGGATTGGTTTTTCTCGCGCATGTGTTTGTGCACTTCTAAATTTGTGCATGTTAAAGTTTGAGTATGAAAAGTCTTTCTCTACGTAGGATTATTTTGGGTTACCTTTGTTCGTCCGTGAGTGTGTACGTACTTAGGCCTACTCTTAATTTATGCACTTTGTTCAAAATGAGTATAGTTAATAATATTTGGTTTGATTGTGTTCATTGTCTGTCTGTCTATCTCTATATATGTCTGCGACGTGTTTTTCTCCATGTGCTCAAAAAACGTACGTTTAAGTGAAATTATGCAGGTAGTTTTGCTTTTTCAAAGACAGTCACCATGCCAGTTTGTTATCAATCACATCGGCAAGTCACAGGCAAGTTCTACTTTACTCAAATCGCCATATTAACGCGGAAAACCGTCGCTGAAATTCCCAATGGAGTGTTGTTGTTGTGGCAAGGGGGTGGTACAATGGGAAGAAACTTCATCTGTGTTCCAGTGGACTGTGAGTTGTACTGTACCAAGGTGGTGAGTTTCCAGTACGATGATGTGAATATACGCACTCGTGGTCGGTTCGGGATACTGACAGCCATTGCCGTTGTCTTCATGTCCTGCTACCTGTTGTCCTGCGGAGACGTGAACCCCAACCCAGGTCCTTCTCCAGAAAGAAATCCAGAGAAAACCTCCACCATGGCAAATACTATGGACTCAGGCACAAATGCACAATCACTAGGAACATCAAAAGTGAGTGAGATGACCCTGGATAATATGAATCGGTTCATTTCTGACAGCGTCACAAAGGCTGTGATACAGGTGACCAAGGGACTGCATCAGCAGCAAAGCCAACACAATGAAGCACTGATGGTTAGGCAGGACGAACACACAGAGAAGATAAATAACACCATTCAAGACATGAGGACAGAACTTTCAACGCAGCTGTCGAGAGTGGAGAAGAACCAAGGTCAAGTGAAGGAAGAAGTGAAGAGACTTCAGTCTCAGTGTATCGACATACAGCAAGAGAATGACGATCTCCGTGATGAACTCCGGTTACTGCAAGCAAAGTGTGACACCCTGGAGAACCACAGCAGAAGGAACAATCTTCTCTTCTTTGGTATAGACAGAGAACGTGGCAAGAAAGAAAGCTGGGAAGACTGCGAGCAAAGAGTGAAGGTTGTACTGAAGGAAGGAATGAACATCAGTGAAGACATACACATCGAACGTGCTCACCGGGTAGGAAAAGGGGACGCAATTGTCGTTAAGATGCTTTCCTTCAAACAGAAGACCTTTATTTTGAAAAATGCCAGAAAACTGAAGACTTCGGAGAAATACAGCAAAGTGTATGTAAGAGAAGATTTCTCATCAGTTATCCGCCAGAAAAGACAGGGTTTAAGAGAAAAGGCCAATCAGCTGTACGACAAGGGAGAGAAAACGAAGATGAGGTTTGACAAGCTGATCACCAAGGACGGTGTGTTCACATGGGACATTGAGGCAGAGCAGCTGATCAAACTAGGAGAAAGAAGAGATGAAGAAGAAGAAGAGCTGGATGAAGAAACAGCGAGGAAGACTACAGTCACAAGACAAGAAGATAGTGAATGGAACCGTAACGACTGGAATCACGAGCGGACGCAACAGCGGGAAGAATTCCCTCCCCTTGAAACGCCCACACGTGAAAATGAAGCAAGTGCTGCTCGCCCCATTCTGCTAACGTCGGAGTACCCAGATATGAAAGAAACAAGGGACAAACAAGAAAACAGAAGCAGGTCACGCCCCTCTGACACGTTTGACGTGCCACAGGTATGCGCACGAAATTTTCGGAATTCTCGTGCTCTTTCCCATTCTTCCTCATCGAGCCCAAGTCGAGCTAGCAGAAGTCCCGTTATTACACGACAGTGCATGCGATCTGGGTCAGTAAGCAGGGGTACGAGAAAAGACGGCAAACAGACGAACACACTACAAAACTGGATGGAAGGGAAGAATCAAACCAAAGAGGAAGAATCACAAGCTTTTGGAAATGGACATGACGGGGTGAAGGAATTGGGACGAGGGCGAGGGTTGAGTGGAAAAGGGAACGATGGAAAGGGTGGTAAAGGGGGTGGGGCAGCCAATGGGAAGGGGGGAAGGGGTCACGGCGGTGGTGGGGGAAAAACAAACAAATAACGGTGTGGCCGAGGCCCTTCAGAAATAAACATTTGTACATGGAACTGTGAGGGCTGGTTAAATAAGCTGGATATTAGAGATGTAATTAGTACCTTGAAAGAGTTCGATATTTTCTCCCTTAATGAGACTTTTGTTTATTCTGAAGCCATTGATTATTCTGCATTCAATGATTACGATGTTTTCGTGTCCAAAGCTGTCAAATTGTCACAGCAAGGCAGATACTCAGGAGGAGTTATTGTTTTTGTTCGCAAATCATTATCACATCTAGTACAGAAAATAAATACTAACTATCAGCATATGATTGTTCTTGAATTAAGTAAAGATTTGATTGGTACAAAGAAAAATGTATTCTTAGTTTGTGTTTATATTCATCCTTATGATAGCAAGTATTGGACTTTGTCACAAGAAGGCTTTGGCTTAGAAATTTTGGAACAATGCTTGATTGACTTGCATGAAAGATTTGATGATTTCTATGTTATGATTTGTGGTGACTTGAATGCAAGGACTGGATGCGAGAATGCTTGGATGAGTGACGAGTTTCTTCCCTTTGATCATTTTGTTGATGAAGATGCCTCTTTTTTTTAGACGAAAGTCAGATGACAAGGACATTTCTAACTTTGGTAAAGATTTGCTATCTGTTTGTTCAGCATTTGATTGTGTTATAGTTAATGGTTTATCTGGTGTGGGATTTGATGAGTCCCTTACTTATTTGTCAAGCACTGGTGGTAGTCTAGTTGACTATTTTATTACGTCAAGTGACTTATGTCTTGAACGTTGTGTTAGCTCCTTATGTGTTTTGTCTTTAATTGATTCGCCACATTTACCCGTGTGTATCACTTTAAATGAACGTGACCATGTTGATTGTATTGAAATGAAAGATTCCCCCGACAATGAGTTTCAGGAAAGATATATTTGGGATGAATCTTTGGAACAACACTTTGTGGATACTTTACATTCTGATATATCTCAAGACTTACTGTCTAGAGCAACACACGTAATTGATTTTGACATAAACCACGCATTACGCCTGTTTACAGATGCCATAATAGCTTCCAGTGAATGTATGAAAAAGCGTATTTATGTCAATGACAACAAAAAGGATGGTTTATGGTTTGATAAAGAATGTAATAAACTTAAGTCAAACACAAGACGTGCACTTAACCTAGCTAGAAGGACCAAGCGCACTAAACACAGGGTGTCTTTCGTGAGGAAGAGGAAAGAATACAAACTATTTATCAAAAAGAAAAAGTCTAGTTTCAAACGCAATAAAGCAAAACAGCTAGCCTCTTATGGTAAAGACAGCAAATCGTTCTGGAAAGACGTTAGACAAATGTCTGGTAAAAAAGAAAGTCAATATATGCACTACTATAACCAAAGATCAATGGTTTAATCATTTTCGGAACCTGTTTAATGCTGATAAAAAGAAAAAATGATAAACATTTTCATTTGTCGAATAATTTAATAGAAAATTGTGACGATCTAAATAGACCAATAAATGAAAACGAAGTTATGGAAGCTATTCGTAAATTAAAAAAAGGCAAAGCAGCTGGCACTGACGGAATTATGCCTGAAATGTTGAAAACATCTGGTGACTTTTCAGTTCCTTTTTTGACAAAAATGTTTAACGTCATATTTGATACCGGAATTTATCCAGAAGAATGGTCGAAAGCAATAATTATCCCTATTTTTAAAAAAAGGTGATCAGACATTAACAGAGAACTACAGAGGAATTTCCTTACTGAGTTTAACTAGTAAATGTTATACAACTATCCTCAATAAACGATTAATTAACTTGGTTGAGACTTATAATGTATTGACGGAAACACAGGCTGGGTTTAGAAAAGGATATTCAACTTTCGACCATATCTTTACGTTGAATGCTATTGTTGAGAAATGTTTTTCCAAAAGGGGTGGGAAGCTTTATGCCTGTTTTGTGGATCTAAGGAAAGCCTTTGATTCTGTTCAACGTGAGCCCTTGTTCGATATATTATCAAAGATTAAAATACATGGAAAGTTTAAGAAAGCAATAATGGCTATGTATAATTCTATGTTATCTTGTATAAGAGTGAAGGATGAATTGACTGATTTGTTTGATTGTCCAGTAGGCTTACGACAAGGTTGTGTACTTAGTCCAGTTCTCTTTTCAATTTTTATTAATGAAATAGCATTCGCTGTGAATGAAAATGGTATTCATGGCATTCAGTTACTGCCTGATTTGATTGAATTGTTTCTCCTTCTTTTTGCTGACGACATTGTTCTTCTGTCATGCACTGCCAGAGGCTTACAAAATCAGATTAACATTCTTCATAACGCATGTAAAAATCTTTTTCTTAATATTAACGAAGATAAAACTAAAGTGATGGTTTTTCGTAAGGGTGGCTTCTTAGGCAAACATGAAAGATGGACTTTAGGTGAAAAAGCATTGGAAGTAGTGAACGAGTATAATTATTTAGGCTTTGTTTTTACAACTAAAATGAGTCTGAACAGAGGTGTTGAGGCTCTGGCGGTGAAGGGCAGGAGAGCATGTGTACAGTGTGTTAAATGCATTAGTAAACTGGATGACATTTCAAAGAATTGCTTCTTTAAAATTTTTGATTCTCAAGTTCAATCTGTGTTATTGTATGCATCTGAAATGTGGGGCCTACATAGATTAAGTAGCATTGAAAAGGTACATTCTTTTGCGTGTAAACGCTTTCTTAGAGTTCCTTTAAAATTACCTAATAAGTTTGTGTATGGAGAAACTGGACGATACCCTCTTTACATTAATAGTGCTGTCAGATGTATTAAATATTGGTTGAAACTTCTTAAAATGGATATGTCACGAATTCCACGCCAGGCGTATTCAATGCTCGTTAATATAGATGCAAAAGGTAAAGTGTGCTGGGCAACAATGGTTAAAAACACTTTGTTTAATTTGGGTTTTGGTTACGTTTGGTTAAACCAAGGAGTGGGTTGTGAAATTTCTTTTATCTCCTTGTTTAAACAGAGAATGACAGATCACTTTTTGCAGGACTGGTACAGCTCAGTGATGAATAATGATACTTACTCGACATATTGTCTGTTTAAAACATCATTTGAGCCTGAACAATACTTTCATTTTCTAGACTATAGATGTTTTCGAGACTGTCTGGTAAAATTGCGTGTTGGTGTTCTACCTATTAATGGATCGTTATTTAGAAGAACATTCAGTGAAAATCTGAACAAATTATGCCCTGTATGCAATGCTATCGAAGACGAAAGTCACTTTATTTATGTATGCCCTTTGTACTCTGATATCAGAAGCAAATATCTAAGTGGAGCAACTGGTCAGTACACCAATGTTTTAAAACATGGATCTGTAGCGACAGTCAGGAAACTCTCTTTGTTCCTGTTTTATGCTATTCGCAAAAGAAAAAATAATGATGATAAAGCATAATGTCAAATTGCTCTAGGACATCAAGCCCCATTGCGTGTCTTCAAACTTTATGGATATCTGTGGTTCCATTGATGTTCGAATGTGCCAGTACTTTGTGTATATGCGTGTCTATGTATGACTTTGGCCTTTCTAAGGGCCAGTGGCCTATAGATATTAAAAATATGTTCTCTCTCTCTCTCGTTCTCTCCCTCTCTCTCCTCTCTCCTCTCTCTCTCTCTCTCTCTCTCCCTCTCCTCCTCTCTCTCTCTCTCTCTCTCTCTCTCTCTCTCTCTCTTATGTCTCTCTTGTGCCTTCCCAGGGTTGCTGCTTCCCTTTTAGGTCGAGAGGACGTAAAATCCAAAATTCATTCTCTCTCTCTCTCTCTCTCTCTCTCTCTCTCTCTCTCTCTCTCTCTCTCTCTCTCTCTCTGTCTCTCTCTCTCTCTCTCTCTCCCTCGTCTCTCTCTCTCTCTCTTCTCTCTCTCTCTCTCTCTCCTCTCTCTCTCTCTCGGGGTCTCTCTCTCTCTCTCTTTCACGCGCGCGCGCGGTGGGTCAGTTAGTCAGTCCGTCCTCTCTCTCTCTCTCTCTCTCGATCTCTCTCTCTCTCTCTCTCTCTCTCTCTCTCTCTCTCTCTCTCTCTCTCTCTCTCTGCACGCGCGTCTGCTTCTTTTTGTCTGTCTCTGTCTTTGTCCTTGTCTGTCTGTTTGTCAAAGTCAAACTTTTATGTCAAGACGAACATTGAACTCCTAGTGGGGATACCGGGGGTCTTTCGTAAAAATGGTTCCCCCACCTTCTGGAAGTTCTGTGCTTGTAGCTTCCTCTAATCTGCCGCTCTCTTTGACTCTGCCTTTTCCCTTTGCTTTTTGTCATTTACTATCTTTCTGACTTATTGGCCCATTCTCCTGACTTTAAATTGTTTTTGGAAATAATTAACTTCTTTGAGCTCCTCCAAAATCGGAATGTGTCGACTGTACGCAGCGGGGAGACCAGTGAAAACTGAAAACCGGACACATACGTACCTTACTCATTATGACCATATATGGCCTGGGAACTCACAAGAAGAACATTGAAGAAACAAGACGTTGCATTTTTTCCACCAACAAAAATGCTTTTTGTGTGTGTGTGTGTGCATAATTATGTGTGTCTTTGGGACGATGCACAGATCTTGATGCAATAATAATACCACAGAGAGAGAGAGAGAGAGAGAGAGAGAGAGAGAGAGAGAGAGAGAGAGAGAGAGAGAGAGAGAGAGAGAGATAATTCACACAATCCACAAAGCTTACTGATCCAGGCCTTCTGCCCATGTCAGAGGGGAGGGGGTTACAAAATGAAAAACAACAATGACAACAATTGAGAGAGAGAGAGAGATGGGAAGAGAGAGAGAGAGAGAGAGAGAGAGAGAGAGAGAGAGAGAGAGAGAGAGAGAGAAAGAGAGAGAGGAGAGAATTAGAGAGGGAGCTGGGGTGCGGGGGTGCGGGCGGGCGGGCTGTTCGAGGGAGGGGGGGGGGGTCATTGACTTTTTGTCTCCACGTTAGGTCGGGTTCATGTCAAGTTCGGTTGCCTCCCCTTTAAAAAAAAAACACCAATGTAGACGGCGCACGCGCAGTGTATGCCATTGGGTAGGAAGGAACTCCCCCTGGCGGTCATTTCTGTCATCACAACAGCAGACACACACACAGAATGGCAGTGACGACAGAAATGTTGCGGAATTACAAGGGCGTTTTTTTAGTTCACAGAGAGAGAGAGAGAGAGAGAGAGAGAGAGAGAGAGAGAGAGAGTGAGAGAGAGAGAGAGAGAGAGAGAGAGAGAGAGAGAGAGAGAGAGAGAGAGGCTGAAGTAGAACGAGAACAAAATGCGAAACCGAAAACCCCCAGTAAAGTGTTTATATTAAAGGGTATTCTTCAATTAGGATCCGTCGAACAAACAGATAAAACTTCATACACCTGTTATATTGGAAAATAATGCAACACGAGATCTCCCCTTTCCTTTCTCATCTCAAGCCTAGTCATTGGTGCGACCACTCTCTGGTACAACGTCCACTGCCACCACACTATATCTCCTTTGGCTATCATTATATTAGCTCCCCCCCCCCACCCCCCCCCCCCCCCCCCCCCCCCCCCCCCCCCCCCCCCCCCCCTTCAAATTTTAGAATGGAAAAGAAGTCACTAAGAAGGAACATTTTGCTGGTTTGGGGAACTCAACTCAACTCAACAATACTTATTATCTCAAAAGAGAAAAAGGGGTAGGGCTAGGATCAGCCTAGGGTTATGTTCATAAAACTGAAAGAAGCAGACTTTGAGATTGAGGGTCGTAAACATGAGGTGTGTGTAAAATTATTTAAAAAAATACATCTTTGTCTCCCCCCCCCTCTCCCCCCCCCCCCCTGAATCTCTTGCTCTCTGTTTGTCTCTTATTTCCCCTATTTCATTCCTCTTCTGTGCCTGTCCCCCCCCTCCCTCCCACCCCCGCAGCCTCTTTAGTTCTCTATCCTTCTCTCTCTCTCTCACTTTCTCGTCCCAGCCTCTCTCTCTTTTTTTCTGTCTCTCTCTCTGTCTCTCTCTCTCTCTCTCTCTCTCTCTCTCTCTCTCTCTCTCTCTCTCTCTCTCTCTCTCTCTCTCTCTCTCTCTCTCTCTCTCCCAGTCCCTTCGTTCCTTTGTGTGTATGTATGTCTGCTAGTCTGTCTCTCTGTCTCTGTCGTTCCCTCTTTCCACCACTACTACCACCACTACTACTACTACCACCACTTCTACTACTACTACTACTACTACTACTACTACTACTACTACTACTACTACTACTACTACTACTACTACAATATACTGAATGTAAATCCAGCCGACAGTACAGCAACTACGTCGGTAAAACACAACCAATGCAAAGCACTTTTGAATACAGAGAAAACCACGTAACGGGAAAAAACAAACAAAACAAAAAATTAATGTAGCGTGGTGCAGTTTTGCAACACAAAATAATTTCCTGGTGCCAGAGCCTCCAAAGACTGATGGACAACTCCTGCCACCGCACCCCCCCCCCCCCCCCCCCCCCCCCCGCCCTAACCTCCCCCACCCCCCTCCTTCCTTCTTCCCCCACCAGCTGTGTTGACGACAGATCCCCGCGAGCAGACGACACTTTGCCAGGGGGCCATTTTTCACCGAGGGGGGGGATAGGTAGGGTGGGGGGGGGGGGGGGGGGGTCTACCCTGCGGAGATGGGTGGGGGTGTAGTGTACACTTCTCTTTCTGTGTCGTTCTCTCATTAGTTTTGCTTAGTTTCGTTGGGGGGAAATTTTCAATGGTGGAGGGGGTGGGGTGGAGGCTGCAAATCTACCCTCACCGCCCTTCTTTTTTCTTTTTCTTCTTCCTTTATTTCATCCCATTCGCAACATTCTCTCTCTCTCTCTCTCTCTCTCTCTCTCTCTCTCTCTCTCTCTCTCTCTCTCTCTCTCTCTCTCTCTCTCTCTCTCTCTCTCTCTCTCTCTCTCTCTCTCTCTCTCTCTCTCTCTCTCTCTCTCGTGTCTATTTGAGGCTCGGTGTACATCTTGACAATGTGTGCTGGCTAATACAAAGCATCTGTTTTGTTTCATTATGTGTTTTTCTCACACCTGCTGCCATGTCATTCACACCGACTGGCGTGCGTTGTGCACACATTTGGTCCGCTGTCGCCCATGTTGTTCGGGTCTTGGGAGAGAGAGACCAAAAGAAGCAGACCTGCTTGTGAACAAGAACAAGAACAAGAACAACGTTTGTATCGTCATAACAAAACCATAGGTTTTGTGGGACACAAATGGTTAAAACATTGACACCATTTAATTTTCGTGTGTGTTTAACCTGTCAGCAAGTCAAAAGCAACAAGGCGTGTGCTACCTGTCACACGCTTGTCAAACATGCTGGGTCCTCAGTAGAACACAGATGGACACCGAGCATGAGATTGCGTGAAAAATTGTTTTTTTTTCATTCTTTATTTTTACTCTTTGTTTTGGTCTTCAGAGGTCTGGATGTTTACCAAAAAATGCGTGTATTTGCTTTTTCTATTGCTCCATGTATGCGAACTCATCCAACATCCCAGATTTCCACAATAACGAACTGTTGAAGCATGGTCATCATCCCTCGGGACGGACGAACGACGATGATATATTTATTAAAAAAATCGTTCGTTCGCGCGTTCGTTCTCTTCCTTTATCCACTAGTATATACATGTCGCTTTCTTTCTCATTATTCCATTAACTAACATTCTCAATTTTTTTAAAAACCGTTTGCGTACCACCGCCCCCCCCCCCCCCCTCTCAGCAAAGATGTCCTTTAGACGTCCCCCCTCATGTTCACGACCCTCAATCTCAAAGTCTGCTTCTTTCAATTTCATGAAAAGAATCCTAGGCTGATCCTAACCCTATCCCTTTCCAGAGAATGGCAGAATGCTGCTTCTCAGTGAAGTTGTTTTGAGTTACGTCCTCTCGACCGAAGTCATATGGGACATAAATCTCAGTGAATTGTACTCACATCAACAAGACACTTTTCTACTACAGCAAAGCCCTCACATCTCAGTCTGGAAAAAGAGCTAAGCTCGAAAGCTTGACGAACAGCCCCCCACCCCCCCCCCCCCCCCCCCCCCCCCCCCCCCCTACCAAGGATCAACAGTCCCCCCCTATCAAGGTCAGTGTTTGTTGTCCTGATCCAGCAGTCAACAATTTTTCTTTTCTTCTCAGTGAAGATTTCCAATGCGAAAATTTGAGGGATGTGTGTGTGTGTGTGTGTGTGTGTGTGTGTGGGGGGGGGGGGGTGGGGGCGTAAGGTACAAGACAACCCTCTCTCTTTCTTCCTCATCACATCCCCCGTTCTTCTTCGTCCCACTCGTCTTCTTTCTTCCTTTTTCCCATCATGCGAAGTGACGATAGACTGACTGCGGTGTGGCGAAGTTATTGAGGAACTAAAAAAAAGTATTTTTTTAAGGTTTTGTTGTTGTTGTTGTAGAGCTCCGGTGTGTCATTTGCAGAGAATTAGAATCTTCTCTTGAATTCCACCCCTGACTCCTGATCTGTTTGGCATATCTGCCCCCCCCCCTCCTCCCCCTCCTCTCTCTCCCCCCTCTCTCTCCTCTCTCTCTCTCTCTCTCTCTCGCTCTCTCTCATTCTCCTCTTATATTCCCATCTTATTTTATAAAAAAAACATTCTTCCTTAAAAGTAGTAGTATTCTGAAAACAATGTCATCGTCTCAAATTTGTTTCCCTTCTTTTCGTACTCAGTTTAAGCCACCAATTCAAGTTCACCATTGTTAATTATTATCCATGTGTGATGGGGTGGTAAGGGTAAGGGTAAGGGATAAAGAGGAGTTGATAAGGAAATGAGGGTGATGATGAGCACGCACCATGCAGGCCAGGAACATATAGGCGGAAACCAGACAGTTGTTCGCTTTTGTTTATTTACTAGGAAGAACTAGGAAAACAGTGCAGATCGAGATTACATCAGCTAGGAGCAGGGATCAGTGCTCAAACATTGTAGGCATCAGCTCAGTTAGGCACACATGTTTGCTTTTAATTCATTCCCATTTAAACAATTCTTTTTCAATTATTTCATGTGCAAATTGTTGTTCCATTTTGTTGACTTTATTGTTTTATGTCAAACTAGCAATCGCCCCGTGGCAGTTAACCCCTGTGGCAGTTTTAACCCCGTGGCAGCTTTCTCCTCCCTACACCTACCCACTCCCCACATTTACTTGCTCGGGGACTTATCTGCCACTCGGCGACACACTTGTTTGCTATTGTGGCTTTCAACAGACAGCCAGTTTCAAACACACGAAAGT
>CM065702.1:26693317-26695817 GCA_017654935.2 Phymorhynchus buccinoides
CAGAACCGTTGTAGATCAACATTTCACTAACATAAGCACGAAAATGATAACAGCAACAACATTGAAAGAAAAGTTTCCCTTTGTGTCAGAACATTTGACATAGACTAGAACACCAAGGCTACATCAAACTGTTGTTATGCTATGCATAGTTATTCGGGGAGTGGTCAAGCTCCTAGCATCACATCATCAGTCTCCCAAATCCCCCGAAGACGGAGTGCGGCTTCCCACGTGGCGGGATAATATATAAACAGTCACATCCGTAGCTGATTGATGTGTACCATAGTGTTCAAGTGTTTCCGCTGTTGGGATGATCCCTGGAGTTTTTTTAGCCAGGGTAAATCAACAACAACAACAAACAACAGAAAAGTCGTCAACGACTCGCCCCCCAAAGCGGGTTTAGTTGACTAAATTGGATACATGAACATAGAAAAGAGATTTGTATTGCAAAGGGATTTTTTTAAAAATCTAATACTTCAACAAAAGAAAGAAAAAAAGTTCGGTATTGTAAATTTGAAATCGTAAGCCTTCCGCTGACAATCTGTTGAAAACGAATAGATATTCGGACTTGTTTTTAAGTATTTCTTCTTTGTTTGTTTTTGCTGTTGGTTGTGGGTTTTTTCCCCTCAAGTATAGGCCCTAATAAATAAGTATTCTTTTTTCATCACACCTTTTACCTAGTGGATTTCTTATCTTATCCATCAGGTCTAAATTACGTGACTAGACTGCGAAGTGTGAAGCTTAATTGCCGTTAATTGCACCTCTCTCCCATTTATATGTCTCCCATCTCTCTCTCTCTCTCTCTCTCTCTCTCTCTCTCTCTCTCTCTCTCTCTCTCTCTCTCTCTCTCTCTCTCTCTCTCTCTCTCTCTCTCTCTCTCTCTCTCTCTCTCTCTCTCTGTCTCTGTCTCTTTCTCTCCCCATCTCTCTCTCTTTCTCACTCTCTCTCACTCCCATTTATATCTCTCCCATTTCTCTCTCTCTCTCTCTCTCTCTCTCTCTCTCTCTCTCTCTCTCTCTCTCTCTCTCTCTCTCTCTCTCTCCCTCCCTCCCTCCCCCCCCCCCCCTCTCTCTCTCCATCGGGACAAGAGGTTTACTCTCCTTCTGGCACGTTCAGCCCGTGAACAGGAAGGGTAACTCTCAGCGCGTTGTGACGTGTGCCTGTCAACATGGAGGCCGTGGGACTCTTTAGTGAGGAGGTAAATAACTGAAGCACTTCCGTCACTACAGAAAGTCTGCACTGCCTTGATAAAAAGTGATATCAGTCTGATGATGTTCGGTCTTTTTTTCTTTCTTGTCTTTTGTAGGGGGTGGTGGGAGGCTTAGCTCTCTGTGATTCTGTTTCTGCGCACCCCCCCACCCCCCAATATTCACGCTATTGTATAAAAGGCTCAAGTACAATGAATTCCTACTTAATTTTAAAACAGCTCAAAGATACAAGTTTAAGACAAATCGTATCTTTGATGCTTAAACTTCGTTTAAATGCTTTTAAAACAAAATTTTCTAAAGATGTTAACTGCATATGTGGAAATCAAATATCTATAAATCATTTGCTCCTATATTGTCCTAGAATTAAAGAACAAATCAACAAAACTGATGGTGAATTGCTGAACCATCAAACGCCTTTAACCATTGAAAAAATATTAAACAACTTTAATCTCCTTAAACGTTTTTCAGAAATCCTGCACATAAGTCCTGTTGGTATTTTTCTTTGAGTTAATTGTTGGTTTAAATTGTGTTATTATATTTTTGTTGTTAGCCATTTATAAATTAAGACACACTTGTTTAACTCTTCATGTTACATAAGTCAGTTTGAAATGTTACTGTATGTCCCCCACTTCCTCCCATCTTATATATTTGTTAATGTAATTTTTATATGCACTCAGTTAGATTTGTATGAATAGATGTGTAGGGAAAACACATAATAATACTACCATCCACGCACTCACACACACTCTCACTTCAATACTTTTTATTTTATTTTATTTTTTTATAATTTTTTATTTTTATTTTTATTTATTTTGTTTTTGTCTAATATCACTTGCGGGTGAACAGACGTTAAACTAAAGAACGAACACACACACTCTTCCAACCGTTTTTTCTATGCAATGTTATATAAGTTGAGTTCAGTTCGATCTCTATCTACAATGGATGTGGGTTGTGTTGTGGTTTTTTTTAACGGTGTGAGTGGTGACATCCTTCTCTCAACACTTTCCATTTTACTTTGTCCCTTTACGTATCGCATGTTTTTCTCTTCTTCCCTTTCTTCTTCTTCTTCGTCTTGAACGTGTATTATTATTATTCCCTTATTATTCCCCTTCTTCTTCGCCTTCTTCTTCGTTGCCTTTTTCTTGAAACTGTATCATAATTTCTTGTTCTTGTTCTTGTTCTTGTTCTTGTTCTTGTTCTTCTTCTTCTTCTTCTTCTTCTTCTTCTTCTTCTTCTTCTTCTTCTTCTTCAACAAGTAAAAAGGCCTCTAATGTGCCTATTTCTTAACCCGAATC
>CM065702.1:26705817-26708317 GCA_017654935.2 Phymorhynchus buccinoides
CGAATTGGCGACATTTTGCCTGTTTTAAGTGTTTACTAACAAAAGGAGTGGCTTCCCTTGCGAAGTGGAAACGATCGTCAAACGCTGAATCTAACAATACTTTGCTCCACACCACCAACTTTATTAGGAAATCACTAATGTTTGCTTCGACGCCATAAATTTAAGCTTACGATGTTGCACACAATCATTTTTTGTGGTTTTAAACTTTTTGAAAATCGTTGGGAACTACAATGTCTGCTACTGCGCGAGCCTGTCTCGCGAGATGACGTCATGGGAAGACGCCATTACTGAAGCGAAAATAGTTTCTGTTCGATTCAAATACCAGTATCGTGAAAACCAAAATATTTGAGAGTGTTTTTTCTTATAAAAACATATGCGTAGTTTCTACAGGCAGTACTCGACTTTTGAATGCTTATTTTTCTGCAAATGAATCGAGTTTTGTGGAACTTTCAATCATACTGATTCTTGGAAGGAATTTGCAACAAAAATGTCTCTTCAGCCTTGTATCGGCATTGTATGAAGAAATATACCAATGTTTCGATAAATCACGCCAGTTATTGACAGAAAACGCATTGTTACAGCAAGTTAACTATTTTTATCTAATTTCATAGCAATTACTCTGATAATTGCTTACATTTTTTTTTTATTCACGTGGCTACAATATAGAATAATTGTTCTACTGTATGTCGAAACAAAAACGTATTTACCGAGATTCATTTTACTGGAAGGAAAGAAAGAAAGAAAAGAAAAGAATTTAAAACACACACACACACACACACACACACACACACACACACACACACACAAACACACACACACCATCATCGTTAGATTACTTTTCAGTTAATGTCAATATGGTTTTTGTGTTGTTTAAAAAAAAAAAATCTTTCTTAGTAGCAGATTGACTCTTCAGCCTAAAGAAGAAAAAGAAGAAGAAACAATCAAAACACAGATAGACACCATCATTGTCAATTCTTTGACACTTTTGTTTCTTTTTCTTTTTTATTAACCAGATTCATTTCTTTAGCGTAAAGAATAAGGAGAAAAAGAAGACAGACGGCAAAAGACATGGCGACGGAAAGCTCGGTCCAGCAACATCCTCCCTCGGTGGTATGGGGACCTTCCCCCAGACGACTCAAGGTCAAGAGCGGGTTGGACAGCGCCATCATGCTGGACGTGGGCGGCAAGAAGTTCAAGACCACGGTGGACACCCTGAAGAAGCTGCCTAACACCAAGCTGGGCCGCCTGGCCCTGGCCGACAAGACCACCAGCGAGAGCGGCACCTTCCACCAGCTCCACCTGCAGCCCAACGGGGAGTACTTCTTCGACCGCAACCCCAAGATCATGACCAGCATCCTGGACCTGTACCGCACCGGGGAGCTCCACCTGCCCACCAACGTGTGCTACAGCGTCGTGGAGGAGGAGCTCAAGTACTGGGGCATCCCCATCGAGCTGATCAGCGCCTGCTGCTGGAAGCACTTCGAGAACCACCGCAGCGAGCGCAACGTGGTCACGGAGATGCAGAACTTCCTGCAGGGGCCCTACGCGGACGTGGTGATCAAGAAGACCCAGTCGCTGCGCATGAAGCTCTGGTGCCTGCTGGAGCGTCCGCGCCACTCGCTGACTTCCAGGGTGGGTTGGTGGTTTTTTTCTTCTGTTTGCGGGCTTCTCTTGCATTTTGAATTTTCTATATCTATGGGATTCAGCCATGATCTCCAGAGTTGTGCTTTGCGTTTCCCTAGAGTTTCCCACTGCATTTTTAATTTTGTATGTCTATGGGATTCAGCCATGATCTCCAGAGTTGTTGTGCTTTGCGTTTCCCTAGAGTTTCCCACTGCCTTTGACTTTTCTATATCTATGAGATTCAGCCATGATCTCCAGAGTTGTGCTTTGCGTTTCCCTAGAGTTTCCCACTGCATTTTTAATTTTGTATGTCTATGGGATTCAGCCATGATCTCCAGAGTTGTTGTGCTTTGCGTTTCCCTAGAGTTTCCCACTGCCTTTGACTTTTCTGTATCTATGGGATGAGGCACGATCCCCAGAGTTATGGTTCTTTGTGTTTCCCCAGTGCTTCTCCAGAGCTATTGTTCTTTGATCGAAACTGTTCTTCGTTATTGTTCTTAGGGAGACGCAAAGGGATGTAATAATAGGCGTGGTGTGACGGCATGTCGTCAGGTCCCATTCCTCGTTGAGAATATTATTTTTCTTTCAAACATTTATCGATATAACGTGATAGTGTACATTTCCATCAAGCTATGAAGAAAAGAGAGCAGCCTTTTTCGGCAAAGTCAGTTGTACTTTAGGCACCCCACCCCTCATGTTTACGACCCTCAATCTCAAAGTCTGCTTCTTTCGGTTTTATGAAAATATTCCTAGGCTGATCCTAATCCTATCCCTATCCCCCAAAAATGGCAGAATGGTACTTCTCCGTTAACATTTTCAATGCGAAAAGTTGAGAGGTGGGGTGGGGGGTGGGGTGGGGGATAAAATAGAATACAGC
>CM065702.1:26712768-26725268 GCA_017654935.2 Phymorhynchus buccinoides
GTACTGCTTGTGCTGCACAGGCTGCGTACTTACTGCGTAAGATACTGCTAAGCGCAGACGTACATCAGCATCCTGGGCCTAACCCTGACACTGACACACAGACAAACCTGCAGAAAGAAACCGTCAGAGTACAAAATGAAGAGACAGTACAAGACAGTATCATTGACACTATCATGAAAAGAATACAAGCTCAGTTCTAGCAACTGTCACTGCAGTCTCAGGCTCAGTTTCAACAACAGTCACAGCAGGCTCAGTTTCAACAACAGTCACAGCAGTCTCAGGCTCAGTTTCAACAACAGTCACTGCAGTCTCAGGCTCAGTTTCAACAACAGTCACAGCAGTCTCAGGCTCAGGTCCAACAACAGTCACTGCAGTCTCAGGCTCAGTTCCAACAACATGCACAACAGTTTAAGAACACTTCAATCAGCAGACACTGGTGATCAGGAAAGATTTGGGTGAAATAAAAACTGAGTTGGGCCAAATCAAAGAACAGTGCGAGGAAATAAACAAGAGGTGTGACAAACTAGAAACTGAGCAAACAAGGCTGACAGAGACAGTGACAGACATGACAGAAGACATTCAGGATTTGTCTGCTGCCTCAGGTGACAGAAAGAAAGAGGTGCAGCAGCTGACAGACAATATAGAAGAAATGAGACATGAGGTGCAAAAACTGAAGACTGACGCAGACAGACTTGAGGATTTCTCACGAAGAGACAATCTGCGTTTTTTCGGGATTCCGCAAGAGAGTGCCAGAGAGTCGTTTGACGCATGTGCTGCAGCTGTGGTAAGGGTGCTGAACAGTGTGGGTGGACAAAGACAGTGGACGGACAATGATATAGCACGCACTCACAGGACAGGACAGGCACGAGACAATCAACCAGACCAATGATCGTCAAATTTGATCACTGGAAAGACAAAATGTTAATCCTCACTAACAAAGAAACTAGACAAAGACTGTATGAAAGGGGTACTGGAGTCGCAAACGACTTAACACGTTCTCAGACCCAAATAGTCTCTGAAGCTAGACGACAGGGGAAACAGGCTTACTTTCAGAGAGGCCAGCTAATTGTCACTGATGCCCAGTACCCAATCCCCAATTCCCAGATAGCAGAAGCTATGCAGATGTGGTGATGGGCAATGGTGGTAACAACAGTGGGCATTCAACACGCATGCAACACACACAGCAGCACACACAGCGCACATTACACAGCCAGAACAACACAGATAGGTTCAAAGGGAGTGTGTCTGTGCAGACTGATCAGGGACATGGGCCAAACACTGCCAGCACACAGAGTGGGCCTAGAAGTGAAAATAGGCCCAGGCATAATGCTTGTGCTAACAAAGAGAGTATATGTAGTGGACTTGCAGGTGAGAAAGAGAAGCCTGGTGTTGATAGCACTCACACTGGGTCTACAAATGATGGTAGTGATGGCAGGGGTAGTGTGCCTCCTCCCCTTTCCCCCTCACACCCTCTTTCTCCCTCCCTCTTCCCTCCCCTCCCCCCCCCCCTCCCCCTCCCCCTTCCCCCCCCTTCCCCCCTCATCCCTCTTCCCCCTCACCCCCTCCTCCTTCTTCCCCCTCACACCCTCCTCCCCCCTCACTCCCCCCTTCTTCTTCAGCCCATGGTATCTCTCAGGACCAGCGACAGGATCACGCCAGTGGTGGAGAGGGTGGTGGCAGCTTCACTCCAGCAGTCAGTGTAGACAGGCAGCGACAACATGTTGATAGGCGTGGAGATTTCCCATGTGCTGGGAGTCAAGGGCGTCAAGGCAGTAAGGAGAGGCTGACTCGAACTGGGTCAGGTAGCAGGCAATCAGGTATGCGCACATACTTGAGTAAAAAGTCAACAGGCTCAGCTGGCAAAAAAGGTGGCGGCGGGGGAGGGAATGGAAATGGTAATGAGAAAAACCTGCGATCTGGTAGAACCATCTAGGACAGGCCCGACCTTCCAACTAAATTGACATTTCTGAATTATAATATAGAGAATTTATGTAGCAAATTAAATGATGTAGCTTTTATGAATTATATTAACTCATTTGACTTTATTTGTCTTACTGAAACTTTTGTTGATTTATCATTCGACTTTTTAATGGTATTTTTCCTGATTATATCAAGTTCTGTGCACTGGCTAAAAAGTTTTCTTACTATGGCAGAAACTCTGGAGGCGTACTGCTACTTGTAAGGAAAAGCTGGCTTAGAACAGTATGTGAAAGAAATGAAGTTAACAGAGAGTGATAATTCTATTGCCATTAAGATAGATAAAAATGTGTTTAATGTTGACAAAGATGTTGTGCTAGTAGCATGTTATATAGCCCCTGAAGGAGGAGTTATGTACAATGATGAAAATGTCAAAAATGGTGTTCTGTTATTAGAAGATAGTATGTTGAATTGTGTACAGGAAGAAGATGTGCATTTGCTTATTATGGGTGACCTTAATGCCAGAACGGGAGAGAATCAAACTCAAAATGAAGTTATGTCTAACTATGATTCTATTTGTGATGATGTTGATGATTGTACTGTTGCACGCTGTTCTAAAGACAAAGTTGTAAATCATTTTGGAAAATCTTATGGCACCAATGGCATGCACATTTCTTTAGTGTTTTCAATCACACAGACACCGACTTTGCATGCGAAGATGACAACATACAAGATAATGAGAATGATAATTTTGTTCCATTATTCAATAATGAAATAACACGAGGAGAGGTCATTGCTGGCATTAAACATTTAAAGACAGGAAAAAGCGCTGGCCCGGACACAGTCATTGGAGAGATGTTAACAAATTCGAATAATGCTGTAATCAATTTTTTGTTTAATGTTTAATCAACTTTTTGATAGTGGGATCTTCCCTTTAGAATGGGCAAAATCATTATTATTCCGATATGCAAAAAAGGGGACACAAACAATCCTGACAACTACTGTGGCATTGCTCTCACTAGCATCCTTAGCATAGTGTATACTCATATTCTAAACCGTAGATTAACAAAATGGGCAGAGAACGAAGAGAAAATTATATAGAAGAGCAAGCTGGTTTTAGATCCAAATATAGTACCATAGATCACATATTTACCCTATATTCTCTTGTGCAAAAGTATCTATTTAGTAATACAAAACTATATGTTGCTTTCGTAGACTTCCAGAAGGCTTTTGATTCTGTTAATCGAAATGCTCTATGGAATGTTCTTCGAAAAAGTGGTGTGAACGGAAAATTGTACTCTGCTGTCAAAGGTATATACAATTCAGTGCTGGCCTGTGTGCGTGTGAAAAACGAATATACAGATTGCTTTGAATGTCCAACAGGTGTTAAACAGGGATGTCTCTTAAGTCCCCAACTATTTTCATTTTTCATAAATGAATTGGCAATAGAACTATCAAAAAAAGGCAAACATGGTATCCAGTTGATATCTGGGGCTGTGGAAGTATTCTTGTTACTTTGTCCCGACGATGTTATCCTTCTATCAGGAACAGTAGTAGGTTTACAGAACCAATTAAATGTTTTAAGAGATGAAGCAGATCGCTTGGGGTTGAAAGTCAATTTAAATAAAACAAACATTATGGTCTTTAGAATGGGTGGTCATATCTCATCACATTAAAAGTGGTTTTATGACGGAAGTCAAAATTACTCATTATTACAAGTACTTAGGTGTGATATTTTCAACTAAACTTAGTATGACTTATGCATGGGATGAGTCATGTAAGAAAGTGAAAAAATGCGTCATAGATATTTTGAAAACAATGCAAAAATTGAATACTATTAACAATCGTTTATTCTGGAAAATGTTTGATGCACACATAGAGCCACTGCTGACATATGCGTCTGAAATATGGGGTTTACATACGAATACACAAATGGAAAAAGCACATACTTATGCCATGAAACGATTTTTACAGGTACCCTTACACTCATCTAACACTGTTCTTTACAGGGAAACGGGCAGATATACCTTATACATTAGATCTTTTATAAAATGCATAAGATACTGGTTGAAAATCTTGAAACTTCCACAGTCTCGTCTTTGTCGGCAAGCTTATGAAATGATGGTAAGACAACTCGATTATGGCAAAGAAAACTGGGCTTATCAAGTAAAGAAGGTATTGTCAGAACATGGTTTTGGATTTGTTGGGATGTTTCAGGAAGTAGGTAATGATAAACAATTCATTTCAGAATTTAAAGACAGGCTCATTTGTTCATTCAGACAAAATTGGCATTTTGACATGGAAAGCAAGGATAAATATAGTTGTTTTTTCTCGTTTAAAAGTGTGTTTCAATGTGAAAAATATATTAACATAATTACTGACAAATGGCATAGACTTAATTATGCAAGATTTTGGGTACGGACTCTGGGTTTTAATGCTAATAAAATGTGGTTCCATCCTGAGGCGTCCACAGAATCCCAATGCCCTATGTGTGAAGCAAGTATTGAGAACGAATCACATTTTTTATTTCAATGTAAAGCATATGAGACAGTTCGTAAAAATGTATATTTTTTAATTGGATATTGCTGGGAGTAATCACATTGTTTCTGTTCTTACATCAGAGGATGAATCTGTTATCAAATCTGTTGCAAAGTTTATTGCAGAAGCCTTGAAGATAAGGCAAAGGCATGCTAACAATAGTGATTGATTTATATTGGCAACTCAGGATTATTTTGACGTATGGCTATAAGAAAGAGAGAGAGAGAGAGAGAGAGAGAGAGAGAGAGAGAGAGAGAGAGAGAGAGAGAGAGAGAGAGAGGGGGATAGAGGAAAGAAAGGGAGATAAATACTTTGTTTAAAATTGTAGTTGGATGGTCGAGTTATTTTTCTTGATGCATGAATTCCTATATGGGTTTCTTAAACCTATTTTTGTGAACAAAAGTGAGTGAGTGCATGCGTAATTGTGTGTGTGTGTATATATATATGTGTGTGTGTGCGTGTGCGTGTGTGCGTGCGCGCGTGCATGTGTATGTGTGTGTGAGGGGGGGGGGGGGGGGGGGGAGGGAGAGAGGTAATGGAAGATAAGAATTGGATGTTGTTTTCATGCTTATATAGACGAAGGATCTATGACATTTCCTTTTTTAGACTTCTACAATTCATGTTTCATTGTTGAAATAATGTTTGTTTTCTATGCTTCATTTGTTATTAAGTTGACATACCTTGTTTACTCCCTTGTTTACTCCCTTGTCATGAGACCTTTTATGGTGATGACAATAAAACTGTCAAATTGTCAAATTGTCAACTCTCTCTCTCTCTCTCTCTCTCCTCTCTCTCTCTCTCTCTCTCTCTCTCTCTCTCTCTCTCTCTCTCTCTCTCTCTCTCTCTCTCTCACACACACACACACACACACACACACACACACATTTTCAAATCTAGTCTGCATTATTCTGGAGGTCTCCTCTGGAATTAAATTTCGTCCCAATTGAATGTTCGTGTGTGTGTGTGTGTGTGTGTGTGTGTGTGTGTGTGTGTGTGTGTGTGTGTGTGCGCGTGTGCGTGCGTGCGTGCGCGTGCGCGTGCGCGCGCGCGCGTGTGTGTGCGCGCGCGTGCGTGCGCGTGCGTGCGTGCGCGCGTGCGTGCGTGCGCGCGCGTGTGCGCGTACGTGCGCATATGTGTGTGTGTGTGCGTGTGCGCGCTCGCGTGCGTGCGCGTGCATGTGTGTGTGTGTGTGTGTGGGGGGGGGGGGAGAGATGGAGAGAGGTAATGGAAGATAAGAATGGGATGTTGTTTACATGCTTATATAGACGAAGGATCTATGACATTTCCTTTTTCAGACTTCTACAATTCATGTTTCATTGTTGAAGTAATGTTTGTTTTCTATGCTTGATTTGTTATTAAGTTGACATACTTTGCTTACCCCCTTGTCATGAGACCTTTTATGGTGATGACAATAAAACTGTCAAATTGTCAAATTGTCAATTCTCTCTCTCTCTCTCTCTCTCTCTCTCTCTCTCTCTCTCTCTCTCTCTCTCTCACACACACACACACACACACACACACACACACACACACACACACACACGCGCGCGCGCGCGCGCGCGCACACGCACGCACACACACACACACACACACACACACACACACACACACACACACATTTTCAAATCTAGTCTGCATTATTCTGGAGGTCTCCTCTGGAATTAAGTTTTGTCCCAATTGAATGTTCATTTTGTTTGAGCAATTTTAAAAGAAATATCACCATTTCCTTATGAACGAATATGCTAAATCATGATGTTAATGTGTATGTGAAATATCCGATTTGTATTTAATATATACTGTCCCAAAAAAGAAACGCATACTTTCTCAAAGGTCGTTTTCGTCATTGCATTGCTGCACGCATATCCACCTAACTACTGGAAATGTTCACCCAGTGGTCCTTGTCATGATCGCTGTCAATGTTTCTCTCTGCTCATGCGCATGCGCACACAGTGCCTAAAATGTCAAAAAAGCGATTTGTTCATGCCCACGTGCCATGCATGGATAGAATTTAATGCAATTTCGCGAACACAGAGTTAACACCTTGTTCGCAAATGTCTACGAAAGGGAATCCCTTAGTGTTGGTGCAAGGGCGCCTAACTGCAGAGCACTACCTAAGGACATTCTGTGTCCACACGTCCTTCCTCTTCTGCACGACCTTACCGCTGTGTTCCTGCACGACAAGGCTCGCCCTCATACTGTGCGACCCGGCACCCAGTTGCTCACCGACAACCACCCCCACGAAATTCTCTGGCCAACCATATCATCAGACATGAATCCAAAAGAACACCTTTGGGATGAACTGGATAGACGCGTGCATGGCCGAGAAGATGTGCCGGCGAATCACCGCGAGTTGTTGAAAGCACAGCAGGAGGAGTGGGACATCAACCCACAGCAAGACATCCACCGTCTGATCGAGTCCCATGCTGATAGTGTCCCAGTCACTTGTTGCTGTTCAAGGCGGTCACTCCCTGTTGTTCTGACAGCCCTCACACCCAAGGATGTCGACTGACTGAATTATTTGAGACTACACATGAACTCTCCTTACATGCAGCTATCACCATGTCAAATTTCAAAACAAAATTAGCATTGTGTGATTTTCTGTTAAGTTTTGAAATTAAGATGAAACTTTGACTAGGCCTACAAGTTATGCGTATCTTTTTTTGGACAGTATATATATATTTCTGAATGTTTTGTGTTTATTACTATTGTGATTGTTTTTGTTTAAAGTTAACTTTGTAAGCGCTCTGAGCTCTTTGGAGAACGATCGCAACAAATATCCATTATTATTATTATTATTGTTATTATTATAATTATTATTATTATGTGTGTTCTGCATGCCTATGTATTTTATATTACTAGCTTGGTTGATGTTTTATATACTTCATGGTTCTTTCTGTCTGTGTTTATCTGCCTGTCTGACTGTCCGTCTGTCTCTCTGTTTGTCTGTCTTTCCATCTTTTTCCTCTCTCCGTCTGTCTGTCTGGGTTCTTTCTCTATCAATTTGTTTGATTAAATTGAGGTTTACTTGTAATGGATTTCTAACCTAGTGATGAATCGATTCTGAAACATTTTTATCTTATATTTTCTTCTTCTCTGATACTTCTGTCATCTCCTTCTCTAGGACCCCTGTTTCCTCCACTTCTGATACTTCTATCTTCCCCATCTCTGACACTTCTGTTTTCTCCATCTCTGACACTTCTGTCATCTCCATCTCTGACACTCATGGCTTCTTCGTCTGTGATACTTTTGATCTCTACATCACTCATCAGAGACAAGGGGTGGACTTTGATTATAGGGTATCTACGGCAGTGACTCCCGAAAGCCCAAGAACTCTTGAAATCCTCGCCGGAAAAGCCAGATGAAGAAAAATCATTCGGAGACGCGATTCTGGTCTGACGGGGACAGCTCTGCAGCAAATGCATCCACAACCCCGTGTTCCTTCCCAAGAACACCTTTCTGGTGGTGACGTGCTTGCAGGACTTGATGTTCCTCTCAATGGTACTGATGTAACTGCCAATGATGGAGATGGGCAAAGCCACGCAGGTGAAACCGGACATCGCACACATGACGGCAACAAGTTTCCCACCCGTGTGCTGCGGAAAGACCTCGCCGTAGCCTACAGTGGTCATGGTGAATATGGCCCACCACATGGCGTGCCCCAAGTCATGGAAGACCTTGCTTCCACTGACGGCCTCTGACATGTAGACCAGGCTTCCCAGGATGCCGACCAGGCAGGCTACGGTGATGCAGATCATCAGCAGGTCCCTGAAACTGTGCTTCACGCACATGATGTAAATCTGGGGGAAACAAAAACAACAACAGAACATTGAAGCACATGATGTGAATCAATGGCGACAAAAACAGAATACTGAAGCTCAGGATGTAAATCAGGGGTGATACAAACAGAATACTGAAGCTCAGGATGTAAATCAGGGGCGACAAAAACAGAATACTGAAGCTCAGGATGTAAATCAGGGGTGATACAAACAGAATACTGAAGCTCAATATGTGAATCAAGGGCGACAAAAACAGAATACTGAAGCTCAGGGTGTAAATCAGGGGTGATACAAACAGAATACTGAAGCTCAGGGTGTAAATCAGGGGTGATACAAACAGAATACTGAAGCTCAGGATGTAAATCAAGGGCGACAAAAACAGAATACTGAAGCTCAGGATGTAAATCAGGGGTGATACAAACAGAATACTGAAGCTCAGGATGTAAATCAGGGGCGACAAAAACAGACTATTGAAGCACGGATATAAATTTGTGCCGACAAAAACAGAATATTGAGGCTCAGTATGTATATCAGGGGTGACAAAAACAGAATACTGAAGCTCATGTTGTAAATCAGGGGCGACATAAACAGGCTATTGAAGCACATAATATATGTGGCGGCATAAAAACAACAGACTTTTAAGCACAGGATATAAATCTGTGAAAAAAACGAATATTGAAACACAGGATGTAAATCAGGACAAGGAAATATAAAATACACATAACATGATAATACAAACACATAATGTAGAATGCTCAAGTACAATCAAACCCCACTTAATAGACGATGGAATGAAAGCTTTATTTAGTATTATAAAAAAAACCACTAGATTGAATGAGATTTTGGATTATGTTAGGGACAACAAAATGTATCCATTAAGCTTTGAAGTCCCTTCTTTGTATTTCATTTGTAAAACACAAGGTATAACCACATTCAACTCACTAATCTTCCACTATTTTGTCACTAATGAGTGTTTGAATCAATTAATGGACACTCTGCTAATCATGACAACAGACAGTATTCTCAGTCTGTAACCTGGTAACCTGACCACCACATCATGAATTGTCAGCTGTGAGGTTGTTTCATTCAAACATGAGGTGTCAAAGAAAAGATGATGGTTAAGTGCTAATTTAAACTCATCTTTACTTTACTTTCAATATGGTGTGTTACATTACTAGATAAATAATAATAATAATAATAATAATAATAATAATAATAATAATAATAATGTATATAGCGCTTATTCTCCTAATGGGGCTCTAAGCGCTTTATAAAAATGTTACAAAAATGCATAAAGCAATAGTAACTACAAATAAACACAAGATAAATATAATTAAACGGACTCACAATACTACAGCCCTCCCTTCCCTTTCATCCCGACACCTCCGAAATCCCACCCTAAAACACTGATCACAACAAACCCTTTTTTTCACGCTAAGCACACATGCAACTTTTCTAACACCAAACACCCAAGCAAACCCTAAGCCCAAAGCATTCACACAGAAACAAAATAATATAGACTCATACACCCCAATACACGCACACACACTCACATGACACCCAACTCCTCAAGAATGCGTGTGTGTGCATGAGTGTGCGTATGAGTGTGTGCGTGCATGCTGGCGTGCATGCGTGCATGTGTGTGTGTGCGTGTGCGTGCGTGCGTGTGTGTACGTGAAAATCAAAGTCCAAATTCTATGTTTATATGAACCATTAATAAGCAAGGGCTTATTTTGTTTACCATGCCATTAAAAAAAAGACAAAATGTTTTAACAGAAACAAGAAAAAACCATTTAGAACTGATAAATCAATTGCAAAAGGAACAAACATATTCCGTAAACAATACCTGCAACCATAGCTCTGATGTGCGTGTGTGTGTGTGTGTGTGTGTGTGTGTGTGTGTGTGTGTGTGTGCGTGTGCGTGTGTGTGTGTGCGTGCGTGCGCGTGCGCGTGCGTGCGTGCGTGCGTGCGGTCGCGTGCGTGTGTGCATGCGTGCGTGCGTGCGTGCGTGCTTGTGTGTGTGTGTGTGCGCGCGTGTGTGAACAGAACAGCTGTTTATTGCCTTAGAAGTAAGCAATACAATAGAGTTTTTTTGGCTCACAACAATAATAATTTAAGCCAAAAAAAACCTGATTGCTTCTTATAATTTCAGATGTAAAAGAGGAAAACATGTTTATAGCGACGATTCCGTGATCTTTGTTTAGTAGGTCAACTGTTTTGCTCTTTCTTTAAAACAATCATACATGAATTTTGATATTTCTTTTTGGTAGCTTTTGTTTCTTTTTATATTTAATTGAATTACTTATATTTTCATCAATTGAATAATCCAAAATGTTTTTTAATTGTACAAAACATTATTTATTAATTCATCATATTTTGTACAGTCATTTAAAAAATGGAATTCATCTTCATTGTTATTATTGCAGGATAGGCATTTTCTATTTTCCCTCATTAAGGTTTTGTATCTTCCTTTTTAACCATAGGATCATGGGAACTTGTACGTAGTTTGGTAAAAATAATAATTCGATGGTTTTTTTAATTTATATTGCTTGCTAAGTATTGTTCCATGCCATAATCTTTTGTTATAGCATTACAGAAAATGAGTTTAGATGTCTTTTGTTGTTTGTTGTATCCAAAACTGAATATATAAATCGTCACACTTCTTTTGCATTGCATAGCATAACCGTTTAATATCTAGTGTATTTTGATTATCCCAAATGTGTTTGAAGCCTATTTTTTCTTAAGAACATTTTGAACAGTTCTTACCCATCTGTCTTTATTGTTATTTTTATAAGTATGGTCGCAAAGTAATTTAATGTAAGAATTCTGTTTTGAGTTAATTATGTGGAACCAAAATGTTATCACATGATGTATAATCGTAAACATGATTGGGAATCTGCCTAGTTCTCCTAAGGTAGGCAGTTTCATCGCTTTTTTATGCACACCTAAAACCTGTCTACAGAACTTTGCATGCGTATTTTCAAATGTAAAAGAACCTGATAAGCATTTCGTAAACACTTCATTTATATCCAAATTATCCTGCCAGTTAAATGTTATTGGAAACCATACTTCAGCACCATATGTTAAAACTGGTATCATTCTATCAAACAATTGTAATGCTATATTAGGCTTCATGTCTTGCCCATGTATTGCTTTTCTAATAGCATGAATAGCTTTGTTACATTGTTTCGATAAGTGAGCTTGTGCAAAATGAAATTTTCGATTTTGGTGAACATTTACCCCAAGATATTTGTATTGCTCAGCTGTTTCAAGTATATTGTCACCACAATAAAAGAAAGGGTTAGTTTTAGGGGCCGATTTAGTGCAAATCACCCCCTTCGTTTTATTAATATTTATCTTTAATTCCCATTGTATTCATGCAATTAACTAACTTAGCTTGTAACCCCATCTTTGTGGTTGAGAGCAATGCCAAGTCATCAGCATATAGGAGACAAAGCATTTTGTCTGTTGTAGGCATGTATGGTGAATCTGTATTTCCTATATATTCAACAATATCATTCACATAGACATGAAATAGGGTTGGGCTTAAGGTGATGCCTGGGTGAACTCCTTTCTTTATAATTATTTCGTCTGAATATTTGTTGTTGTGCTTTGTACAAATTGTTGCATTTTCATGCATATTTTGAATAACTTTAAATACTTTGTAGAGGAAGAAAATAAAGAAGAGGTAGATCTGACCTGATGGAGTTGATATTGGGGAGCTTTCAAACTTTTGTTCTTCTTCAGCCGGTGACAGGTAGGTGAGTGAAGACTTGGGACTAAAAGGAATAAGGCCAAGGGTGGGAGTAGGGGTGGGGGTAGGGAGGGTGTTGTGGCAAATGGCAAAAGGTGAGCACATATCAGGTAGAGACAGAGAGAGAGAGAGACCTAGAGAGCTGACTGGGGTTATGAGTATGGGAAAAAAGAAGGGGGGTAATGTGAAATCAAGTGGCTACATTGTGTGTGTGGGGGAAAGAAGGGCGGGGAGGGGGGAGAAACAGAGCACACACACACACACACACACACACACACACACACACACACACACACACACACACACACACACATACACACACACACACAACCACACGCACGCATGTACGCACACAAGCACACGCACGCACGCGCACGCACACACACACGCGCACACACACACACACACACACACACACACACACACAAAGTAACAAGGGTCTAATGTCGCACATTGATGCCCATGGGATGGAGGGTAACCAGGCGATCAATGAGAGAACTTTCCAGGTATTTTC
>CM065702.1:26730268-26732768 GCA_017654935.2 Phymorhynchus buccinoides
ACACACACACACACACACACACTCACACACACACACTCACACCAGAAACCCAGGAACCTCCCCTCCCCCCCGATCGGCCCCTGACAGTTTTTGCCATGGCTGGGGTTCTGCAGCAATAGCCTACATGTGGTCTCCTTTACTCCCTGTTTTCCCCTTATTAGAGGAAGGGGAATATCATTCTATTATTATATTTTATACACACAGTAGAGATAAATGATCTTTGCACGAGACTCCACCCTAAAAGGGTGTGATGCAGAGGTATCATGAGATGTTTATCAAAACGCTGTTTCGTCTGAAATATCAGTTTCAGTTCACAGCAAAGTGCCTGTGCCAAGGAACTCTCAGTTGGTGACAGTGTCAACAAAAACGTGTTCTTTATAACTTATTCTGTGGATAATTGATGTGTGTGTTTTTTTGGGTCACGCTAATTGTTTTACTGAGTAATGCCTGTAAGGATATCTAGTACCTCTCAGTAATACTCGCCATGGATTATTTTATATTATGAAGTTTGCAGTTTGGATCTCAGTAGTTCTGACAACGAGGTTTTGTAATCTGCCTTGAGTTTAGGGACATAAACATATTGATATTTTATATTTCAAATTAACTATATTAATTAGTATGATACATGTTTCCAAGCAGGCCTAACTTATTGCGTAAATAGTATGGAGATTATTCGTTGTATATATTACAAGATACAGTAAAGTGAGAAAAACATATCTGTCCCACAGGGAAAATTTATAAAAGCTATCAAAATAACCCCTGCCTAACGTACGCACGGGGGGAGGGGGTGTGACTGCGTATGTGTGTGTGCGCATGCATGTGTATATGTATGTGTGTATAAGATAGAGAGACAGTGAGTGGGGGGGGTCAGACAGAAAGAAGAGAGAGAGAGAGAGAGAGAGAGAGAGAGAGAGAGAGAGAGAGAGAGAGAGGTGAGAGAGAGAGAGAGAGAGAGAGAGAGAGAGAGAGAGAGAGAGAGAGAGAGAGAGAGAGAGAGAGAGAGAGAGAGAGAGAGAGAGACTGTGTGGGCTTGAGTGTGTGCATGCATGTGAGAGAAAGAGAGATAACTGAAAGAGAGACATACACAGGCAGACAGAGATTGCGTAGCATTGTGCCCCCGTCTGTGTCCCTGATTTAGCCTCTATGTACCCACGTCTCTATGTGTCCACATTTCTACATGTCCAAGTCTCCATGTGTCACTGTCTTTTAGCTGTCTGTCTCTTTGTTTATAGTAACCCTACCATTATCCCTAACGGTAACCCTACCCCTATCCCAAACACTAATCTTTACCCCTAACACTTACCCTAATCTGCGGGGGCATATAGAGACAGGGACATATAGAGACGTGAATACACAGAGAAGGGGACACAATATGAAGGGGTCACATTGAGGCGGCGAGATATAGACATGGGGACACAATGACGCGAGCACATAATGATGGTGTCATAATTATACAGAGACGCGAACACCTAGAGAAGTGGACACAATGACAGGGACACACCGACACTGTGACATATAGAGATGGGACACAGATATGGTGGCATATAGGGACATGGATGTATGGAGACAGGGACATAATTATATGGATGGGGACACAATTACGGGGACACACAGACAATGTCATGTTGATGTAGAGATGGGGGCGCATCGCACTTATCGCTACAGAGATAGCACAGTTCAACGTAGAAGAAACGTCTCTCTCTCTCTCTCTCTCTCTCTCTCTCTCTCTCTCTCTCTCTCTCTCTCTCTCTCTCTCTCTCTCTCTCTCTCTCTCTCTCTCTCTCTCTCTCTCTCTCTCTCTCTCTCTCTCTCTCTCTCTCTCTCTCTCTCTCTCTCAGAGAGAGTTAGGCCTATGTCCACACAGCAAAGGAGTCTGTTCTGATCGGTAGAACTGGAATTGATTTTGTGGAGATTCCTTGCCCAAATGGTTGGCCCTGCCTCCAATCTTCTAGCCAAGAGAGATTGTAAAGTGTTAATGTTGATAATAATATCCAAAAGCCAACAACTCTCCAAAGCTGCATCACCAAAAACAATTGCAAAATCCTTATCCGTGTAATCACCCACACTGGGGTTTAGCATGATTTCATCAATCTTGAAAATCAATCGCAATAAAGCTTTTATTATGATATATTGGATAATAACCTGTAGTAGAAGTTAAGGCCATTCTAACCAACTAACTGCACGATTTAATCGATACGTTTTATGTGTGTCGTGTCAAGCATTCTGAGCTGAGTAGAGGCAATGGATAATATTACTAAGTAGACTATTAGATCTAGAAGCGAAACGAAAAGTAAGCGAATAGATCTGCAATGTAAACCGGTTGCGTTTGAATACTTCCAACAAAAATAGAACGGTCAGTGGAAGATGGACTAATCAGATAATGTTTTCTGACGGTTGAAATACCAATAGTGCATAAATTGCAATGTTTGCCGTTCAGTTCCAACAGTTTCATTTGTGATTTAAATATTACAGTGATTAA
Organism: Phymorhynchus buccinoides; assembly: GCA_017654935.2. Classification (NCBI taxonomy): domain Eukaryota; kingdom Metazoa; phylum Mollusca; class Gastropoda; order Neogastropoda; family Raphitomidae; genus Phymorhynchus; species Phymorhynchus buccinoides. Next base: position 26,732,748 of record CM065702.1, read on the forward strand.
AGAAAACAAAATGCAACATTC
>CM065702.1:26735268-26762768 GCA_017654935.2 Phymorhynchus buccinoides
ATAGCATGAAAGAAAAATCTCAGTGAATAGCCAGCTCCGTACCCCTACTCTGAAGGACTGAAAAGTTAGTGCATTTGAAATGCAGAATAGTTTGCTTTGATAAAGCTTTTCTGTGTCCAATGTCTTTATTTGTGAACCTCAGAAACAAAACCATTTAATGTTAACTTTGAGTAATGTTTCGTGTTCAAAAAAATAAAATAATTTTTTTAAAAATTAAAAAGTTATATAAATTGTGCTGATTTACTTTTTCTCCCAATGGGGGAGGGACAGTGCCTTATGCAAAGACAGCTGTTTCGATCTTGAGAAGATCTCATCAGTTTGCATGATTGGCCTGCAAATTGACTGTCCAGTGGATGGCCAACCTGAGCAAAAAAGACATTCTACAAGAGAATATACTGCATTTCAAATGCACTAACTTTTCAGTCCTTCAGAGTAGGGGTACGGAGCTGGCTATTCACTGAGATTTTTCTTTCATGCTATTTTTATCCTTAATTTGGATACCATCTCAGTAGTTAGCCCTCCCTAGTCATGTCTATTAGGTTTTGAAATTAAAATTTCAGAACATTATTATTTTGTTCATTTTACATAAGATTTTCATAAGATTTTTACTATTTCTGGTTTAACTTTGTGCTGGTTTGCTTTTATTGTGGATTTTCGATTTGATGCAGAGAGGACACCATTCTCTTGTAGAATGTCTTTTTTTGCTCAGGTTGGCATCCACTGGACAGTCAATTTGCAGGCCAATCATGCAAACTGATGAGATCTATTAGCTCTGACAAGGTGGTCGCGCAGGTTTTTGTCTCATCTATGCGCGACGAGAGGGGGTTTGGAGAAAGTGGACTGGAGGGAAGGTTCACTTTGAAGTAGGTGGTAGTGGCGCAAAAGGATGCTTTTGATGAAGATGTTGTGGGGAGGGGGGGGGGGGGGGGGGTGGTATGTGAGAGACAGGATAGGGCGGTCATAAGTGTTTGATTTGTCAGCAGGTGTGAGGGATTGTTGTCTGGAAATGGACTCTTTTCTCTGAAGGGCCTGTTTGCAAATGTCGGCTGGGTAGCCACGTGTGACGAAAAATGTGAACATGAGTCTAGCTTGGCTTTGAAAGTCAGAGTCTTCTGAGCAGATGCGTCGGAGGCGCAAGAACTGAGCGAAGGGAATGCTGGTTTTTGTAGACTGAGGGTGACTGGAAGAGAAAAGAAGATAAGAGTGTGTGTCTGTTGGCTTGTAGAACACAGATGTTTGGAACTGTAATGATGATGATTCTTCGGAGATGAGAAGGTCAAGGAAAGACAGGCTGGTTTGATAAAGTTCGTGAGTCAATTTGAGAACAGGATGGAAATTGGAAACAAAGGTGATGAATACTTTACCCCTTATTCCAATTTTGTTAAGTTTTACATATAGAGCGTCACGCCACACAGTATGAAACGCTTTCTGGAAATCTACAAAACAACAATAAAGTCTCGTGTTCTTTGTGTTCATAGAATTCTCACTTACACTTCAATATAATACTGTCTGAATCACTTTTAGTGGAAGGACATTAAACTGAAGAACAAATCACACACACACACACACACACACACACACACACACACACACACACACACACACACATATATTATAATATATACACACACACACACGCACGCACGCACGCACGCACGCACACGCACGCGCACACACACACACACACACACACACACACACACACACACTCACTCTCTCTCTCTCTCTCTCTCTCTCTCTCTCTCTCTCTCTCTCTCTCTCTCTCTCTCTCACACACACACACACACACACACACACACACACTGACACGCACGCACGCACGCACGCACACGCACACGCCACGCCATATGCGCGCACGCACGCACACACGCACGCACACACGCACACGCACACACACACACACACACACACACACACACACACACACAGAGCAATACTGGAATACACACAATATAGTTTTCTGATTGTTTATTCCTTCATGGTGATCAAATAATGTTAACGTGAAAACCCCCCATCAAAATCGGTCATTAGTCAGTCAATCAATCAATCAATCAACCAACAATTGTCAAGCGTTTGTACTAACGTGCCTGATTAAAGTTATTATCTTTGTCTGTCTCTCTGTTTAAAAAACACAACCATTTTGTAACTGTGTGTATGTGTTTGCACACGCGATGTGTGTGTGTGTGTGTGTGTGTGTGTGTGTGTGTGTGTGTGTGTGTGTGTGTGTGTGTGTGTGTGTGTGTGTGTGTGTGTGTGTGTGTGCATGCATAAGCGCAATAAATTATGGTATCAAATTCAAGAAAACAATTTATCAAAAGTGACTAGACCAAAAAACGTATTTCCGAGGCTGTTATACATTACTGACTGGTGCATTGATATAGTGCAAGCATCTGCCAAAGGAGTCAGCTTAACTTGAAATTCAATTAATATAAACCTCAGCCAACCACATGAGGCATTTTTGAGGCTCATCATTAATTAAAACAAAAACCAAGGCAAGTTGTGATTGTATATGTTTATCAAATCATACAAAAGTTTCTACACTTTTAAGCCTGTACCATGTTTGGGAAGCAGAGGGAATACAAACTTTTTTTATAGAGACATAAAGATATTTTTTAATTAACTTTGGTGAAATGGAAATTTGTGCAAAACTCAGATATTAAGTTTAGAGGAAACCTCACTTGACAGTGAAATACCAGAATACTTTATATTCTTTAAGATACTTTAATATTCTTTTCATACTTCAGATTTTAAGATTTGTGTTTTTGGCTAACCAAATTTTAACCAAATTCAAATCAAGGTGTTCTGTCTTGGTGGAAGTTTGTGCTATGTCAGTGCTTTTATTCTTCAAGGAAAGATAATGTGAATATTTTATTTTCTGTGTTCTTCTATTACCAACAATGCAGCTCATGCTCTTTTGGATATTCTTCAGAGATGTTGGGTGGACTTTGATCATGGGGATTCTGCAGAGCTGACTATCAGAAGGTCCAGGATTCTTGTCATCATCATCATCATCATCAGAACTGTGGTGCGCTTATGCCTCTCATGCAGAACCAACTATGCTTTCAGAGGGGCTCCTCAGCGACACAATGTTATAGGACGTGTTCCTTCTCAAGAACACGGTTCTTTATCACGCTGTTGCATATAGTATATCTTTATCTTTTAAACATTTGGGACTTTCCTGGTATTGCAGTACCTCCAGGATCGTCCCACCATCTGTATATCTATTAATGTTCCACATGTGCCTGTTCCAGGCCAGAGGACGTCAATCGGATTTTCTCTCTGGGCTGCCATGGCTGTCTCTAGAAGCATGGCTGAATCGATGAAACGGCACTTGGACGAGTTCAGTAAAGTGTTTGCAAACGGCTTGGAGTGAGTATATCTGTTATACCTCTTTGAGTATTTCCAGGAATTTTGGCAGCACTGAACATTCTGGAAGTCCCATAAGTTAACTCTGTGTAATTATCTTGTTGTGCTGAACCAAACAGCCTATATGGACGAAGTTCTGTTTACGAAGGAATGTCGATTCACTTTGTCTCATAATGTTTGTTTGACAAACTCCTGGAAAGAGATTTATCAACGCCTGTGTTCAAGAACATGATATGGTGTGGTCAGGATTAGTCATGGTGTGGGAAGGGATTGAGCTTAATTGCTGACTTGATTCCTCATCATCTTGTCAAGGGCAGTTTGACAGTAGTCATACAAACAAATGAGATATGCAGCTTTCCACCATGCTGACACTTCAAGCCATGGGCCCAGCATCAATTGGTTTGATAATGCAACTCCATGTCATGCTTGCATTGTCGGAGTGTAGAGCAGCAGATTACCCAGTTCCTGGAGAGTTCATTCCCTGGATCTCGCGCCACTGAAATACATGCAGTCCGCACGCCAATGAATACTATCCTCATGAAGCTAACAAACCAACCCCCCAAAATCCAACAACCTTGGTCAGTCTTCCAGTTTCTTCAACAGGGATGTAATGCATTCCCTCAACAGTTCTGGTGGTTCTTATCATGAGCTGAAGAGGTATGGTGTGTGTGGCCGCTAATGGCAGTCAGACCCTCGATTAACCTCTGTAAGATACAATGGTGTGGTTACGAGAATTGTTGCACGGAAATAGAATTAAACATATTTACAGTATATTATCACGTGTTTTTTAGCTTACTTTTTATGACAATATTTTTCAGTAACCTTTAACATTTTGTGATTAGCTTACATAAATTTGATTTAATGAAATAAAAGGACACCTAAAGTTACAGCGACAGAATAGTCAGAAGTGACTGTGGTTGCTCTACAGGAAAGAAGAAGAAGACACGAGGCAAACAAGAGGATGAGAAAAGGAAATAACAGAAAAGGCCTTCCAGTTAAAGAATTCAGTTATCTATAGCAAGGATATTATGCTTTTGCCTTTCAATATCTGTTTCTATGACGGTTTGGAAATGGAATTACCCATAAAATAACGAATAGATTTTGATTCAAGTTTGTGGAGGGTTATGGTATCTCCCAAACATGTCTGATACTTATATATATTTCACCAGATTTGTGCATGGTTGTGTGTGTGTGTGTGGAGGGGGGGGGGGGGGTGTTTACAAATATAGTGAACGAAAACAAAATTGGGTAGGCGCTGCACTTGCGGTGACACGCTCTCCAGGGGAGAGCAGCATGAATTTCACAAAGATAAGTCTCTGCAACTAGAATATACCAAATACCAAATATTCCTGGCAAAACAAGGAATATCATTTAAATACAAGACTAAGTGGGTGGTTTTTTGGTGACCTTACTTTGAACTAGTTAGAAGAAACGAAACTCTTGTTTGAACTGCAGTGGTTCAAATTGTTTCAATCTCATTGGTTTTCCTATGTTCAGGCTTTTGTTGACCTCCATTGAAGAAGCAACCTTGCTATCTGTCTTCTGTCTCTTTATCTCTTTGTCTTTTGGGTGTAAAAAATTAAATATGAATTCCCCTTCAGACTCGGCAAATCAATTTGATATCATCTCATAAAATCCTACTAGTTTCGTTCACTATATTTGTAAGCCCCCCCACCCCCACCCACACACACACACCCAACCATACACAAATCTGGTGAAATATATATATGTATCAGACATTGTTGTCGTGGTGGGTTTTTTTTAATCAGAATCGTGTATTGGGGTCTACCTGAATATAATCAACACAACTACTGGGATTCCTTCAGATTCATCTAGACTGATTCAAGCCTCACAGACGTCGCCAAAGGTGCATAGCTGTACGATCTAGGCTGCATGTGTGGGTTAGGCACAGCTGTGTTGCACACAAATTTGATCTGTTTAGTTAAATGACTGAATCTAGCAATCTTAGATAAAAACTACACCAAGCATTTCTTCTTGAAAATATTTTGGCTGTATGTTCTTCATAGTATTTTTTAAGTTTTCTTCCATCAGATTTATGGAAGACAAAATATTGTTGAACAGTACAATGCAACTTATTTAGTAGAAAATGTTCTTAAATAATACACTTTATTTTCGCAAACAGAAATAAAAATGCTCATGAGCGAAAATCTAACACGGGATCCTGAATATAACTCAGTTTCTTACATACTATAGGCCTAACATTATTCTTGACTGTTGTTTATAAAAAGGATCTTGCGTGAAAAAATGTCCTGAAACTAAACGTTCTTCCCGGAACAGCTGTGTAGGGCCTTAAGTCTTTATTAATACTAAAATAACTTTGCACTGGGTTTTAGTGCTGCATCCGTAGGTGCCTGTTGGCCTCTGGTGATAATTCACACCCCTAAAAGCCGCCTCACACTATCCAACCTTTTTAGTAGAAAAACCAAATTCAGTTGTGAACTTTATTCAACTACTTGTGGCCGTGTGCCGTCTTCACTATCAGCAGGCAGTGGCTGTATTCCCACAACTTGCTGAGTGAGTTGGAAGTAAATGGCGACAATTCCTTCAGACCTGGTTGGAAGGGTTTAATCCGACCAAAATTATTTTGCGTTTGTGATATTTCTAGGCCTACTCACTCTATCGAAAGAAAGGAAAACTGTGGAAAGGTCACAACCTTTTCATCCTACTTGGATGGATACTGTGGGGCTGCTTAAGCCACCCCTTTGTTTTCGTTCACCTTTTGTAAATGTGGTGTTTTTTACATGTGCCAAACAAATTGGTTGAATCGATGTATATTAGACCATTTAAGTACGCGAGCTGACAGAAGAATACACTTTTTTTGGTATGTCGTTGTTGTTCTTGTTGTTTTCTGGTGCTGGTTATGGCGGTGTAAATAATAATGATGACGATAACCCTGACGGTCTTCTCATAATCAGTGTTTTTCTCTCCTTTATTTCCTTATTCAAAATGTGATGAAACACGACTTTTCAAAATTGTGAGTGCTCAGGCTCTACGTTGAGGAATACTGTTTTCATGGTAATTGAAGTGATTTGCAAAAGTTAATAAAATATTAAACAGTTAGGAAGCATTTAACTAATTTTGAATTAAAGGGGTAGAAGTATGTGAATCGAAATATTTTGTAGAAAAGAAGAGAGAAGACTAAGATTGACAAGATAATATAACTGACGTGTCCTTCTTAAAAAGACAACACAAATTCTTCAGAAACTTTAATGTAACTTTTAATTCTCGAAAACTTCAATTACAATCATGAAAAAATAATACTCTTCAAAAGCAATATGATATTGAACAGATGAATGATGCTTAACACACAAAGAGTACATGGAAATGTAAACGTATCATCACTTTAAGTTTAGTCGTGCAAAGTTGGTGTTTCTTTTTCAAAAGATGCCAATTGTGTAGTCGGAATATCATTAGGACATGTCCATTTAACATCTTAATTGTTTACAATGAGCTGAACAAATCGTCTTTTTCTGTTGATGTGTTCGTTGTTTTCTCTTTTTATTGATTTCCCCATGCCTGCAGTCTGTAGTTTTATGCACATCCACACTAAGGTAATGGCACTCGTTATGATAGTCCATTTCAAACTGGAGGCAACTCATCATAAACGCAAAGCACATATTAAGATTTTACACCTGTTAAGAATTATAACTGATTAGCCAGTAAGCCAGCGATCTCAAAATTCCCGTACAGAGGGCATGAGTATTCATTCAAAATTAGTTTTCGTAAGAAGGTTGATGATGACACTAGGAGTACGATTGACACTAAGTACTGATAAGCCCTGTGACTTGACGCTAGAACTGAGAGAAGCAGCATCAGCGTCAGAATCACATTCTTCAGCAATAGTCCCGACATTACCAATATAGTACGCAGCATCAATTGCTGATTTGGATCCTTTAGTGCCCAACTCAAAATCCTTGCAGTCTGACATTTTCCGCTTTTCCACGGGCAGACCAGGCATGTCTACACCAGACTCTTCCAGGTCGTTGCTCTCTCCACTGCCTTTCCTGTCAACGCTGCTTATCTTCTTTGGGTGTAGGTTGAACTTCGGGTGGCTTTTCAGGAAGGACTTCCTCCAGCCTTTCTGCTGATATGTTTTCAGGTTGTCGTGCGAGTTGGTGAAGTGGGAAGCGATGACTGCGATGGGGAGGGCCAGCACCACAAACCCACTAATGGCACAGACCGCCGCCACGAACTTGCCTCCGTTGCTTTCAGGGTGCACGTCGCCGTAGCCTACAGTGGTCATGGTGATAACGGCCCACCAGATGGCCGAGGAGATGTTGTTATAGCCCTTACTGCCGCTGAGCATCTCCGCCAGGTAGGCCCACGTGCCGAACAGGATGATCAAGAAGGAACAGATGGCTAAGATGTTGAGCAGGTCTCCCAAACTGGGCTTCAGGCTCACAACCATCACCTGTAGACAGCATCAGCGTATGGTTAGTATAGGAGTTTGCTAACAACAAATGTAGAAAAGTCTGAATGAACGGAAGGAAGCTGCATGCACAGATAAAGATTAACTGTTAAAGCAAAGTGCATACTTATATAGATATCTATTTTTGTTCTTATGCAAGCATGTATGACTTTCAAGCCTAGCTGATCTAATGTATTGAAAAGATTGTTCACTGGGAAAACGTTATCAGCATGTTCTCGACACTGAAACCTTTCATTTCTCCTCTTTGCTAAGGAATAAAGGCTAAGCATAGAACAAGCAGCTGATCACTGTTCTATTTACTATGTTGCAACACTTTCGTGAACTGAGGCAATTTTATTATGCCAATTTTGCTTTCTTGTTAAAATTTGGTCGATGCGCCATAGTTCAAAAGCTTTTGTGGTTGTACATACGGAAACCAGATATATGTCGAACAGTATCTCTTTGAGCAAAGGCGAAAACAAACAAACAACCACATGCATGAGAATATCAAACACCAGCTTTCAAATTAAAGGTGCACCTGAGCCAATCACGAAACATGGTCAAAACACTTCTTTTAGTGAATATACATTTTCGTACTTACTCATTCTGCGCCCTGTTTTAATAATTCGTTAAAAGGCGTGATAATACACATGAATGACAGAAGACCTGCCATTTTTGAAGGGGTTGGCAGGGAACTATTTCCTTTGTTGTGAGCAAAACTCCTTTGGGCAAATTGAAACTATAAAATAAAGGCTTGTATTGTGGAAATGTCGTACAAACGATTTGGCCTAGTTAAAGCGACTCAGCTGGCCATTATAAAAGAGAAGGCACATGGCTTGTCTTTCACTGGAAATTTCTGACTTCCAGCACCTCCACCAAGGAGGAATCGCTGATTTGACTTCTAGGAAACCAGAGCAAAGTGAGTGTTGCGATCTCTGTAACGGGTGTTTTCCTAGTGATCTCGACGTGTTTCTTGTAAAAAAAAAACACGTATCCATCCGGGTGCCCCTTTAAGGCACATTTATGAGCCGTGTTGCGATGTTTGCTGTGGAGGCCCAACAAATACATTCAAAATTCGAATACGTCCATCTTCACCTTTTGGACACCAGCTCTTCAGATACAAGCAGCCATAATTCTTTTACACACATTTCTTTTTTTCGTAGAATTACATATGTTCATTTGAAAGTGAAATGAAACTCAGCAAAGATATTCTAACTCTGCATTGTGTAAGGTTTTTTTTGTAAGTTATAAAAAACCTCAGTCTGTGTCAGGATTCCGTTAAAATTTGTTTTAGGCGTATTGAACCTTAACATGACATTGTGCTACCATGCCCACAACAATACGTATGTTAAGGGGCCGCTACACTGCATACAACTCGATCCCAATGCGATGCGGTTGGACATTTTTGAGGCATGATTCTCATGACATTCTACTGTCTAAATGAATCTGATGAAATCCTACTCGTTCTGTTCACTATACGTATTTGTACATGTAGTCCCCCTTACACGAATCTGATGAACTATCTGTATTTTTGTATCATACATTTTATTCGATGTATGTATTAGGGTCTACTTGAGTATAGTGAGCGAAAACAGAAGAATTAGTTTTAGACGGAAGTATTTCACGTGAACTATGACTCACAGACATCGTTACAATCGCATCGCATTTGGGGTTGAATCGTGTGTGGTGTAGCAGCTAATTTAGTCGACACTTCTGCCTTACTGACTACAACCAAAGACTGTATACGGGAAGATAAGCATCCGGTCTCTTTTCCCTATATGAGTAGTGAGGACAGAAACACTGGTTATGTCCCTTTTAAGCAGGACACATTTTAGACGTCGATAGGCCAGTTGAATTCTCCGTTTAAGTTCCAGTCTGAGTTTTTGGATAGCCTCCACTGTGAAACGTGTACTGTCGCCACTAACGATAACTCTATCAGCCCGGTTCACCGAGCTCTTAAGTAGTCCATCTTACCCTTTTAGAATATCTTTGCTACAACCCTTCTCATTTAAAAAACAACAAATCTCTACTCTCTGCAAAAACCACACGACCAAATCTTACAAAACATTCCCAGAATTCTCTCTCATCATGCGCCTGGGATCCCTTCAACCCCAGGGACGGTATTCACGTTGAGATAGCATGAGACTTAGCATGATGCTAACTTAGAAGCTCTTCCAATGTCCTATAGGATTTAATAGGACTTTTGGAAGAGCTTCTAAGTTAGCATCATGCTAAGTCTCATGCTATCTCAACGTGAATACCGTCCCTGGACATTAATTTTCGACCTTTGACCTCTGCCACTTGAGAGAGAGGGAGAGGGGGGGGAGTACTAGAGTGGAGTGTTGAGAGAGAGAAATGAAATGAAATGAAAATATTTTTTTCCATAAGGTTAAAGTCCCCCTTTGAAAGGGAGTACCACCAAAAAGCCTAAATGTTACAAAGAGTGATAGCTTCGCTGCCTACAAACCTTGCAAAGAATGAAACCAACTTTCTCACTTCTCACCTGGAAGGTGGGAAGTGTTAGTGTAGCTATAGTCAGTGAGTGAGTTCACAATCATCCCCAGCTGTAGTGTAGGTGAAAGGGTGGGAGTAAAAAAAAAACGGCTTCAGTCAGCTGCGGAGTGCGAGCTCTTTGTATATTTATGCTTTTTAGAACAACAGTAATAGAAACATAGTGTAAATTCATAAACAATTTTTAGTAAAAGAATTCATTTATGTCTATGATAAAGTAATTTGTCTTGCTTTTAGAGCTTGGTCTTGCTTTTAGAGCTTGGTATATGAAAATGCACGCACGCGCACGCACGCACGCGCGCACACGCACACGCACACGCACGCACACGCGCACACACACACACACACACACACACACACACTCACACACACAGAGAGAGACTGCAATTACATGATTTTCTCAACTGCCGAAGAGCAACGTTCAACAGCTTCAGAATTCTTACTCCACAGGTCAGAACTTCCTCTTCATTTATTTCTTTATCACGTATATTACCTGGTTATGTTATACATTTTCATGCTTGGATAAAATAATGTAATCACTATAGCTCCTAGAATTTTCTCGTGAGAGATTTACATGTTTAACAATCATCGCTTACGTAAAGAAAGTTGTAATTAATCTTGTAACATAATTACACCCATCCACCACCCAGACCCCAAAAAAGGATGGCACTGCACTAGCAACAACACAGTCTCCAATTGGGACAACCCAAATTTCACATAGACTCGTTTCTGTACTAGAAAATACCAAAGACCAATGAAGAAATAGAGTACTTGCGAGTCTATGCGTTGGCTGGATGAGTATATACCCCCTTTGAAATCGTAGAGAATGTAAAGAAATCGCGTCATGTTTGCGTCTTTTATTCCAGTGACGTTTATTGCTTCCATATTCCATTTTTCAAACGAAAGAGATCAACTTTCATGGAGTTAGAAGGTAAAATCTGAATCTACTCATTTTACGTTAAGGTTTCCTTCCTCACTTGATGTGGGGTGAAAGTTGCTATAGGTTAAATATAAGTGTATAATTATATAGATAAAAATGCAACACCCGTATGTAGGGTGCGCACTGACCCGTACCGGTACGCAATGACTAATTTGCCACAGTCTTCAGAAATCTGTTTGCTTCTAGAAAACGGTTTCAGCTACAAAGCAGAGCGTTGATACAGTGGAAGCAGAAACATTTTAACAGACGCTGGTGATCTAAATCTTTTCCATTAGCGAACTCTCCAGATTTCATTAAAAAAAAAACACCAGTGAGTATTAATCACAAAAAATACTAGAGCTATCAGCATGGGAAACACATGGACGAGAAACAAAATTGAGCGAGATGCTATTACTCTTCACCAAACATTGTTAGCAAAACGCAAAAAAAAGAGATTATAGGCGACATGAGATACTACTACTACTACTACTACTACTACTACTACTAATAATAATAATAATCGCACGTTCGCTTAAACGCCCACCCCCAACTTCGGAGCAATTTTCGTGCATAAGGGTACTTACTAAATAAACGCCCACCCCCCATTTTGGAGCAAAATGTGTGCATAGGGGTATTGTACCTTGTAAACGCCCACCTACTACGTTGCAATAAGGGGATGGGGGTACTTGTGTAAGTCAACACCTGCTGGACATTGCTTCTTATATATTTATCTTTCCTGCTCCTCCGAAATCGGAATGTGTCGGCTGAATGCATGAGTACAATTCCTGACTTATCTAAAATAAAAGCTAGCATTCCAGGACTATTATGGCATCAAAAGTATGACATCATGAATGGTATTACACTTCCTTTAGTAGACACGGCAGCAGACATAGAAAGTGTTAAAACCTTTGCCCAAAACCAACTGTAGGCCAACTGAGAGAGTCGGCATTTTTCATCTTGTTTCTAGAAGCATCCTTCACTTATCCTTCACTCCCACCCAGAACATACGCACCCACTTCCCCCCAACACGCACACTCACATACACGCGCACACACACATGCATGCACGCTCGACCACACACAGGTGCGTGTACACACACATGTTCTTTTTTCTATGTTTTTCGTGCTCAGATATTCTCACACATGTGCGTGTGCGCGCACACATACACACACATACACACACACACGAACGCACGCGCACACACGCACACACATACACGCACATACATACATACGCGCATGCGCACACACACACACACACACACGCGCGCGCGCGCGCGCGCGCACTCACACATCAGAGAGAGAGAGAGAGAAATGCAGTCATGTTTGTCTATGACCTTGTAAACATCCAGGCTTTTTTGTTTTAGAAAATAGTCACGCATAGGGGTACTTATCGAATAAACGACCACCCACCCACCCACCCACACTTTTGGACCGATTCTGGACGTGGCACACAGGACATGTACTGTACAGTTAACGCACCTTTGAAAGTGATTGAAATGTGGAAGGAACAACGTTTAATGTTTAACAAGCTTGGAGGTTCTCGATTCTTCCATTTTTGTTTCTATAATTTTGCTTTTGCATACAAATGAATAACGATAAGTTGAGAGTGATGGGTTCTTGCATTAATTGTTTTAAGCAATATACTACATATAATATCTAGATACAGTTCTGGACTAAAAGCTCACTTTTGACATAGATGGCACATTTTCATTTTCACATAGAGAAGGTAACCACTACAGTTATCATTATACAGAGATTGCGAAATTGTTAAATGTTATATGGACATAGTTATTAATCACTGCTGATTTGAACTGGGTTTCTTTTTTATATGCTGGCTAGGAAGGTGGGGCATAAGATATAAGCGTAGTGTTGTGATAAACGTATTCAGTCATGTACTGGCTGCGGAGCATAACAGTTTTGCTAGTGTTGTTGCCAAAGGCCAGGCAAATCGGTACAGCCATGCTTCGGCCCAATATTACACAAGAAAAATAAACAGTGACTGCTGTACCTTTATCAAAAACTTAGCAATAAAAAGGGTAGGAAGAGGGAAGAGACTCAACGTTTCGATTTATAGAATCTTCATCAGGTGTGGTGATGGCTGGCTTGATGGCAGTATTTGTAGTACAGGTGAGCGCAGTTCAGTTCAGCAGCAGTGGGAGAGTAATGGGTAGGGAAAAAAGAATATAGTTCAGTAGATAGAGGGGTAGTTCAGAGTTTGCTGAGTGAGTGATTAAAGAGAAAGCACTGCAGGGGAGAGAGGGTTGAGGGAAATATTGGATTGGAGGGGGTTGGGGGTAAGCTGGTTGAGAACTGTTGGGTCAGTAGTATTGGCAGCAAAAAGGAAAACAGGGGAGGGTAGGTTCATAGGGTCGCATCAGGAGAGTAGGGGTTGAGGGGAAATGGAGGGGTGGGGGGGATAGAAGGGGAGGGGGAATTTGTGGGGTGGGGTGGGGGGCTGTCTGGCAGAAGTGTTATTTCATATTTAACAGTTGCCATTAGGATGCAGGTAGAATGTGTTTGAAGATACTCAAGAGACTGGAAACGTTAACTCTGATGGATTTTTGCTAGTACAGTGATGGAATCATATGTCATCCAATGATTTGAGTTGATTTGATTGATTTAATTTTAAAGTATGTTCACAACAATTGTGATATTATACTTTTTAAAAACCCAGATAACAACAACAGATGAGTCACCCATACTCAACAAAAACAAGCATACACGGCTACAAACGTCATATCAAGTTTTTTCTCATTTTCTAAAGTTACAAATAAAAATGTTTTCATGTCATTCTGCAGCTTTCAAAGACTTATTCATTTAAATCAAATATTTTTCTAGTAAAAGCAGACACACATGTTTGCTTAGTGACAAACCTTTTAGCTCTTCAACGGCCACATGTATTTATAACTAAAAAGGCTGGTTAATTATGAAACATTCTCAGCAAAAAGGGTTAAACAGCTAAACCTAAATCAGGATTAATTCTTTTCACCACTTGAGCCAGCTTGATCAGTTCTTGCTGTTCTAGTTTTTTAAAGGAGAAAACTACAAAGGGCAGGTGAAAAACATTTCAAGCAAGTTTACGTTTCAAAGTCAATGTCAACGTCATTTATTTAAGAAAAAACCCAGGGGGTACAACCACTGGCATCCAAACTTTCTAAATAGCATATTTACGACAGCTTGAAAATGAGTAACTTGGTGTCAAATAATGCTGTCTCTTTTATATCAAATACGTTTTACCTTGTTAGTTCTACATCTATTGTCAGCAATATTATTTGAATTTCCATTGTTGTGCTCAACAACAAAACAAAACCCTAAAAATTAAAACTAACCAACCAGGATAAGTCACAATAACAACGGTAATTAGATTTTTACCAAAATGAAAAATATCTGCCAATGCAGATGAACAAATGAACAAATGTTGTTTGAAAAAACCTCAATAATTAGGGCATGCGTTGCCCCAAAAGAAACTACGTTAATCATGGATTATGAATGCCAAATTTTACATTAGACAAAGACTGACCATGCTGTCCCAAGATCCCACCTACATGACACGACGGAACCTACACTCTCATTCCTTTTTTTCAGCACCATGCAGGATTGGGTTGGTTGTGTTTGTCAGTCCAGGCTCTTACACTCGTGAAGTGCGATGCTCCGCCTCCGTGGTCATCTGAGGCTGTATGGTAGGAGTTGATTCCAACCCAGTGGATGTTCCATGTTCTTCAGAGTGTTTCTCATGGATCTTGGTTTGTGGCAGCCCATGTTTTTCAGCGGTTGAGACATCAACATCATCAAGAGGCTCTTCTACTTCGTCGCTACTTTGATTACCTACGAGCCTTAGAAAAAGAAAGCGTGTGCTACCAAGAGATCGGCTACCTAGAGTGTCTTCAGTGCTACTTCCACTTGAGGAGTTCCATTCAAAACCAGGGTTCTGCTTCAAGAATATTAGTTTCCCAAGTTTCTGATAAAAGGCAGTCAAGCTATTGTGAGACTTGGTAAAGTTGGCAGCAATAGTTGCAATAGGAAGTGACAAACAAACCACTCCAGTTATAGCGCAAAATGCTGCTACAAATGTCCCTCCTGTAGTGGCTGGGTGCACATCGCCATAGCCTACAGTGGTCATAGTTATAATGGCCCACCATATGGCTTCAGTGATAGAAGGAATACTTACACTGTCACTCAGAGTTTCTGCCATGTAAGCCAAGGAACCGAACATTATGGTCCCACAGAAGATTGTAATGAAGATGATAGATAAATCCGCCAGACTGGTTCTGAATCTCAGCATCAACACCTGGGGACAGTGTTAGTACGGGGTTATTAAACACGTACACTCAGGCCAAGCGAATGACTATACCAAGATAAACTGTAAACAATAACATAAGTATTGTTTCAGTTTACAAACACTAAAATCGTATTGCTTGGTTGAGAGACAATAGTTCCCGCTAGCAACTAAATAAATCAATCAATCAATCAACCAAAATGTATTGTCTTTAAACAGACAAATCTACTAATAATAATTTGTCTGGCATGCATATAAAACAAACATAATAAGAAACATATTTACAAACTCTCATCCAAAATCAAACTTTCCGCACATCCCCCCCCCCCCCCCCCCCCCCCCCCTTATGTAAATGAAAAAAATATAGTATTAAATTACAATGCAAAATAAACACTAGGAAGTACACACACACACACACACACACACACACACACACACACGCGCGCGCGCGATCGCGCGCGCGCACACGCACACACGCACGCACACGCACGCACACACACACACACGCATCTAAATGTAAAACCAACAGTTTGTATATGATAATATGACAATATGTATAAGGCAAATAAAAAGAATAATATGAATAATATCACAAGGAAATGTATAATAGAATTACATAAAAACAAAGTTTAGTTTATAGAAAACCAACAACAAACAAAACAATAATGATAGAACAATAATAATATTAATGTATACTAAAATCAGCAAGCATTCACCCAAGCTAGCTCTCTCTCTCTCTCTCTCTCTCTCCTCTCTCTCTCTCTCTCTCTCTCTCTCTCTCTCTCTCTCTCTCTCTCTCTCTCTCTCTCTCTCTCTCTCTCTCTCTCTCTCTCTCTCTCTCTCTCTCTCTCTCTCTCTCTCTCTCTCTCTCTCTCTCTCTCTCTCACACACACACACACACACACACACACACACACACACATATAAATGACCCCCTCCCCCTTCATCTTACTTCATCGTGTGAGGTTTTTGCAGACGACACTGCATAAAAATGGCCATAATGCTGATTCAATCTGTTCTGGATTGCAGAGTGACATTAATAATCTAGTTGACTGGGCAGAGCAAAATCATATGGCCTTACACCCCAAAAAGTCTAAATTCATGTTAATCACAACAAGACAAAAGAGGCAAAACTTTAAAAATCAATTAAGAACACCGACTATCTATGAAAAGCCTCTAGAAGAAGTTACTTCACACAAATTACTCGGCGTATACATTGACAACAACTTATCCTGGTCAAAGCATATGGACATTCTGTCCAAGCAAATGTCCAAAAAATATTTTTCAGCTCAATAGAATTAAACACTTTTCAGATCAACATACGCGTAGACTTTTTCCATGCCTATATCCAACCTGATGTTGATTATGCATCAACATGTTGGGATTCAGCTAGTAAAAACGCACTCAAACATGTTGAAAGACTATATAAACGCTTTCTTAAACTCATACCCCTTAAATCGTCATCACTAGAAACCAATGACTATAAAGAAATTAACATTCTACCATTTGGTTTGAAATGCCTACTAAACAAAGGTACCCTTATGTACAAGATCATAAATAAGTTAGCACCAAAATATCTTATTACTAAATTTAAAGTCCATACAATTCGAAGCAAAACCAAATTAACAATGCCCCGCCCCAGAACAGATCTATGTAAATCATCCCTTACATTCTCTGGTGGTAAATTGTGGAACGACCTCCCTGATTATCTAAAAAAATAAACTGCTCCTTTCGAAAATCTTATCACGAGCTCCTAATGGACAATCTTGTTTATTAGTAATGCTAATTAATGAGTTTTACTTCAAACGTTACCAATGCCATCAGCTTATGCCTAGATTCTTATCAATCTCTCTCTCTCTCTCTCTCTCTCTCTCTCTCTCTCTCTCTCTCTCTCTCTCTCTCTCTCTCTCTCTCCCTCTCTCTCTCCGTCCCTCTCTCATATTCCCATGTTATCTTATAATGTTTGTTTGGTTTTTGTCCTTAAAAGTGGTTTTGTTCTGAAAAAATGTCATTGTCTCAAAATTGTTTCCCTTTTTTCGTACGCAATTTAAACTACCAATTCAAGTTAACCATTGTTATGTATTATCCATGTTTGCTTCAATTCCCATTTTTGATATCTTTTTCAATTATTTCATGTGCCAATTTTTGTTCCATTTTCTTGACTTGATTGTTTTATGTCAAATTTTCTTTGCTTGATGCATGGTATGAATGTGTGAGTGAGAGTGCAAGGTGTAAAGAAGCTATTGTAGCTTATCCTTTTTACCCTCAATAAAACATTCGTATTTCGTATTTCGTCTCTCTCTCTCTCTCTCTCTCTCTCTCTCTCTCTCTCTCTCTCTCTCTCTCTCTCTCTCTCTCTCTCTCTCTCTCTCTCTCTCTCTCTCTCTCTCTCTCCTCTCTCTCTCTCTCTCTCTCTCTCTCTCTCTCTCTCACACACACACACACACATACTCACACATGCACAGACACACACACTCACACATACAGACAAAACTTAAACCAACAATTTGCATAAAAGTAGTAATAGGGCAATATGCATAACGCAAACTAAAACAAATATCACAATCAAAATATGTAAGATAGTATAATGTATAGCTAAATGTCAACAAAGAGTCGCCCCTCTCTTACCCCCCCCCCCCCACCACCTCTCTCTCTCCTCCTCCCCCTCTCCCTCTCTCTCACATACACAAACACACGTATACGCGCGCGTACGCGCACACACACACACACACACACACACGCACACACGCACGCACACACACACACACACACACACACACACACATAAATAATACAAAAAGCACATGAAATAAAATCACCTGCAGCAGTCATAACAACATCACGCAGATGACAATATAACAATAAAATTCATAGCAAGAAAAATGATTTCCTTTCAAACACACACATACACGCGCGCGCATGCACACACACACACACACGCATACACGCACACTCACACACATGCACACACAAACACACACGTCTAAACCAAGACATACAAATACACAGCCATGTAAATCATAAAATGTTTTCCAATAAAATCACAAGCAGACATAGCACACAGCAACAGCAGTCATAAAGGAAATAATCATAGGAGCATAGCTTTCACCACCACCACCCCCCACACACATTGAATGTATTCATGCTCACTAGTGCGCGAAGTTAGAGCATTTGAAATGCAATAATAATAGAATTTTAGAAAACTTTTTTGTCCCTATGTCTTACCATTTGGTTTCAGAGATATTATGCTTAACCAATGATAACAGAATCTGTTCTTGTGGTAGACTATTGATGAACAATCATGAGATGTCCTCTTGCGTGGTGTAGAGTGGCACAGTGGTAGCACGTTCGCTTCATGTCAAGTAAACCCGAGTTCGAACCTGGTACAGGGGATTTTTTCCTCTCACTTTGCACTAGGCCTTACGGTCTGAACGTGGAGTCTTTTGGATGAGACGATAAACCGAGCTCCCGTGTGTCCATGCACTTAGCATACGTAAAACCCAGTGGCAACGAAAAAGTTGTCATTTGGTCAAAATTTACCCACCCACCCCTTTCCTTCCTCAGTCACACAAATATCGCATGCAAAACAAAGGATATAAAAAAAATTGAGTGGCGCGCCTCTGGCTGCGACGCGCTCTCCAGGTGGGAGCAACCCGAATTTCACAGAAGCGCCTCTGTGACTTTAAAGTACCTAATACCTAATACCTAATACCTAAACGCCTCATTCAACACAAACTACTAATCACACTGTCTGCCAAACATTCCAATCTCACCCACACTTATCAGGAGCAAGCATCTGCAGGTTAAATAGTCACGTTTATTCTCCCATTATCACTGCTCTGTTGGTCATCCATCCTATCTCAATCAGCCTTAAAGATCGCAAACAAATACACTTTGAAAAAACTAAAAAAAACTCTAATTGACGTAGCAGTTTAGTGCTAGAATGGAGATCTAGATGTGTCAATCAAGTAACAAGCTGCCAAAAAGTATTCAGTTCTTTCTTTACTAGTTTCAAGGATTGGTTTGATGATATTTTGGCTTTTGTGAAAGCACACGTGTATAACAAAAAACGTTTTATGAGCATTTTCTGTGAATGATGATTCTGATGAAGGTTAAATATAAAGAGGTTTTTTCTATGGACATGCCCTTACTCAGTATCTGTAACAACCAAATAAAATTTTAGTCTAGTGGACAAATTTACCAGTTTACACTAAAACGATGAATATCATTAAGGAAAGGGTTTAAGAAAGAAGAAGAAAGTAAAAACAAACTCCTGAAAAAAAGTCAATAGTATTTTTGTTAAAAAAATATCGTAAACTTTAATAACATATTCAACATTTCTCCTTTAGAGTGAAACAGCCAAACATTTTGTACACATGCATATTGTTTACAAGAAGGTGAAAGATTTAACAGACAAACAGGTAGCTAAGTGATTGAAGAAATTTTTAAAAAAATCTAAGCTTCTGTACATTGATAATTTGCTGGGTCAAACTAAAATAAATATGTGGTTTGCATTCCCCTCTTAAACCCATTGAACGCAGCTCAAGAGCATCAAATATAAAGTAAAACAATTGCAAAGGACAGAAACCCAATCATACAAATGTGTGTGCACAGTGTTTAGCCTATAGATTACAAACAAATACTTTTTTTTTAAATACGTGTGTCGTTCATTAAAGTTTGTCATTAATCCTGCCGTTTGTTATCTATAAAACGTACAGGTATAATGGATATACCAAAGAAAACTTAATTCTTTAACATATTTGCTTGCACACTATCATCGTGATGTCATGTCATGTGTGGGTGTATGACAGAAATGAAAATCTGATGCAAGCGCCTCTGACCAAAAATCATGGATTCTTCAACTGACTTGTTCGCTTACTGTCACTTCATACTGACAAAACGTAGCAACTATTTTATGAAAATTCATTCCAATTTAATAGATGTTTACAGCTGGTGCACGTCTTATTGCACAATTTGCAAATCTGTTGAACTTTTCAAACTTTAAGTGATGTTTTTGCAATCCTTTAATAACCCAAGAGCCTGTCATCATTGATATTATGCCAAGGAAAACAACACTCATGGCAAGCCATTTTGCTCAAGTGGTTTTGTCAGAGGTTACCAGATCAGTCTGTCAGCTGCATCCAACCATTGACACAAGCAAGACGCTTTTGCATGAAAACACTAGTGCCTACAAAGTCGTTGCCATGACCCCCCGAGAAGAGCAAGGTAATCAATATTTGAACCACCTATTTTACATACTTCACTTAGCTTCACATGACTTTCAATTTCTTCTAATCATTTTAAATTGTTTGGCTGGACGATGTTTTCTGGCATCTAGGTCCTTGTGAAAAATTTCCAAAAATCAGAGCTCCAACCCTTGCCTCAAAGAAACTACCTCTTTTCAATTGAAACCAGGCGTAGAGAGCTGGGACTATGCATATAAAGAGGAAAGGTGCTCTTCATAGGAATGCAAACGTTTGTAGGCTGTGAACTCATTGCTCCTGTTTTATGCACCCAAGGAAAAACTTTATCAATGAACTACCCTCGTATTAACCACCAAATATGTCACAAAAGCAAAATAAACCTCACAAATGTCATAAATGGATTGAAAACATACAAAACCACATAATGCTGTGGATCATTAATGTATTTTTGTTTCATTATAAGGTCATTGTTAAGCTTAGTGTCTTGTCTTCATTCACCTCGTGAAAGTCTTTTTAAAGACGAAAATGTGGTTTTATTCGCCGTGTTTATTATTTATTTCATCTTCACGTGCTTGTGTGAGTGTAGCGTTTTGATGCTTTTTAGTTCAATTGTACATTATAAGGTTTGTCAGGAGACAATGTCCAGACAGCACCTATGCTCTCATTTTCTCTCTTAATAAACAGGTCCTTTTCAGCACCATGCGAAATTGGGTTGGTTATGTCTGTCAGTCTAGAATCTTACACTTCTGAAGCATGGTTCTCCTCCTTGGTTATTTGAGGCTGTGCAGGAGGAGTTCAATCCATCCCAGTTGATGGTCCATGTACCTCATGAATCTTGATTCGTGGCTGTTCACGCTTTTGAGTGGGTGGAGTATCAGTTTGACCAAAAGACTCTGATAGTTCTGTGCTACTTGGATTAACTTTAAGTTGTCTAAGTAGCTGAAAGTGCGCAACACTAAGCGTGTGGCAGCCTACATTGATTTCACTGCCACTTCTACTTGAAAAATGCCACCCAAAACTTGGGTTCTTCTTCAAGAAAGCCACTTTCCCTAGTTTCTGATAAAACGCCGTCAAACTATTGTGACACACGGAGAAGTGAGCAGCGATCACTGAGATTGGTAGTGACAAAACTACCACTCCAGTGATGGCACACATTGCTGCCACACATTTCCCTGCTACAGTGGTTGGGTGGACATCGCCATAGCCTACAGTGGTCATAGTGATGATGGCCCACCATACGGCTCCGGGGATGGAAGGAAAACTTTTACTGTTACTCAGAGATTCTGCCATGTATGCCAAGGTGCCAAAACCGATGGTTCCATAGATGATTATGATGTAGATTATAGATAAATCCACCACACTGGTTCTGAAGCTCAGCATCAACACCTGGAGACAATGTTAGCATAGGGTTAAGAAACACACACAGGTAAAACGAACGATTAGGGCAGGATGAATTATGAGCAATTATATAACTATTGTTTCAGCTTACTAACACTGAAATGATGCTCGGTTAGGAGACATCATTTCCTGCTAGAAACTAAAAGTAACATACCTAAAATTGTGCTTCCTAATTTTACCAGAAACTCAATCAACCACATGTGTTTAAATGTACTTGCATCCTTTCTGTGTGCACGTTTACTATTTGGAGAGCAGAAGATTCGTTATTTTGTTAAATCGTGTTATTCAAATCTGTAATTTACCAGAATTTCAAGAAACGAAGATGACTGCTGGGTTCAATAAAATTCACAACACATTAAAACAGAGTCGAAATTAAAACCCAAAATAAAAGGTCTAATAACAACAAAAACACAGAGCAAAACAAATTACGACGTTTCGGGTTCAACCCGTTGTCCAGTGCTCTAAAAACAAACAATTCATCCTGTTTAAAACAATTTATATCACTGCTCATAATTCATCCTGCCCTAGTCGTCGTGATTTGCTTTGCTATGTAATTTACCGTTTTTGCCCAAAGACAACACATATTATAAACTGATACAGAACATCAAAAGTGAGTTGAGGTTACAATGTTTTAGAAGAAAATACGAATTTCAGATCCCTCTCTCCATAAACAAACAAAACATTATACATAAAACATTGTAAAAGTTCCTTCCAAATTGCTCTGAAACTGGTCACTTTTATATCTTCATTAGCAGGACTTTTTATTTTAGCTGTTATATATAACATAGCATTTAAAAACAAAGATAACAACTATCAATTAAGGATTAGATAACAATCATATGCCCCTTTCTGCTCAATCATTTTACTTCACAAAATCTTAATAACTTATGAAAGACTTATCATTTCTAACTAATAAGATTAAAATAAGAACAGTTGCCTGCCAGTAAAGAAAATATTGACAGAAAGAATGTTCTATTCAAACTGAAATATGTTACTGTCCATATAAAAGCAATGATGTTTGTTTTTTAAAGTGTTGTGCCCACAAGGGGCAATCTAAAGTTAACAACCTTTGGAACCATGGAAAGAAAGTTGAGTTTGTATTATATCCGAAATGTAAGGAAGACAGTGGGACCAGGCAATGAATGTGGAAGATTGCAAAAAGTGTTTGGTTCTCAACGAATTCACACATGTTTTATGTAATTTTTATTGTTCATGTGATAGCTCTTTATCAACTTTCTGGAGAAAAACCTGCTGTTTCTGTTCCAAAATAACAAATCGTGTCTCACCATAATAATAATAATTGGCATTTACATAGCGCACATATCTAGAACATTCTATTCATGGCGTTTTACAAAGAAATAAAACAACAAACATTCCCATTAACACACACACACACACACACACACACACACACACACACACGCACGCACACGCACGCACACACACACACACACACACACACACACACACACACACACACACACACACACACACACACACACACATATATATATATACACACAACACACGCACACACAATAACAAGAACAACAACGACAAAAAGGTTAGTCTTACTACACGGTTATTATCTTGTGGCTATGACGTCTACATGAACCATTCTTATTCAAAAACATACAAATGTTCCACTTCTACAGTAAAATATTTCTTGGTAAAGGTCAAGATGTGCCACCCTCCCTACCTATCTCGGTTAATTGTATTTTTCCGTTATTGCCTTTCTTACCATACATAAAGCTGTATTTTAGGAACATTTTTAGCTAATAACCTTTTTGGAATACTAACCCTAACCCTAACCCTAGCCCTAACCCTAACCCTACACCCCACCGTATAAGACGGGAAAACGCAACGAACCACAACTGTGACAAATCGCGGTGTACTGCAGTACATAGTGGGGGGTAGGGTTAGGTTTAGGGGTAGGGTTAGGGTTAGGGTTAGTATTCCAAAAAGGTAATTAGCTAAAAATGTTCCTAAAATACAGCTTTATGTATGGTAAGAAAGGCAAAAACGGAAAAATACAATTAACCGAGAAATGCATGAGGGGTGGCACATCTTTACCTTTAAGACGTATTCAGTTCTTTCGTAGTACAAAGGATAGGTTTGAGCATATTCTTGCATATGTGAAGGCACAGTTGTACAACACAAAAGTTTTTATAAGCCGTTCATTGAATGACAATTCTGGTAAGCGTTAAATTTAAAGAATATATCTGCATCGACATGCTCTAAATCAGCATCTTTAACAATCATTTTTAAACTGATGCACAATGTTACCAATTTAATATACAATGATAAATATCATTAAGGAAACGATTTGAGAAAGAATAACAATCTAAAAACAGATTCCAAAATTTATTGAAGTGTTTTGCAAGGAATTTTATACACGTCACTAAAATATTAACAATGTCTCTTTTAGAGTACAAACAGCCAATCATTTTGCATACAGACACATTTGTACAATGGGGCAAAATAATATACAAACAAATAGGAGGTAGATAAGTGTATTAACAAAATAAAACATCTAAAGTTCTTTACAGACGTCACTTGGTCAAACTAAAACATGTGGTTTGAGTTCCCCTCTAAAACATATTGAACTCAGTTCATGTGCATCAAATATAAAGTAAAGCAAATTGCGAAGGATACAACAAATATACACATTTGTGTACAGCTTTAAACCAATAGCCTACAAACAAATACTTAAAAACATTTTTTTAAAGCAACAAAAACACAAGTACTCGTATTAACTCGAATGTATCACACACAAACTTTCAAAAGTGTGGACTTCTTTTTCAATATAAAAGATGAACAAAAACAAACAAAATCACACATACTGGGGGTTAAGAAACTTCTTTTATTTTTAAGTTAAAGATTTGTAAGGAGACTTTGTCCAGACTGCATCTACACTCGCATTCTTCTCTCTTCTCTGAACAACTCCTTTTCAGCACCATGCGGAATAGGGTTTGTTGTGCCTGTCAGTCCAGACTCTTACACTGGTTCTCCTCCTTGGTTATCTGAGGCTGTACAGTTAGCATGAGTTCAATACAATCAGTTTGTTTTTTATTATTTCCACCAAATTCATGGACTTATTCATTTTAAAAAACAATAGTATTGCAGATTTTATATGTAGTTTGCTTTTATACTTCTTACTTGTCATCTCAATGGTGTGTGTGTGTGTGTGTGTGTGTGTGTGTGTGTGTGTGTGTGTGTGTGTGTGTGTGTGTGTGTGTGTGTGTGTGTGTGTGTGTGTGTATTAATGTGTATGTGTGTGTGTTTGTGCCTTGCGCAACAATCCAAATAGGTGTCATTATTAAGATTATCTCCTATTAGGGGGAGAATACTATTGTATTTGTAAGAGATTTTTTCTTTCTTTTTTCTTTTTCTTCTTTTCCCCGTTATTCGTTCAATTTGATTGACATTTTTAAAAAAGTTGCGGGGCACTAATGGATTGCCAAATATCCAATATTAAATGATTTCACAAATTCAACTGAAAAATATGGCAGAAAATCGACCAAATCGGCCCCAAAAATTCAATCTTGTAAATCTCAAAAATGGTTGAACAACTCAAATGCCTTCATATTTATTATTTACTAAAACAAAACTTCTAACACTTACAAAATAATACCAAACCATAAGTACCGACTGTACCGGCAGTTAAATATGTTTCATGAAATAGCCCAAACCAGAAGTTATGTCACAAAACTAACTTTTATTTAATTTAATTTTTTGTAAATTGAGTTGTCATATTCACTCATTTCCACTTTTTGGTATTTTTTGTTTTTTATCCGATTTTTAATTTTTGACTTGATTTGACTGAAAATTGGGTTATCGGAGAAAACGGCCCCTGACGAAAACGGCCCCTACGAAAACGACCCTTGTTTTACGAAAATGGCCCTACTCTGAAAACAAAAACGACCCTACTGTCAATAACGAAAACGGCCCTACTCAAAATACGAAAACGGCCCTTGTCTAAAATGGCCCTACTCGGTCAACGTTCTTTCTCCTTTCAGGGACCAACTGTCTGGAATACACGTCCCATCAATATCAGACAGTTACCTTCAACTTCTTCCTTCAAGTCTGCTGTGAAGACCAACTTTTTTCAACGGTCATAATTCCTCCCCCACCAATCTGCTCCTCTCCACCCCCTTGTACTCAGTTTCCGTGAAATGCTGAAGTGGCTGTCACATGGCGTGCCCGCATGTGTGTGTGTGTGTGTGTGTGTGTGTGTGTGTGTGTGTGTGTGTGTGTGTGTGTGTGTCTGTAAGTTGTGTACCGTTTTCAAGATATGCGGTTTTGTTCATTTGTATATATGTACTTTTCTATATTCTACTCATGTAAAATGTATGTGCGTTCGTCATGTTATGATTGTATAAGATATTGTATATATTCTGTGTTGTATTTGTATTAAATATGTAAAGCGCTTAGAGCCCTAAATCAGAGAATAGGCGCTATATAAATTATTATTATTATTATTAAACGAAAACATGCTGACAGATTTCCAACAAAACACAAACACAGCTTGACATTGATGCTTAGAGGAAATGATTGAAAACAAATGAAAGAATGGACTTGTCCATGAAGAGAGCTAGAGAAAGGTTCACTTGTATCAAAAAAGTTTAATCCTTAATTAGATACAATGGTCAGCCAAAATGTTGTTGCTATTGTTGTTGTTCTTGTTCTTGTTCTTTTTTGTTCTATTTTTCTATATGTTTTATCAAATGTTATTTTAAAAATGTCAAGCTATTGTGAGACACAGTAAAGTTAGCAGCGATCACGGCAATAGGAAGAGACAAATCCACCACTCCGGTGATGGCACACATTGCTGCCACACATTTCCCTGCTACAGTGTCTGGGTGCACATCGCCATAGCCTACAGTGGTTATGGTTATGATGGCCTACCATACGGCTCCAGGGATGGAAGGAAAACATTTACTGTTACTGATAACTTCGGCCAAGAAGGCCAACGCAACTAATGCAATGGTCCCACATAAGATAGTGATGAAGATGAGGAATACATCCACCACACTGGTTCTGAAGCTCAGCATCAACACCTGAGGACAGCATTAGCATGACATTAATGGACAGTAACAAAAATAAGACCAATTGACTGGAATGAAAAAATAACCAAACGAAATAAATAGTCATTTGAGATTTTCTTTCAAACATGCACTAATAAATTTGTTTTGTAGTGTGCTTGTTTACTCCATGTCACTTCATTCTTTGTTCTTGCAAGCGTGCCTTGTAGGGTGACATGTACTATT
The DNA here is from genome assembly GCA_017654935.2 of Phymorhynchus buccinoides. Lineage (NCBI taxonomy): Eukaryota > Metazoa > Mollusca > Gastropoda > Neogastropoda > Raphitomidae > Phymorhynchus > Phymorhynchus buccinoides. The sequence continues at coordinate 26,762,644 of CM065702.1, forward strand.
ACACATATATTGGCTGCCTTGAAACATGAAAATCGATTCGTTAAACACAATCCCTTACATTGGTATGTGGCATATCGTTGGCCATTTCCAACAGACAGGGCCCTCACAGCGCTTCGAATTGTGAT
>CM065702.1:26763268-26788268 GCA_017654935.2 Phymorhynchus buccinoides
AGAGACACAGAGTAGAGTAGAGAGAGAGAGAGAGAGAGAGAGAGAGAGAGAGAGAGAGAGAGAGAGAGAGATGTGCGTTAATTACCAAACCCCCTCCGCTCTTTTTTGTGACTCGCACTAATATTATTGTTGTTGTTTTACCCTGACTTAAAGACTCCAGGGATCATCCTAACAGCTGAAGCCCTTGAACACTACGGTACAAATTCACCAGCTAGGGATGAGAACATTATGTGTGAGACCGTTTTTGATTACCCCGCCACACGAGCAGCCACACTCCGACTTCGGAGGAAATTAATATTATTAAATGGGTTTGCTTGCTGATGGAGTGTCAGTGACTTGAAAGGGTTGGTGTATAACAAATTGATGTCAGGCATTGTCTTAACCAATAATCAATAAAAAGCAATCATCCATTATATCTCTAACTGGAGAGGGGTTAAAGAGGGAAATAAGTCATTTTGGGCAGATAAATGTTTTCATTATGGCTGTATTGTGCAGACTGACAGTGAATTATAATTACATCAGTCACTTTCAACAGTTTTTAGCTTTTTTCACTTATCTTTAGAAACGGTTATGCTTAGTTTACCTCATTCAGTCATTGGTCCCTTCCCATTTTTTTGTTTAATTATGTAACTATGTGATCCAAATGCTTCTGGCACTGAAGGGGTTAAATGCTAAATTAAAAATGTCCCTACATCCTAACTCGACAAGAACACCATAAGAAACTATCATGCCAAATGTCATGCTTGTTATATGAAAATCCGCAACACTAGATTTTCTTGTTGAATTAAAAGTTCCGTAATCAAAATGCCTTTGGCACCGAAGGGGTTAAAGGCTGAATTGAACATATCTCTACATCAGAAATGGATAAACACATAATAAGAAACCACCATGTTAAATGTAATGGTTGTTACATGAAAATACCCAACTCTACATTTTTTTAATCAAATAACTCTTCACGATCACTATGCCCTTGGCACTGAAGGGGTTAATGGTTGAATTGTAATTGTCCCTGCATCATAAATTGATAAACACACCATAAGAAATTATCATACCAAATTTCATGCTTATTGTATAAAAATACCCAACACTAGATTTTTATTTAATTATAACTGTCCTTGGCACTGAAGGGGTTAAAGGCTGAATTGATAATGTCCCTACATCAGAAATTGTTAAGCACACCATAAGAAAATGTCATGCCAAATTCCATGCTTGTTTCTTGAAAATGCATACCACTAGAAGTTTATTTACTTATTACTGTTTGCAGTAAAATGTTCTTGGCATTGAAAGGGTTAAAGGCTGACTTGCAAATGTCCCTACGTCAGAATTTAGCAAAAACATCATAAGAAATGATCATGGCAAATTTCATGCTTGTCATATGAAAATGCTCAATACTATAATTTTTTGTTGAATTAAAATTCTACTATAAAAATGCATTTGGCATCGAAAGGGTTAAAGGCTGAATTGAAGGTATCCCTCTGTCAGAAATGAATAAACGCACCGTAGGAAACCACCATGCGGAATGTTATGCTTGTTACATGAAAATGCCCAACAATATAATATTTTTTAATCAAATAACTGTTTGCGATTAAAATGCGCTTGGCACTGAAGGGGTTAAAGCCTGAATTGCAAATGTCCCTACGTCAGAAATTGATAAACACACCATAAGAAACTGTCGTACCAAATTTCATGCTTATTACATGAAAATACCCAACACTAGAATTATTTATAATTATAACTGCTCACGATCAAAAGATCCTTGGCACTGAAAGGGTTAAAGGCTGAATTGAAAATGTCCCTCCCTCAGAAATCAATAAACATGCCGTAAGAACCTATCATGCCAAATTTCATGCTTGTTTTATGAAAATGCATACCACTAGAATTTTTGTTTTGTTTTTGTTCACCCAAACAATGCACTTGGTACAGGGTCTATAAAGGCTAAATTCCAAATGTCCCTACGTCAGGAATTGATAAACACACCATAAGATACCATCATACCAAATTTCATACTGGTTGCTTGAAAATGCACAATTCTGCCTTTATTTCTTCCACTATATGTAATGCACAGCACGGGTCGGCTCTCCGCAGCTAATTGCCTCTCATTGGGACGAAGGATGGCTGCTCTGGGGGTGTCGCTAGCTCTCTGCAGTGCTGCTTCAACAGTGTTGTCAGGGTACCCTTGTGTCTGAAAGAAACGTTTCATCTCCGTGGCCTCAGACTTGAAGTTCTCGTCTGAACTGCAGAGACGACGAAGCCTGAGAAACTGGGAGTAGGGGATGCTGGTTTTTGTGGAAGGGGGGTGACTGGAAGAGAAGTTGAGATAGGAGTGAGCGTCAGTTGGCTTGTAGTGGACTGATGTGTGGAGCTTGTTTGAGTCAAGGTGAATGGAGACCTTGATGTCAAGGAAAGGGACAGACGAAGTTGAAATTTCATGGGTGAATTTGATGGATGGGTGGAAAGATGAGGCGAAGTCAATGAAATCCATCAACTCTGGCAGAGAGCAGGTGGCAACACCAAAGCAGTCATCGATGAATCTCTTGAAGAGCTCTGGCACTGTGCCTGAAAAGGCCTGGAATATCTGCTCTTCAGTGTGACCTACAAAGAGGCACGCGTATGATGGTCCCATTTTAGTGCCCATTGCCACACCTTTTGTCTGCTTGTAGTGCCTGTCCCCAACACTAAATGAGTTCATGTTAAGAACAAGTTCGGCTAGGCGAAGCACAACCACGGGGTCAACATCAATGCTGCTCTTCGGCAAAAAGTGCTTGATGGCGATGAGCCCATCGTTGTTGGGGATGTTGGTGTACAGGCCTGTGACGTCCATGGTGAAGACACGCCTGTCAGTGGTCACAGTGTTGTCAGGGAAAGAGAATTGGTCAAAGATCCGCAAAGCATCACTGCTGTCCTTGACATAAGTTGGTAGCTCAGCGACAAGAGGCTGCAGAATGGTATCCACAAACTCAGAAATGAGTTCTGTGGGGCATGAGCACGCAGATACGATGGGTCTTCCTGGTGTGTCCTTCTTGTGTATTTTGGGTAGCACATAAAACCTGGGTTCTTTGGGTTCTTTCATGACAAGGGATGAGGATTCTGATGGCAGTTTGCCTTTTTGTATGTCCAATGTTATCACCTTCCTTACGATTTGGTTGTCTGTGGCAGTGGTCTTTGCAGGAATGGGTACGTCGTTCTGGAGTTGTCTATCTATCTCCTTTACGTACAGGTCTTTGCTCCAGACAACAATTGCCCCACCTTTATCCGCAGGCTTGATTGCAATGTCACGTCTGGATTTTAAGGATGACAAAGTTCTCATCTCCTCCTTCGATATGTTATAATGATGAAGTGTTTTTTGTTTGAGTCTCTTGAGGTCACTTTCGCAGGTCTCAATGTATCGGTCTAGAGACCGAAATTCTCCAGCTTTGGGAGTCCAGTCACTTGGTTGGTGGGGGAAGTTTGGGGCTGTTTTGCCATTGGATGCGTCTGTCATGGGCTGTGTCGGTGTCCCACATGACTCGAAATGTACTGCCAGACGGAGCCTTCTGTAGAAACGCTCTACGTCAAAGGCAGTCTGCATGTGGTCTGCCCTGGGTTTAGTGGGAACAAATTTCAAGCCACGAGAAAGAACCTGACGTTCTTGATCCGACAGGGGTAGGTCTTTGGGGATAGTCACAACAGACACTCCATTGCAGTTGGTGTTCGGAGGTCTTTTGTTGCAAGACTGCAACAGTTTCGATGTTTTCTTTGATTTAGTCTCTAGGAGAGATTGGAACACAATTAACGTTTGGATTGTCTTCTTGTAACTTGCAAAAGACAACATTCAGTGTTCTGTCCGTGTTTGCCTGTGGATGGTCACAGCGAAAATGTGTTCCTTGGGATTCTTTATCTCCTCTGGGAAAAGTAAATGAGTCCTGTTTGAAAGAGAACTATCATCTGTTAAGCACAACTTCGACCTACCATGCTTTAACTTGATAACAAAACAGAACATTTCTTATTAATGAAATGGCTTTGTTCCATAGTTCAATGTGCTTACTCATCACAGTATCGAAGGCAAAAGGTTGTCTTTGCCGACTGAAAATGGATTGTCTGCAAGATAGGTGCACTTAGTATGGTATGCTACCCTCAGTATAATAATAATAATAATAATAATAATAATAATAACTTGACACTTTGATAACGCTTTTTATCGAGCACAAGGCGCTTTACAATCAACATTGAAACACTCACAGACATACACACACGCACACAGACACACACACAACAGACACACACGCACGTACGTGCACGCACGCGAGTGAACACTTTCTTGCACACAGACATACACACACAGACACACGCACATTTCATCAAACACACATAAAACATATGTTCACTGAAACGCACACACTTATACAAACATACACTTGTACACACACGCGCGCATGCACACACACACACAGAGACACACACAAACACACACTCACATACACAAACACACACGTGCACTCACACTCATAGACACAAACTCGTATACACTCACTCCCCCCACCCACCCCTCTCTAGTCAAACACAATTTCTCCTGCGCACACATACACTCATACACATGCAAGCACATATACCAACATAGCACACACACACACACACACACACACACACACAAACAAACACACAACACACACTTGCTCGGAAGAGCGTCCGTGGGTGCACACACACTCACACTCGCGCACACGCTCACCAATTACATACCTACACATACACACACATTCACAAACACAAATTACATACATACACATGTGCTACCCTTCTCGTTTGGTCAACTAATGAATGAATCAGTTGCTTAGCTTTCATACAAGATCCATCATTTTTTTCCATGTGACAATTGTTACACCAGTGTAGTATGTGCTTTGTTCCTGATTACCAACCAATAATCAATTGTTATAAATGGATATAAACAACACTGTTACATTTGAGGGACTTTCTTGCACATGCATTATGCCCGGTTTCCTATTCAACTATTACCCACACACTACACAAGCACACACTAGTTGCCCCAAAAAAAGTGTACATAATAGGTATGCTTAGTATTCCTAACCATTATATTTACATTGGTTTTATTTTCTAAAACATAATATAACCAAACCTGAATACATTGATTTTTCTACATACATAATTCTCACACACACAAAAGTACCACCTATGATCAAAGTCCTGAGTGACTGTTATTCCACGATCCAACAAAACCACTGAACTGAAGATACGTCACAAGAATAATAATTATCAAGAAAAAAAGATAACATCAAAGAGCATCCATTGCAATTCAGAAATCACAATATGATTTCGGAGCACAATAAATTAAAAACAAAAAAACAGGTACACTCTGAACTAATCAATTAGTCACTGTTTTAATGTACCTCACTTTCCACAACTCTCTTCTGGCATTTTTCAAATGCTATATTGTCCTCCTTATATAATAGTCTCAATTTTACTTCATGCCATAAACAAGTTTATGGGTGATTATTTTTATTTGCTTTTCTTTCCCTTTAAAAGTGTTCAGGTTTTTAAATATCCTTATTTCTCCATTAAAACAAGTCATTCCAGTGTCGTTCTAACACTAATATTTAAACACAACGTCCTCCATCCCAGGAAACAACTAGATGCAGGGTTCCTGAACAGTTTTTAATGAGTCAACTCACCGACTCCAATGGATATTTTTGGAGAAGGATGGGGAAAAAGTACAGTACCACTCTATCCGTAAGACAAGCCAAGTTCGCAGGATAATCATCTGACGACCCAAGGCGGTTAAACCCAAGAGCTCTAGAACATGCACTGTTCATCTGCCTGGAACTCCCCAGGATAGAAGTTGAAAGAACATATTACCACTCATAAGTTTTCAATTCACTTCACTTAATAAGTTAATGTAGAACAATACCAAGTTATTCATAAAAAAAGCTTCCCATTCAAACATAGACAACAAACATACTTACGACCAATTAACTAAAATTCCCAAACGAATAACCTACAATTCCAAAGAAACTTATTCAAGAAAGTGTTTCTGACACAATTCCTTCCTTCCTTCCTTCCTTCCTTCCTTCCTTCCTTCCTTCCTTCCTTCCTTCCTTCCTTTCGTTCCTTCCTTTCTCCGTGAGGAGTCATTGGGGGGCCACAGTGAGGACTTGTTCACTACAACACTATGCAAGAAAATATAAGCTAAAACAAGCAGATGACATTTTTGTAGGTGAAATAGGAAATTGAATTAGCAAATTCTGACTTCAACAAACATTCATGTAAAGCAGCATAAAATTAGTTGGAGGTGAGCCAACCATCTCCTCAGGATGACCAAACAATAACGTCTAAGATAGGAAGGCCCTCACTGGTCGACTGTTATTGGCTGACTACCCTAGAAGACATAAGGCCCGCCTGGTCAAGAAAAGATGATCTAAACCTTGCTTAACCTTGAACAAGTATGACAAAAACTGACTCTCTTCCAAGGCCACAGAACAAACGAACATAGACCGTAGATGCAAAACAATGACGAAATTAGAAAACATTCAATGTTTTTCATCTCACGTATATCCCTCATTATCTTCAGCAGTTGCATATTTAGTTTAATATCTGTCAAAATCACTGAACACTCCATAAACTAGGAGACACTTTAGGTTTTTTAATTGAAGTATGAAACCTTTGGTTTTAAAAATGAGCCATTTTGTCTTATATACAGTCTTGATCCACTTGTTTGTGTCGTTTTAGGTTGAACGGCATGACTGCACAAAATCATGAGTGTACTTTAAAAAATCAGTTAATTGCTTGATCGCCTTAGCATTCGGGGTGGCGATATTTCACTGTCTATACTCCACGGATCTTCTAAGAATTTTGTTTTAGGTTGCTATGATGACGTAATAATGACGTCAGCATGTACATCGTGTAAACATCAGAGGCAGTCCTAAATTTTGATCATTTAAACACAGCCCGCTCACTGTTTTCTTTTCAACAGAAGTCAGCCGTTTTTGATCAAATTTAGATCTGGACTCTATGTGAGTCACAGGGATGTCGTGATTGTTTTCATTCCCTTTAATCTCGTGACTGCAAACGCTTCATAAAGTGGGCTAGTGTCATTATTGATAATATTGACCAAGTTTGTGGGGATATACAGAAAGATTCAGGTTTTCATCCAGCATGCAGATACACAGCTCATTGTTCATATTGCAATCAACAAACACAATCGGATCTATTAAAGGGCTAGAAAACAGCTTACCAGAGCCTTAAAGTTACCACTTGGTTTGAATATGTCTTGACATGTGCTAGTAAGACTTCTTTATCAGCTCTTATCCTGACACACACATGCTGGATTTTGTCAACTTTTATCTTGGTTTCATCAGTAAAGGTTACTTGGTCCCATCCTACATCCACACTTTACCACTTCCCCTCCTTTACATATACTAGCCGTTTATTTCCGTTGATCTCCTTCATAACCATGTTCTTTCAAACTCGTCACTTCTGGAACCAATGCTATTTGAGCATTTTTCCGACACTTGACTAAATTTTTTGTCTTGCCTTGCAATGACTAAAGATGTAGGTTATGTATGTCACAGACCCTCTAGAATTTTCTTGTACAATTTGGAAAATTGAACTTTCGATTTCTGTGAGTAGAAGTTTCCTTGTGCCAATGAGGGGCATGCATTCACCTCCACCGTGTGTTGAAGAACAAACAATCAAATTGAATACTATTGTATGGCCTATTTCCTATACGTTGGCTATATTAAATACTTTGACTGCATCTCTATGCAGATGATACAATCATTCTTTTGAGTCTACTGAACAATTACCATCTCTGCGACCCACGCTCTTTCCACTGCCCTTGAAGAAAATCTACGGAATGACAGGGTTTAAGAAATGACGTCATGAAAGTAGACTGATATGACATCATCTTGTCTGAGAGTTAAGACTTAACCACAAGAGAAGTAAGCATAACCGGAAACGACACAAACAAGTGGACGGGGACTGTAGGTTCATTTTCTCACACAGAATTATGCATGCGAAAAGACATGCGTCAATACTGTGCATCAAGTACAACTGCAAGGATTTGGCCATGAAGGCCTTGTGTTCCCTGTGTCTTGTCCAGTTGTATGGCTATGCTATATGGCTGAGGTGTTGGAAAGCTTCAATTTCAAAAGCCATGTGGTGGGCCATCATCACCATGACCACTGTGGGCTACGGGGATATACACCCTATAGGTTTAGCAGGCCAAATAATTGGATCGTTGTGCGCTTTGTCGCAATGTCTCCGTTATTGCATTTATGCACCCTTTTGAGAACTTCTATGATAGCATGATGATAAGTCTCATACTATCTTAATGTAACGAGTTGGAAGTCTAAAAATACAATTACTGACGTCATAACTCGGAAATGCCATTGGGAAATCATTGTATTTTTCCCACAAAGATTGTTACACATTCTTATGAACAATATGCGACAAAAGTTGGTATCTAGTGATGAAAAGAGACCAATTTTGTTTTTAAAAAAACATCTTTTTTTTACTGTCTAAAAATAGAAATAATTACGTCATTTCTGGGAAACGCCAAAATAAATGTATATTGGCTACTAATAATCACGAGAGGTGAGCTTCTTTTAAAAAAGATATTGATTCACACAACATGTACTTCTGAGTCTACAAAATAGAATTAATGACGTCATAATTTAGAAACCCCAAGAGGAAATTCTAAAATATTTCACACAAAGCTTCTACACATCCTAATGATTGATACGCAACACAAATGGGCCTGTAGTATGAAAAGAGGACTGTCTAGTACAATATTGTGTTCACATGATATGGAGTTTTCAGTCTAAAAATAGATTTTATGACGTCATGACTAGGAAACCCAAGGGGGAATTTTGGGGAAATTTCACAGAACGATTCTACACATCTTAATGCATCACATGCATGAATGTTGTCTTGAACTTATCAAACAGATCACATTGTTTGTTTTGTTTACATTTTTTCAGGTGATATGGAATTACCTGTCTTAACACAAAAATAATGACGTCATAACTTGGAAACCCCAAAAGGAATTTCTGGGATTTTGCACACAGAGATTCTACACACCCTAGTGCATCACTTGGAACCAAAATTGGCTTGTAGTACCTTCAGTGCAATATCAGTCCATTGCCTTCTCTTGGCCTGCTCGCACATTAGCTGCATCCAGAAATATTACAACTTGAAACTAAACGACCTTGAAAATGACATCAAAACATCTAATGGATCCTAGATATCAGTTACACAAAATGAAATCCATAAGAAAAAGTTGCATTTCATAAGGTTTATGCTGTAAAAAGTACTTTAATTTGATCCATTCCCCCATCGGAGGCGGCTACATTGGATTTAGGGAAAAATACGTCATAAGGGACCAAGCACAATTTGTTTGCGATGTTTTTTAAAAATACTAACCCCATGCATATCACCATGCCAAATTTGAAAGACTTGTCACAAAGTGCACGATTGTCTCAAATCCCCTCCCAGCTATGTTTCTCTGTCCTGTTTCTTTATCATAATATGTGCATGTAAAATACATTATGATTTTTGGGGCGATTTGTTTCTGTTCTGTGTATTTCTTTTTGTTAATGAAGAGTGATAATAAATAAAATTAAAAAAGGACGGGTTGTTCCTATTCTGTTTTTGCTTTATGATTATGCTGTCTTTCGGTAAAGGTCAAGATGTGCCACCCCCCTGCATTTCTCGGTTAATTCCATTTTCCCGTTTTTGCCTTTCTTACCAAACATAAAGCTGTATTTTATTAACCATTTTAGCTAATAACCTTTTTGGAATACTAACCCTATCCCTAACCCTAGGCCATTATCTAATAGGACCCCCCCCCCCCCCCCTTCCCCCATGTATTGCAGAACACGGCGCCATTTGTCACAGTCGTGGTTCGTATTCCCGTCTTATAGGGGGAGGGGGGGGAGGGTTATGGTTAGGGCTAGGGTTAGTATTCCAAAAAGGTTATTAGCTAAAAAGGTTCATAAGTTTGTCTTTGTCTCTTTCCTGTGAGTAGTGAATGAGTTATTTTCCAAAGCTCAAAAGTGCTTTGCTCACGACCTAGTGTACGCTGTATATTGGGTAAATCCGAATGGTTCGCTTTTTTTCTTTACAAAGTGGTTTAACCACTTTGTAGGAAACACATGGTGGTTTTTCTCAGACAAAGTATTTGCCTGCAATCTTTTTAATTGTTGTACGTGTTATCCCCCCCCCCCCCCCCCCCCCCTTGCATCAACAGAGAAGGCATCCAGGTGTTGTTCTCGTGCAAACTCTGTCATTCTCTGTCATGCTGTGCATGTATTTTGCATTTACCATTTAAAAAAAAAAGAAATACCCCTTTAAGACATGTCATAATCTACTATGCATGTTTTTATCGAGAGGAAACAAATAACATTGTGTAAAACGAAATGAAAAGAACACACAAGCAATGTAATTACATTACCTCCCCTCCCCCCCCCCCCAACAACAACAACAACAAAAACAATAATAATAATAAAATAAAACCAACAGCTGCAAATTTACTCTGGAGATTATAAAAAATACGCAAACTCCTGTCGCCTACTTTGTATGCAAAGTCATATCGAATTATAATATGTATTTCTGTAAATCTAAACGATTTTCATTGAAAATGTTCACTACTTGATTTTATTCAGCAGAGGATTAGTTTTTCAGTAAGATTAATTTAGAAGTGCAAAGGTAAAGTGACACACAAACACATTCACATCGCAGCAGTAGTACTTGCAACTAGTGCTGAGTTATTGTTTGATATTTGGATGTCTTGTGATGTGAAAAAGGATATAGTATAGTGTACAATGTCAAATAGATTATATGTGCTTAGGTGCCGTTGTGTTAAAAACAGAAATCAGCTACTTCAATTTGTTACTCCCATTTTGTATCTCTCTTTCTCCTCGCCTGACCCCTTGTATCTGAGTGTGTGTGCGCATGCGTGCGTGCGTGCTTGCGTGCGGGTGGGAGCATGCGGGCGCGCGAGCGCGTGTGTGCATACAGATTATCATGTAATGTGTGTGTGTGTGTGTCAGTTGTAAATGTGAGAGCATGACGCAATTGTACTCTTCAAACTTTTCTGGATCTCAAGAATAGGGTATGATTTTCTGTTGAAGTACATTATCATTTACCTCTGTATTCTCACCTTTCCAAACTGTTCGTTTTACTAACATTCCTAATAGACTCTTCTTTGGTGGATTTCTGGATGATCGGAAGAGTTCACAACGTTTACCATTTAGTTTTTAGATTGTGGGCCTGAGCTTCATTGCCAAAATCAAAGACCTCTAAATCATGGCCATGTGTTCCTTGTGCATTGTCCTGATGTTTCGCACATCAGCGTATTTGGCAGAGATGCTGGAAGGCTTCAATACGATGACTCCCATACCCAAAGACATGTGGTAGGCCATCATCACCATGACCACTGTGGGCTATGGGGACGTACGTCCGGTTACCTTTGGAGGCAATGTAGTAGGATCGTTCTGCGCTTTGTCCGGTGGAGTGTTTCTGGCCCTTCCTATCGCCGTCATCGCCAACAGCCATATGCTGCATCACAACTCTCTCTCTCTGATCGAGTGTGGTGCATAAGAGGAAAAGAATACGGTTTATTATGGAGAATCCAAGCTACACCACACTCAAGACCGTTCTGAGTTTTACAAATGGGCATGATTTGCCTGATGATAGCTTGGGCTTTGACGAAGGACATGCTGATAGTCATGTACCTAGTTCTATTACTAGGGGGGGTCAAATAATCAATTCTCAGATTGTTACTTATTATTAAAAAATAGGTCTTTCTCTATTTTACACAGAAGTATTGAAGTGTAAAAACGATCCTTTCTACATTAAAAGTGGGTTTTTTTCAGAAGCATTTCGTTGTTTTGTACACATTTTGAAACTTTCAGGTTGTATTTTCTCATTTTGCTGATTCCCTGAGTATACGACTTCAAATCTTTATAACTTTGCAACAGATAGTCTGATTTACATTTTTCTTTGGTTTGTTGGAAAGCTCTTTCAGTGTAGAATAATGATTTGATAATAACTCAAAAGTGTCCCTTCGGACATCAAGACTCATTTTGTGGTGACGGATCACAATTATGTCATAAATGAAAAACCTGAAAGTCCACAGTATGACAATTCTGCTTCACATGATGCAGATACTGAAATGTACGGTCAAGACTTTCCAAAGATATATAATGACAATGAATAATCCAATATATCAGCAATATCGAAAGCAAATAATAAACACCAGGGAAAGAGAGACTACTGGGTGCTTACAGAAAATAATACTGTGAGCTAAAAGGAAGCAAACAGCAGATTTGAAATAATACAAGTTAAATCTAAATCAGCAGTCGTAAATCTGGAACTGTAAAATCTAGATGATCTAAATGATTTCTTTTTGAAGACGCAAAGTTTGAAAATTATTTGGCAAATGGGTTTTGAACACTCTTCCTGTTTGATTTGACCTTCTTGGCTTTTGGGTTATTGGTTGGTATTTAGTTATCTCGTGTAGCAGGAAAGCAATTATCCTACATAGTTGTGTATGTTCCTTGTTTGATGCTTTGCTATATTTTACAAGGCTGAGAAATTTTACAACATACACTTTTTAAATTTTTTTATTTTATCACAGTCGGTGTGCTGATTACATTAGTGTTAAACAACCAAATAGAACTTATAAAGCGTTTGCTGCCTGCATAAACGTGTTCATTTTAAATCTCTTTCAGCCCTCCCTCCCTCCCTCTTACCCTTCCTGCACCATGCCCCCCCCCCTTCTCTCTCTCTCTCTCTCTCTCTCTCTCTCTCTCTCTCTCTCTCTCTCTCTCTCTCTCTCTCTCTCTCTCTCTCTCTCTCTCTCTCTCTCTCTCTCTCTCTCTCTCTCTCAGGGCTTTAAAACAAAGACTGATCGATTGCTATTACCGACAATGGAATGACTACACTAATCATAGCTCTAACTTCAGCATTTATCAGACTTTCAGAACATCTATGTCAAAAGAATTATATTTCTCATGTGTAACTAAAAAACATATTCGTGACGTTTTGTAGTAATTTGGGATTTTACGTCCTCTCGACCTGGGAAGGCACATATGGGACATATTCGTGACGTTTTAATAAGATTCAGACTATTTATATCGGATCTCCAGACTCATAAACATCGCTACATTACTGTTTCTGATCAAGACATGGTGTGTTCCTTTTGTAAAAACTATGTTCAAACTGAACTGCATTTTCTTTTTTATTGTGAACATTTGGGTGATTTAAGAATGAAATCTATTCCACAGAAGCACAGACTACACCCCTCTATTCATTCGTTTCAAACTTTAATGCAAAACCAGCAATGTCTTCATATATGTCTTATGTCATCATTATCTTGGCAGATATTTTCTATGCAGAAAAGCGTCGTTGAAGTGGCTATGTTGTATTCATTTACACCGTCTCTAATGTCCAATTAGTGTGTTTGGACAACAAGCATGCTGATTTGTTATACTTTTATTTCTTTTTTTGCATCATTGTAACGGGTCACTAGGCTTATACAATTAGACTCTTTGAGTCTTGGCTCTCTCTCTCTCTCTCTCTCTCTCTCTCTCTCTCTCTCTCTCTCTCTCTCTCTCTCTCTCTCTCTCTCTCTCTCTCTCCCCCCCCCCCTCTCTCTCAATTTCTCTCTCTATCTCTGTGTCTATCTGTCTGTCACTGTCTGTCTGTCACTGTCTGTCTGTCTGTCTGTCTGTCAGTCAGTCCCTCTCTCTCTGTGTCTGTCTCTCTCTCTCTCTCTCTCTCTCTCTCTCTCTCTCTCTCTCTCTCTCTCTCTCTCTCTCTCTCTCTCTCTCTCTCTCTCTCTCTCTCTCTCTCTCGTGATTTCAGTTGTCCATTCCTTCTTGTTCGTCTCTGTCTCTCTCCCTCTGAACCCTCCAGTACAAATTCAAGTTTTAAGCTGGGTTTTTTTATATAACATGGGTATTCACGAAATAAAAAACAAAAGAAGAAGAAATAATGGATTTCGCTTGCTGTTTGCTCTTTTCATGAAAAAGCATTTGTTTCTTTATATGTTTGCTCTTTCTCTCACAAGCCACGTTTTTGTGAGCAGTGAATAATAATTTTGATTTTAAAAAACTATAAGTGCTGTAGCCTCAACAGTGTTATGAAAAGGGGCGTTTTTCTGCGTAAAAGTTTAAAAATGAATTACCAACATTATTGTCTGTATATTGTCTGTTTAGAGCAACAGCCACGTATCTAAAAATATTCGTGTTTTATTATACCACAAGCAAAACATTGAATTGGTACACGATTATTGAGATATAGCCAACTGTGTTTTTGTGCAGGAAGTTAAGTTTGTATTATATTATGCCATCTCACATGATGAAAAAAAGAAGGCCTACATAAATAAATAATTATATATCTCTCCGTCTCTATCTTTGTCTGCATCTCTCTCTCTCTCTCTCTCTCTCTCTCTCTCTCTCTCTCTCTCTCTCTCTCTCTCTCTCTCTCTCTCTCTCTCTCTCTCTCTCGCTCTCTCTTTCTTTCTCACAGAGAGAGAGTTTCAGAGACTTAGTCTCACACGAAAACACATGATACAAAGAGAGACTGAAGACACATAGGGATTAAGATTTTGGGCCGGGAGAGAGAGAGGGGGGGGGGGGGGGGGGGGGGGGGAGAATGTGTCCAGAATCGTGTACTTAATATTATGTTTCTGAGCATATTGGCGATACAAATTGCATAGCCTGTGGCAGTACTGTTTCTCTTGAGGCCCTTCTCTTGATGAGTTTGTCGTCTGCTTGATATAGGCTGATCATTCTGTAAACCTTAGGCCTAAAGGCTCTTAACGAATAAGTTTTTTCATGTTCTTTCTCCTGAAACCTTTGGTATCCAGTGCCTGACTGACACCGCTTGTCATGGTTACTGCTTACAGAATGAGCCTAAACTTTAGCTGAGTGAAACTTTTAAAATTCGTTTTATCAAAAAACGTTTAGTTTCACCGTAAGTTTATACTTTTACTTCCGTCTCCAGTGTGTATCTTGGCGACAATGGGTGCCGTATTACTACGCCATGGTGTCGATTTTGGAAGAGATTGCAATGTTTTATAAAATACGATAGTGATACTAGTCACATCAATCTAAACACATTAATCTGTTGCATTTCTTTATTCCTCTTTTTTACATTGAGGCGATGTTCTATGAAACGGGCATCTTTATTTTTTTCAAGAAGTCACTACCCACTGTAAGCCGTATAATATTGAAAGGAGCTAAATGCGCGAAAGAAAATAGTGCTTACTTTCATTAGCGATTTACTCTGTTCTTCCCACATTTAATTTTGGCAAAATCTTTCTAGGATTGCTAAGTATGCTTACCAACATTCGAAACAATTGAAATATTTTAAAAAGCAATTAACATAGGCAAGAAGCATACCTTCCGACTTTTATTCCTCCACTAAATCCCACGACCCTTCGTTTATATAATTCAATCACTGTTTGTTTCTGAAGACTTTATAACTTGTTATGTTTTGGTTTGCAGGTTGTGGCCCTGTGCATCAAGTCCAACCTCATAGACCTTTTCTTCATGGCCTTGTGTGCCCTCAGTTTTATCCTGTTGTTTGGCACATCAGCGTACCTGGCAGAGATGATGGAAGGCTTGAACACACTGAATCCTATTTCTAGAGCCATGTGGTGGTCCATCATCACCATGACCACAGTCGGTTACGGGGATGTATCTCCAAAAAGCTTGGCAGGCAAAGTCGTGGGATCATTGTGTGCTTTATCAGGTGTGGTGTTTCTGGCCCTACCTATCGCCATCATTGCCTCGAGCTACATGGTGTATCACAACAGCTTCACACTGTCTGTGCAGATGAAGAAAAGAGAGGGGTTTATTAAGGAGAATCCAAGGCTTTCCGTAATTGATGGCAGCAATATTTTGGCAATTGCGTCTGGTGTTCTTCCTCGTGAAAGCTATGGTCCGGACAATGCAAAAGATGACAGTCATGCCCATGGCTCTAAGAAAGACATTCATCATGATGGTGGCAATGGAAGTCCATTTCCACGCAAAAGCAAGATTGAAGCATCATCGGATGGTCGTTGCACTCCAAGGTGTGAATACAATGAAATATCAGAATTATTCAGGTAACGATGTTCCTGGATTGGCAGATGATGATAATTATTATCTAAATGAAGGAACGGAAATCGAACAGTACAACAGTCGTCCTTCACAAAAATGCTGATACTGAAGTATAAGGTCATATCTGTCACGGAGCATTCATTGTGGAAAAATGAACAATCGAAGAAGTACGCTACATAACAGCAAATGAGGAATACCAAAAGGAAAAGCCTATTGTGAATTGAGAGAACGGAAATAAATGGCCAAAGTAGGATAAGACACAGTGTGAATTATATGACAGTTAATTGAATTATTTTCTTGAAATACAGGTGGGGAGAATTATTCTGGAGAAGGTGTAGAAAACGCAGAATTTTTTGCTGGAGTGGACCCTCATAGGGTTAATTATAAATCCCAGAGCATCGTTTCATTCCAGAGGGTGCATATCAGTTTTTGTAAATGTTTATCAGGACCTGGAGATACCCAAAGAAACAAATAATCTTAGTTAAAAGAAAACCCAGAAGTAAAGAGTCTCTGCAGAACCAAGAGTAGCTTTGATAGTCATACATCTAGACAGGATTCTAAGCTCGGTTGTTGTGGTTTCTTTTTTTAAAACTTTATTGAAACATTACCTCATTTGTTCAAATGTTGTTAAAATCATTGTACTACGTTTAAGTTTTGTTTTTGATTTTTTGGTTAATTTTGCTGTTTTCTCTTTTTTTATTTCGTGTCCCTGGTAGCAAATTTCAAAATCATATCTTCTACCTTGGATTAAAGTTATGACATAATTTTATGTCATTTATCATTTATGCTAGTTTTCTAATAACCTATAGAAAGAAAAGCTACAACGAGAGAAGAGCAACAAGGACAACAACATTGTTCATGTAATTTAATAAATGTGTATAATGCTGTAACATTGTTTATGCATTAACTATGAATGTGACGAGGTCGATGTTATTGCATGTTCCAAATAAACGGCATGTTGAATGCATTTTAAAAGTCCATGTTTTGGCTAAATATCCCCATAGTTTGTTTGCTCAGTGACAAAAGTTGGGATGGCCAAGAGAAGCAAATTGATTTGCATGTCAAAACTACATTTCTGTGCTCATTGTTGTGCATAATTATGATACGCATACAGAGATCAACCAAAGTTGACTATAACGTTTTCACAAAAAATGGCATATCCTTTGATTAAATCATTAATATGTACACCTGAACCTAAAATTTCATTGCGTACGTAGCATTAGTTTTGAAGTAATAGCTCAAATAGTTCACACAACCCCATGTGACAGATCGCAAAGCACAGCCACCCAAAGCCTGTCTAAATTGGGTGTGCCCATGGGGGTTCATGAGACATGATTTGTTTTGTTTGCCTTGCCAACAACACACCCAATTTAGACACTTTTTGAGTAGCCACACTTTCAAATTTGGTGGTGTAGTTGTTTGTTTACCTATTGCATCAACATTAATCGCACGAATGCAATACAATTTGAAATATGGGTACACAAAGAAGTGAGTTATATATCTACAAAATTTGGAATGATTTGAATAAGTCGTTTTATTAGGTAGGGCCACGTCTCTAATGACGCTGTGAAACACTGTCCGACTGCTACAAATTTCACTACTTTTCAACTTCTGATTTCTTACTGAGTACTCCATACATGCCAAAGAAACACATGTCGATAAATAAAACAATCTTTGCTGCTTACGTCGATAGGGATTCTGTGTGGAAGAATGTTGGTTACTTTGAACAATTAGCGATGACAGGAGACGGAGGTGACGATAAAAATCACGGCATGACCAAAGTTTTGACGCTCGCTATGCCCGTACTAGAAACGGCTTCTCTTGACAAACGGGTTTAGCGTTTTCGCTTGTGGACCAATGGAAATATCCGTTACACCAACAGAAACTTAACGCTTTCCGCTATTAGTCGATGTTCATATCAAAGAGATAGGGGTCGATTAAGACCGCAAGATCAAGGATTCAAAACATAGCAATGTGTTTCAAAGCCAATCGAAGATTCATTTCGAAAGAATACATTTTGATGAGCACATGCTTAAAAAGATCATTTTTTCCTCTTTTAAACGATGTACTGCATGACTAACCACTATTGTAAGCGAAATCGCTGTTTGAAGCAAAAGGTGGTAGACCGCATTCAGAGCTTGCCATTTTGTCTGACGTTCGATGGAGGCCTTTTTCAGTGATTAGAGTCTCAGACTCGGCCAGTAAATGCTTTTTCATTCGTTATTTACTGAAACAAATATTATTATTTTGATGTAGATTTGTTCTGTGGAGTTTCGCGGAGTTAATAACAACAAGAATATCGAAGTTTCTTTTTTTTAAAATACAATAGATGTATCGGAAGCAAAACAAGTAGATCTAGATCTATAAAACATTCGGAGATTCCCTGTAGGCCTATGCTTGGTCTGATAATCATCAAGATTTGTTGGTGTTTTTGAGGTATGGACCCGCTCTTGTCACTGAAACAATTAACAGAATACTCACGTTTTTCGCCTATTTTTTTGTAGTGTGTCAGAGTTTATTTTATATACTTTTAAACAGTTTTTTACATGGTCTAGATCTACTGGCTAGTCAAGAAACGGAACTGGGGACTTACGTCTGTAGGGCCTATATATAGTTCTGGCTCAGCTCAATAATATTTTGTCTCCTTCTGGTCTCGGGTAAAGAAGAAAATAAAACGAAATAAAAATCAATTAAATAGACAAACAAACAAACAGACAGACACGTGGATATGTGTGTGCGTGCGAGCGAGCAAAAAGTCTCTCTCTCGCTTTGTGTGTGTATGTGGGTGCGCGCGCGTGTGTATGAAAGAGAAACAGAACAGCGTGTGTGTACAAGAGAAAGAGAGAGAGAGACTATGTGTGTGTGCGTGTGTGCGTGCGCGCGCGCGCATGTGTGTTGGTTGAGAAATTTATGTTGAAGTAAAATGTTCAGTCAGTTTGATTATAGTCGTGCGCACAGCACATTAGTTCTGTTGTGTAGTATTGTTATGCTTTATTCAGCCTTATGGCACGCTTGCACACTTAGGCATATTGCAGTTTTACACGATGTGTGGGATTTAGTATGCATGTATGCATGTGTTCCTGGATTATGAGAGTGCCTACACGATGGTGTATTTGTGTGAACACACACACAAAAATGTTTTTAAATAGAAACAAAAAAAGCAGAAGGAGGGGGGGGGGGGGGGGGGGGGGGGGGTTCTGGACCCCCTCTTTCTTAAAAATAATAAAACAGAGGGAAGAATAAGCGCATATGCACGCACACACTCACACACCCATGCATGCATGCACTCACACACATGATTGTATCCAGTATTATGACTACACGTGCATTGCAAACTAAAACTAAGGTGTCTGAAGTGCAAGTGTTGCCAATAAAATTTTAAAGTACAAATGAAACTATCGCTAATGGATACAACTAAAAAAATAATATAATTTAAAAAATGCCAGTGCTGAGAATCGCCCCCCCCCCCCCCCCCCCCCGCCCCCCCCCCCCAAAACCCCCCCAAACAAACCACAACAACAATTCATGTCGCTGAACGGCAGCTAAATTTCCTAGCGGGCTATACCTAGCACTCATTAGCACCACCAGTTGATAATGATAGGTACTTCATGGTTCAAAACATGTTTCAATAGGGGTATGAACAGTAATGGCATTAGTCCTTTTTCATGCCCAGATTGCACTATTTTGCTTCTCGGATTTAAATTGTTTCCTGGGGAGTATGCCCCCGGAACCCTCTCTCTCTCTCTCTCTCTCTCTCCCACCCCTTAAACACTTAGGTCCGGCCCTGCACAGAAACACACAGAAACACACACGTACACAGAATGCACACACTCCTAGCAGGATCATTGGGAGAAAAGTGCCAAACTATCGCTGAACGGCAGAAATAATAATAATAGCAGTGAAGCATTTATATAGCGCACTCCTCCACCAAATGTGGAGCTATATGCGCTTAACAGGGGGGGTATATATGTATGCCTATTTGTATGTGTGTAAGCGATTACATGTCTTTGTTGAATTTCTTGTTTTTAATTTTTGTGTTGTTATTATTTAAGAAAATTTATATAGCGCTTCACCTTTAAGCTCTACGCGCTTTACAATTGCACTAATATTATTCACATTAAAAACAACCGCTTACATACCTCCCCACTATCCTTCATATTCACATACACACACACACATGCACGCGTGCACACACACACACAACTATGTACATATTTAACTAAATATAGATAAAATACATACATCATAAAATAACAATTTACAATCAGATTACATTGAAAAAATCAATTTTCAATTTACACATTCACAATAACCGCAAAAGTAAAGTATACATATAGGTACACACAAGGTTCACAAACATTCAAAAATAAACAAACACGCTCATAAAAGCAAATGAAGACATACTCGTATTCACCGCACTCACGGGTTTAAAACCAACAAGAAAAAATAGATTTAATGTAAAATAGATTAAAAGAAAATGTATTCATATAATATCCCTTTCACAGATACAGACACACACACACAGCACACATACACACACATGCACGCGCGCAGAGAGAGAGAGAGAGAGGACAGTTGTTAAAATAATGAGAGGAACTGACGTTATGAATCAAAGCTACACACACGCTCACACACACACACACACACACCACACATACACTCACTCACACACACACACACACACACACACACACACACACACACACACACACACACACACACACACACACACACACACACCATCACCATCACTACCACTCACCCCACCCAAAACAACAATACATAATGAAACAAACTGTTGAATGAAGCCTCAACATTCTCTCTCTCTCTCTCTCTCTCTCTCTCTCTCTCTCTCTCTCTCTCTCTCTCTCTCTCTCTCTCTCTCTCTCTCTCTCTCTCTCTCTCTCTCTCTCTCTCTCTCTGTGTGCATTGATTTGGTGGTTTTTTCTTCTAATATTTTCTTCTTTGTTGTTGGCGAGATGTAAACAAGCGTGTATTGTGCTTATTCTTTTCCAACATTAAAAAATTCGTTCGTTCGTTCGTTCGTTCGTTCGTTCGTTCACGTTCTTTCTCTCTCTCTCTCTCTCTCTCTCTCTCTCTCTCTCTCTCTCTCTCTCTCTCTCTCTCTCTCTCTCTCTCTCTCTCTCTCTCTCTCTCTCTCTCTCTCTCTCTCTCTCTCTCTCTCTCTCTCTCTCTCTCTCTCTCTCTCTCTCTCTCTCTCTCTCTCTCTCTCTCTCTCTCTCTCTCTCAAAATACTTGTACAGACAAAATATAATAATGATGGTAACTACAAGACCTCCCTTACTTAACTGTTTATTGCAAAATGAAAGTTGTTTAGTTACTAGAAACGTTGCTATGTTCATATACTATGCTCTAAAACAAAGGGAACAGTTTACAACACTCGTAAATCCTTAACTTGTTTTTGTGTTTGATGTAGTATCCGCATCATGATATATTCTATTGTTCTAATGATTGTGTTCTTTACCTTTTTGCTTTAGTTGTGTGCATATTAAGTGCACCTCCAAATGTGTATAGGTCGGTGGCCTCACATTAAAAATTCATTGCGTCATTGCGTCTCTCTCTCTCTCTCTCTCTCTCTCTCTCTCTCTCTCTCTCTCTCTCTCTCTCTCTCTCTCTCTCTCTCTCTCTCTCTCTCTCTCTCTCTCTCTCTCTCTCTCTCTCTCTCTCTCTCTCTCTCTCTCTCTCTCTCTCTCTCTCTCTCTCGCAACAAAGCTGACGCAGACAGTCAACTAACATAAGGGGTGTGTGGGACGGGGTGGGTGGGATATAATCGAGAAGTAATGTGGCCTAAAGGTTGTGATGTAGTTTGACTAGGTGGGTTTTGAGAGCTGATTTGAAAGATGGTTAGGATTGGATATGGCGAATTTCGCGTGGTAAGGAATTCCAAACTGATGGGGCCGAAAAGGAAAATGACCTTTATCCCATTGCCCATGCCACCATATCTTACTTCCTGGCCTATTTGCATCCTTTCAAGAGATGCCGATTAAGGATTCATGGTTATAGGAACGTTGGCTAAATGGTCACTGCTCTGTTCTGACTTTGACCTTAAACTTGCCCAAGGTCACTAAGCTTCAAAATGTTCCCACTGGATGCCTTGGGTGTTACTGATTTGGAATATATAAGGTTGTATGTGTGTACTACGAATACTACAAAGACTACAGCCATAGGTCAAAGTTCAAGGTCAAGATCAACAAGATACAAAGTGACTCCAGGTACAATCCTTGGGTGGTACCTATTAAGAATTTATGTGATTATATAGATACATGACCTATGAGTCGCTGACTACAGCCACAAGGTCGAAGGTCGGGGTCATACTGACCAAGAATATATGTGGATATGTGGGTGTACGCCCAATGGTTTGGGGGCTATAGAATGTTTTAAATGACGAGGTCAAAAGTCAAGTTCAGAGACCATCACGCATTACATTGAGTCAGTCTACTAATCTACCAAGCGTGACATTTTTGACTGTAAAATTTTTTTTTAAAGATATGGAGTTTAAAAAAAGAATAAATCTGAGGTCAAGGTCAAAGGTCAACAAGATAACCACTACCCAATATTATGAAGGCCATTAAGCCAATATATCCACATACCAAGTTTCAAAACTGTATCTCCAACGACTTAAACATTATGGCCATCAGACCAAAAGAATCAAGTTTTCAATGTCTAATTTCAAGGTCAAGGTCAGCGTGATTGTAAATTAGCCAATGAATGTCTTTTTGTCTTGGTAATACATCATCTCACAACATATGAAGCGACTTTGTTCAGCAGCATGCTTGGGACAGACAGACAAACACAGACAAGAAAAGAACAAAATCAAATAGACCGCAACAAATATACTCCTATCCCACAATAGTGGGGCAAAGGACAATACATCATCTTGCAAGACACTGTGGAGACGGTCAGCAGTTCTGGAGTACAAACATTCAAAAGATGTGTTGTTCTGGAGACAGGAAAACCGCTTGATGTTGGAATATTGTATGGAACAAGGAACTGTGATGGTACTAATCTAAGGTACTTTTTAGCACCAGGGCTAATATTAGTTGTGTGTGTGAGTTACAGTTTGTTTATTTTCCACAACTGTTAACGTTTTCGTATTCTTTAGTTCATGCTAAACCCCTGCATACCAGTTATTTTGCTGTCGGTCCAGTAGTTTTAGAAATATTGTCATGTTAGTGTCAGTTGTTCTGAAATTTGCCTATTGGACAAAAGCGAAAATAGCGGTTTTAAGCCCTTTTTGCACCTCTGTAATTTCTAAACTGCACATTTTCATTACTCAGAAAAAATAGGCATGTCGTATATGTTGCCTACTATTACAAAATACAAGTTTCAACTTTTGAAAGTAATTAATCTTTGAGATATGCGACTTCAAAAACAGCCGTTTTTGCACTTTTCCAAAATAGCGCAAAATATTGGATATTTATAAGCAATTATTTTATAAACTATTGAAGAGATTTAACTGAAATTTTGCATGTGAGTTTCTATTACGGGTTTGTTTATAAATATGCATTTGGTTTTTGGCTACCTTGAATTTTGACCGTTTTGTAGATATACCTAGTTTTATGCGCATATAAAATCCAAGTGTGTAGTTTATTTTACCAGGCAATATAATATTATTGTCATTAACATCCGAAGCTAGTCTTCACTACTAATATAACACAGCAAAAGTCACACAGACTTCAAATCTTTTAATGATCACAAAGCATACAAGATTACACTTGGAGGG
The DNA here is from genome assembly GCA_017654935.2 of Phymorhynchus buccinoides. Taxonomy (NCBI): domain Eukaryota; kingdom Metazoa; phylum Mollusca; class Gastropoda; order Neogastropoda; family Raphitomidae; genus Phymorhynchus; species Phymorhynchus buccinoides. The sequence goes on from CM065702.1 coordinate 26,787,113, forward strand.
GGGGGGGGCGGGGGGGGGGGCGGGGGGGGGTCAAAATGTGTGGTCAATTGATTAGAAAACAACGCAACAACCAAGAGGAAAACTACAAAATAGTTGCATTTACTTAGGCCTTTAACAGTGGAACGTGAGTGCCAGGACAAGTACGATAATAATTTATTTGCTAGCTTTCCCCTTATAGTCGAAATGTTGAGAACACATAATGCTCGTCCACGTTTATATACAGTTTCTACTACCATGTTTATCACTCTATAACAAAAGTGTGAGGTAATAGGATAATAAGGATATTAAGACAAAAATTCCTTCGAGAAGAAACACTTCTTTTAAGACAAAAATTCCTTCTAGAAGAAACAGTTCGTTTGCAATAAACTAGGATGGCACGGAGCAAAGAACAAAGCAGCATGGATTCTTTGAATGAATCCAGGACATTTAGCCAACGGCCGTTTAGCCAACGGACACTTAGCCAACGGACATTTCGCCAATGGACACTTAGCCAACGGACATTTAGTCAACATTTGCAGGGGGGACATTTAGCCAACATTAAAATTGTTTTTTAAGTTAATGTAATGATCACAATGTAATGTCTCATACAGTGGAACCTCCCTTATAAGACCTTCAAAAATCATCCAAAATGAGGTCCTACATGGGAAAGAGTTGCATAAGGGAGGTAATTTTAATGCTCACAAAGAAGGGCGATGTCTCGGAGAAGTCTTAAAAGGGAGGACATCTTATAATGGGTGGACATAAAAGGGAGGTTCCACTGTTTTCTAAAACTTACATACACGAATATTACATATAGCCCACAGCTGTTTATTATCATTCATCATTCTCGCGGTTCATAGGCTTCCAACGTATGAAATATATAAAAGTTTTATGTATTGTAAAACATAAAACATAAAGCATAAAACCCAACACATCACAGGACTGGTGTAATAACACAACAATCATGCAAGACACGCAAAACACACACACACACACACACACACACACACACACACACACGCACGCACGCACGCACGCACGCACGCACACACGCACACGCGCGCACGCACACGCACGCACGCACACACACACACACACACACACACACACACACAGCTGCAAAACAAGGCAGCTCAAAATATTAATGACGCTGTATCAATTGATGTTCTTTTAGATC
>CM065702.1:26788768-26838768 GCA_017654935.2 Phymorhynchus buccinoides
GAAAAAGGGGGAGGTAGGGAAAAGTGGGGGGGGGGGGGGGGGGGGGGGGAACAAAAGAGAAAAGGAACAAGGAAAAAAAAAAAGGAGGAAAGAAAGGAAAAAAGAAAAGAAAGGGTTAAAATCGAAGGCAGAAGTGGTGGTGGGTTGCATGATGAGTGAGCAAGATACAGGAGAGCGGATGAATGATTGGGTGTGCAGTGAGAGTTACATATTTGTTAATGTAAAGTTATGTTTCATACTTTTATTTAATGATTTTTATTTTACTCGGTGGAAGACAAGTTTCCATGTGCGTTGTACAATGCCAATGGACAAGAAAGAAACTTATGACTTATGACCTTTTAGTTTTACCTGATGTCGATTAATTTTTAAGGAACTGTCTTGCATGGTAACATACTTAAAATGGTGTCTGTCTGTCTGTTTGTTTGTTTGTTTGTTTGTTGTTGTTTTGTTTAATACCTTTTACATCTGTTTACTTCTATACATTTTAAGCCTCTTGCATTCACATTTGTTACAGAAAACTACTTCTTCTAGTGTTCAGATTCTTTCACACGTTTTCGGGAAGATCTGTCTTTTGAAGCACACTGATCGCCATACAGTTACTGTCACACCACTGCACGTGAGAAGCTTCTATTCATATATAGTATTCTTCATAGTGTGTGTAGAACAAGCCAGAACTTAGTGCGTGATGGAAATGCCATCAGAGGGGGTCTCAGAGTGGGGGCAAGCTACGGGCGGTTTAGGGCGGCTTGTGGCTGGGTGGTTTGGGGCGGAATAAATACAAGAGGGTTAAACAATAACTCCAAAAAATCTATCAAATCTGTGCGTGTGTGTGTGTGTGTGTGTCACTATGTGTATGTTCTAGTTTTATTTATTTAGGAAACTTATTATATAGCGCATTACCATAAAGCTCAATGCGCTTCTATTTCACAAGTGCTGTCACAATCTGTCCTAGACTTGACTCTACACTGACCAGTCTTATTTATAATTATTCAATTATTATTTGTTGTGTTGTTTGTTTGTTTTTCACTCAGGGATTACGACGACAGAGGGTACAACCGATCTTACGACGGCGGCAGCAAACGCGGAAACAGCTACGGGGGTGGGGGTGGCGGATATGGTGGGGGTGGCGGATATGGCGGGGGTGCGGGTGGGGGATATGGTGGGGGGGGTGGATATGGTGGGGGAGGGGGCGGATACGGGAGCGGAGGTGGGGGTGGATACGGAGGGGGCGGATATGGTGGCGGCGGGGGCGGATATGGGGGTGGAGGAAACCGGGGTGGAGGGGGTAGAGGGGGCGGGGGGAGGTCGGTACCCTCGGATGGCCCCTACACGGCGTACGTCGGGAACTTGCCACACGGTCTGGTGCAAGGCGATTTGGAGGTCATTTTTAAAGATCTCAAGGTGAGAGAATTTGTTTTCCCTTTCTTCGACTCCTCTGTCGTTTGTTGTCTCTGTCTGAGTGTCTCTGTCTGTCTGTGTCTCTGTCTGGTTTTGAATCTCCCTTTCTCTGTCTCTCGCTCTCTGAGTCTCCCTGCTCTGGTGATGGTCTTTTGGGACGAAGTTTGAATCATAACAAGGATTGAGTCTTTATAGTTTATTCTTCCATTTCTTTCAGTTTCTAGCTTGCGAAGCTGAGAATTTTATAACTGAGTGATTCAGAAAAAGCAAACTGTAGAAAAGGTATTGTGAAAGAAATGGCATTTTAATGCTGAAAAGAAATATCAAGATTTTAGTTTAATAAAAGATGAGACTTTTACTACTAGTTCATTGACTGTATCTTCGGTCAGGGATGTCAGGGGTTCTCCCACACAGGGAATAAACAAACAAAATTGTCCTTGGGAGAAAGAAAGTTCAAACACCTGAAGATGCTAATACTAATAGGACCCAGAGTAGCTCTATAACCCTACCTGCCCTACCAACACAAGAGCGGCCCTGCGCCAACCCTGGAAACCTGTGTTGTGAATGTGTAGGTACACGTGAGATATATTCCATCAAGCATGCATGGGTACCTGGCTGCTCTTGGCTTGCTGACCATTGAATACGATGCAAAGGAGTCCTCGTGAATTTGTCCCGGATGGGTGTACCAGCCTGTTTTTCATGACTGCAGAGCCCACTGGCAAAACACACCGCCACTCAGAAACCTAGCGCGCATCCAACATAATGAACATGAAAACAAATTGTTTGTGGATACAAAAAAATTATGCTTAGTAGACGCTTGTTACGAAGGTGCTTTGAGTGGGTAGGGGATTGGATGATTTCAGAGTTGAGTGAATGGTGAGATCTGAATTTAAGGGGATGCGCCTGCATTTGTTATCAATGATGACAGATGATCAAGACTTTTCTCATAGTACCTACACATACTTCTAGTTCTAAGGTCAGAAGAAAAAAGAAATGTCACGCATGGTTTGAGATTCTATTTCTAGGGGGTGATTTTAGAATTAAAGGTCTAGTGCTTAGTTTGTTTGTTTTGTTTACGTACCCTGGCTAGAAGACTCCAGGGATCATCCCAACAGCCGAAGCACACAAACACTATGGTACAAATGCATCAGCTATAGGGATGAGAACATTGCGTGTGTGACCGTTTTGATTACCCCACCACATGGGCAGCCACACTCCGTCTTCGGGGGATAGTGCTTTGTTAAATACGCACAATCTCTACGTTTTCAGGAACACTGAAATGGTTACCTAAGGTGGGAAAAATTGCCTATGACTATGAGGCTTAAAACCAAGGTCCTGTGTACGAAAACACATGCACAAAGGTCTTGCGCTTGTGCTAAAGGCAAAGCCCATTCCGCCTCTCAAAGAGAATCTGCGAATCTCTCTGTGACTAGAAAGTACAGTGGAACCTCCCTATCAAGACCTTCCCTATTAAGACTCCCTTTATGATGTGACCCAAAAAAATTTCACTGATTCCCCCCCCCCCCCCCCCCCCCCCCCCCCCCCCCCCACCCCCTTGATATCCGGACTATTGAGTGTCTACCTCCCTACTAAGATCCCTCCCTAGTAAGACTTGTTTTGGCTGATTTGTCAATGTCCTTAACCCTTTCACTGCCAATGTCGCATTTATGCACCACCATGGCTTACCACCTGTGTCACTAAAAGGTATCCGATCAGGACCTGTTATTTGAAGACCCTATTTTATTAACTTTGGGAGGCCAGGATCGGCCTAATGTTATACATGTAACAGAGGAATTCCCAATATTGCAGATACTTTTTTCTCTCTACCCAGTTAAGCTTAATGGTAATTTTTGGCTGAAAATGGCTGGCGACGAAAGGGTTAAAAGGGAGGTTCCACTGCATATTGCAAGTACCATTACCAGTACCAATAAATATTTCCTGCTTGGCTTCCTTTGCCTCCAGGTGAAAAATGTGCGACTAGTTCGAGACAAAGAAACGGACAAGTTCAAAGGTGAGAACGTTTCGGCTTCTGTCTTTCTATTGGATCCACACTCTGTAGCTTTGGGGAACAAAATTGATTTGTTATTTGGTTTGTTTGTTTAGTTTTCTTTATTTTGTTTTGGTCCCAAATTCTTCATTTTCAACTACAGTGTAATTTTTGGCAAGTACTAAACTAATGTAGCTATAAGCCATTTAACTTATGGCTGTAGATGCTGACCAGCCCTTGTCTCGCTTACTTAAATTATGTTAGGAGTCCTGCTTCTGATTTTGTGAATCGAAGTGTTATAACTAATATGCATTTTTATGGAATAATCCAGAAATGTGAAGATATAGTCTGTTTCTGGGATTGAAAGGTACACGTATCGTTGTATGTGTAGGAGTTTATTGTATTGTTAATCTTGATCATGTCTGTGTCTGCTTTTGTGTGTCAGGGTTTGCCTACGTGGAATTTGACGACCAAGAGTCCTTGCAGGAAGCGTTGACATACCACGGAGCGGTAAGAAAGCACCCTTCCTTTCTTTTGAAAAACAGTGATCGCGCCAGGAATATTTAACACCAGTCCCATCAATAACCGTACCCAATTAACCTGTGCAGGCATGGGAATTGTCAGTCTTTTGGCTGATTTCAGCTTTTTTGATGGTCCTCTTCAGTCTTTTTTTTCAAGTTTCAGCTTTTTTGATGGTCCAAGAGGACATTTATTAGATAAAAAAAGAAGCCCAATGAGTAAAACTTAAGTTATTGGTTATAAATTAATGCAAAATGAACTAAATATATCCGTCTTATCTCTAATACTGTTTTTAAGGCTTAGATAACAGAAGAAGCTTCATTTTCTGGGGGCTGTATCCCAACACACACGCTTTTCAGTTGTTTTTTTTTTATTCCTTGTTCCTATGCCTGCTTCCAGACCCCAATTTTCAGTCTTTTTTGTCTTCTCTAATTCCCATGCCTGCTGTGTCAGAACCATTCCCAGAGAAACACAAACCAGCAGCAACCTCAAGAACCCACTATGTCGAGTCCTTTTGTCAAACCTTGTACCAATCCCAGCAAAAATTATCAGTCCCTGGGACTGACATGTCAATTAAAAAAAAGTATTTTGATTTTGCAATCCATATTTGACTGATAATAATTAGTTAACGCGATCACTGTTTAAAAATAATACCTACTGCCGTGTCCATCCAGATGATAGTAATATGCTGTACTGCCATTATACGCCAGCCGTTTTCAGACTTGGTTTTTCTTGTCTGAGTTTCCTTCTTGTAGGCAGTTTGCCATCCAAGGCTGTAGAGCATCACCTGCCCTGATTTGTGGTCAGTTTCCTTCTTGTAGGCAGTTTGCCACCCAAGGCTGTAGAGCATCACCTGCCCTGATTTGTGGTCAGTTTCCTTCTTGTAGGCAGTTTGCCATCCAAGGCTGTAGAGCATCACCTGCCCTGATTTGTGGTCAGTTTCCTTCTTGTAGGCAGTTTGCCATCCAAGGCTGTAGAGCATCACCTGCCCTGATTTGTGGTCAGTTTCCTTCTTGTAGGCAGTTTGCCATCCAAGGCTGTAGAGCATCACCTGCCCTGATTTGTGGTCAGTTTCCTTCTTGTAGGCAGTTTGCCATCCAAGGCTGTAGAGCATCACCTGCCCTGATTTGTGGTCAGTTTCCTTCTTGTAGGCAGTTTGCCATCCAAGGCTGTAGAGCATCACCTGCCCTGATTTGTGGTCAGAGTGTCCTTCTTGTAGGCAGTTTGCCATCCAAGGCTGTAGAGCATCACCTGCCCTGATTTGTGGTCAGTTTCCTTCTTGTAGGCAGTTTGCCATCCAAGGCTGTAGAGCATCACCTGCCCTGATTTGTGGTCAGTTTCCTTCTTGTAGGCAGTTTGCCATCCAAGGCTGTAGAGCATTACCTGCCCTGATTTGTGGTCAGAGTGTCCTTCTTGTAGGCAGTTTGCCATCCAAGGCTGTAGAGCATCACCTGCCCTGATTTGTGGTCAGTTTCCTTCTTGTAGGCAGTTTGCCATCCAAGGCTGTAGAGCATCACCTGCCCTGATTTGTGGTCAGAGTGTCCTTCTTGTAGGCAGTTTGCCATCCAAGGCTGTAGAGCATTACCTGCCCTGATTTGTGGTCAGAGTGTCCTTCTTGTAGGCAGTTTGCCATCCAAGGCTGTAGAGCATCACCTGCCCTGATTTGTGGTCAGTTTCCTTCTTGTAGGCAGTTTGCCATCCAAGGCAAGAGCATCACCTGCCCTGATTTGTGGTCAGAGTGTCCTTGTAGGCAGTTTGCCATCCAAGGCCGAGTTTCTCCAGATTTTTTTTGATTTTTTAAATAGTATGCACACAAATGGAGCTACCAGTTATTTGGGAGATGCAAAGGGATGTAATGACAGGTGTGATCCCATTGTTATCCATTTATAGCAATGTTAGCTCAATCGCATCCTTCTGCAGAAAAAAAATGTGATGTGACGTCATTGAGGACAAATCGCCTAATTGTATGCGGAAGAAATACATAGCTGTCAGCTTGGCAAATTCACTTCAAGGGAAGTAAGTCTGTGTGCACACCATGATAATTTGGTCCTTTCTAAACTCGCTTCGACCCCCTAGACCATCTTTGCGCATCTTTGCGTTTGTAGTGGAAAAAACGATTTCTGTAAAAAGTCTATAATTGTATAAAAAGTCTTTCTATAAAAAGTCTGAACTGACATTTCCCTATTTCTATACCTGAAGTAAAAACCTATACACCTGTAATCCTCTTTCATTTCTCTTTTCCATGGCTCCAGAGTGATTTGTTAATATTTTTGAATAATTCTAAATCAAGCGATTTCTAGTTTTTCTATGGCTGGAGTGATTTGTTGAGATTTTTGAATAATTCTAAATCATGCGATTTCTAGGTTTTCTATGGCTGGAGTGATTTGTTGAGATTTTTGAATAATTCAAAATGAAGAGATTTCTAGGTTTTCTCTGGAGTGATTTGTTCAGATTTTTGAATAATTTAAATCATGCGACTAGGTTTTCTATGGCTGGAGTGATTTGTTGATTTTTGTGAGATTTCTTTTTCTATGGCTGGAGTGATTTTTTGAATTTTTGAATAATTCTAAATCATGCGATTTCTAGGTTTTCTATGGCTGGAGTGATTTGTTGAGATTTTTGAATAATTCAAAATCATGCGATTTCTAGGTTTTCTATGGCTGGAGTGATTTGTTGAGATTTTTGAATAATTCAAAATGAAGAGATTTCTAGGTTTTCTATGGTTGGAGTGATTTGTTGAGATTTTTGAATAATTCAAAATCATGCGATTTCTAGGTTTTCTATGGCTGGAGTGATTTGTTGAGATTTTTGAATAATTCAAAATGAAAAGATTTCTAGGTTTTCTATGGTTGGAGTGATTTGTTGAGATTTTTGAATAATTCAAAATCATGCGATTTCTAGGTTTTCTATGGCTGGAGTGATTTGTTGAGATTTTTGAATAATTCCCGATTTTTGAATAATTCAAAATCATGCGATTTCTAGGTTTTCTATGGCTGGAGTGATTTGTTGAGATTTTTGAATAATTCAAAATGAAAAGATTTCTAGGCTGGAGTGATTTGTTGAGATTTTTGAATAATTCAAAATCATGCAATTTCTAGGTTTTCTATGGTTGGAGTGATTTGTTAATATTTTTGAATAATTCAAAATCATGCGATTTCTAGACCCGCAGCTTAGTGTAGTGTAATGGCTGCGGTGTGGTTGAGTTCAACACACCTTTTTTCCTTGCAGTTGTTTGAGGACAGAAACTTGAGAGTGGACATTGCAGAGGGGCGCAAAAACGACCGCGGGGGACGAGGGAGGGGAGGCGATCGAGGTAAGATTTGCTTTTGGTTTTTTGATGATTTAATTTTAATTTCAGGCTGCACCATTCTGCTGAAAAACTAACGTGGGAAAGGCTTCTTTGTTTCTGGTGAATTCATAAAAAATAAAAAAAAGACATCAAAAGAATAGAAATTGTTTACAATTTTTATTTCACAATTTGGTGTGTTTGTAGAATGCATTAGATAATGCTATATGTGAGCCAGCACCACGAAAGGGACATTAATTAAGTGTCAAACTGACCATTCTCAGAAAATTATACAGTTGAAAACTTCAAACAATTCTCTTTCTAATGATACAGCAACCATTCTTGTAGCTTTTTCCGTTCCAAAGTTATGAGCATTTAAATGTAATAGGGCGAGTGTCGGACATTTTGAGAAAACACAGTCTAAAGTCTAGCCTAGCTGAAGAAAACGCATTGACCTACTCAATTTAAAACACTTATAAGACCATTTAGAGATCATATTATGAATTAATATTATATTAAATATGAAAAATAAGATGCTAGAGAACACAAAAATGCCCATAACTCAAAACTGACCCCAAAATGAGATTTTTGACTTTGCAAGCCTATTATGAGAAAATAGCCCAGTGACTTAATGTCCCTTTCGTGGTACTGGGTCACATATATGCGTTGATCAGACTTGGACATTTTAAAACATTTTTTTTGGGATAAAGTTTCTTGACTATGTAAGTATTGATCCCTTTTTGTTCACATTCATGCTTTGTGACATACAATGGATACTTGGGTCAATCGAAACTGAAAGGACTGAAATTTTATTTTGAGTAAAAAAGAATTGCTTGCATGCATGTGCATGGTCAGAAACTGAACATTGTAATTTTCTCAGAAGCTAGACCTACAAACGATAGGACAACCAAACTTCGCAGTATGAATACAGTGGAAGCTCCCTTATAAGACCTCCAATTATAAGACTCCCTCCCACATAAGACCTACTTCACTGAGACATTGCCCTTCTTTGTAAGTATTAAAATTACTTCTCTTATAAGACCCCGCCCTTATAAGACCTCAATCTATTATAATCATACTGTACCAACACTCAAAACAATAGCATATCATACCAATTGGCTGGAAAAACCTTAAGCATGAACGCTTAGTTACCAAATAACAAAGAGCAAGTCACTCTAGTGACCGTGGGGTTATCCCCCCTTTCCCACTTCCGGTCACGCATATCCACTTCCGGCCCCAACTCAGGTTGTTTTAGGCTAATGCAGTTGTTTTGAGTGTTGGTAAGTATTAAATTAAAATAGATAGTAGGATTAACAAAAATCCACCATTTTGGATGATTTTTGAAGGTCTTATAGAGTGTACTATAAGACATTTGCAGTGACTGCTTGTATGAACTAGAAAGCTCTGACACCGTTCCAAAAATGATGTCTCTTGTGTGATGGTGAAAAAAGTCACTTTAAGAGCGAGTCATTTCAGGCATTGTCTGTCTTGTATTGTTCTTTCTTTAATTCTGATTTTTATGAGGACAGAGGTGGATTAGGGGGAGGGGGGGGGGGGGGGGGGGGGGGTAACTGGGGTTCTGGACACCCTCCTTCCAAAGAATATGGAAAAGAAATATAGAAAATAGAGAGGGAGAATTGTAGTTCCATCATCCATGCCATAGTTTTAGCTTACTATCCCAGGAGAGGCCTTCATAAGTTTTTGCATCCTTTTCATTCAAATTATTGTCAGCTTCTGTGGGTTCCCAGCCGACCACTTGGAATAACTTACTCGTCCGCTCCTGGAGGGTGCAACATTTCATTTTTTGTTTAATCCATTAATAATATGTGTAAATGCTTCCAGGAAAGGCCTTTAACCTTTAGCACGCTGCAGGCGCATTCAGTCGCCGAGCCGATAGTCTCCCCTGTAGCTGCAGGCGCATTCAGTCGCCGAGCCGATAGTCTCCCCTGTAGCTGCAGGCGCATTCAGTCGCCGAGCCGATAGTCTCCCCTGTAGCTGCAGGCGCATTCAGTCGCCGAGCCGATAGTCTCCCCTGTAGCTGCAGGCGCATTCAGTCGCCGAGCCGATAGTCTCCCCTGTAGCTGCAGGCGCATTCATGCCCTCACAGAGGGGTGCTCAAAATCAATGCTTCGCGGACCTTATTTCTGTTGCTAATAGTGGAAGCAACCTTACTTTCGCTTCAGAACGAGGCTCAACTGCTTCTTTCACTTCCGGCAAGCCGCCATTTCTTTTTTTAGTTGTATTGAATTGTTCAAAGTGTTGATCGGCAAACCTCAACCCCACCAGGACCTGGGCGGCCCCTGGACCCCTGCCCCCTACAGAGGATTGGACTCTGGAGTATTCTGATGCCTGACTGTATCTAAATTTTTGTTGTTGTTGCTACCTGTTTTTGAGTTAGCTGGTGTCCACTGTGTACCTAATTTTACTATGCACTCACATATAGGTGTTTTTCTTCCCAGTATGATCATTTTGTTTGTGTGTGTGTGTGTGTGTGTGTGTGTGTGTGTGTGTGTGTGTGTGTGTGTGTGTGTGTGTGTGTGTGTTCTCAGGTCCTCCAAGAGGAAGGGGTGGGGGAGGCAACTGCATCTAAATTTTTGTTGTCGTTGTTACCTGTTTTTGAGTTAGCTGGTGTCCACTGTGTACCCAATTTTCCCAGGTATTCGCATATTTTTTTTTTTTCAATATGATAATTTTATTATTTTGTGTGTGTGTGTGTACAGGTCCTTCAAGAGGAAGAGGAGGGGGAGGCAACTGGGGAGTAGGGGGGAGGACAGGGGGGAGGAGACGACTTCCGGGGAGGGGACAGAAGAGAGAGGGGAGGGGGCGGGGGCCGGGCGACTACGGCCACTTCAACGACCGGGGGGCCCGCGGCGGGGGGAGAGGGGGTGGATACAGGGGGGACAGGGGGGACAGAGGGTATGGAGGGGACAGGGGGGGAGGGGCTGGTTACGGTGGGGGGGGGGGGAGTAGGAGGGGGCGTCGGGGGCTATGACCGACCCCGGCAGCGGAGAGACAGTGGTGGTCCCTCGCGGGAGGAGTTCAGGGAACCCTCGCCTGGTGAGTTGTGGGTGTATGTATATGTGTGTGTACGGGTGGGGAGTACTAGGCGGAATACGGGAGGTGTGTGTTTGTGTGTGTATGGGTGGGGAGTACTACTAGGCAGAAGATGTGAGGATGGTGTTCTTGTAGAGGTTTGTGTGTGTGTGTGTGTGTGCGTGTGTATGGATGGGGAGTACTAGGCAGAAGATGTGAGGATGGTGTTTGTGTGTGTGTGTGCGTGTGTGTGTGTATGGGTGGGGGGTACTACTAGGCAGAAGATGTGAGGATGATGTTTGTGTAGAGGTTTGGTGTGTGTGTATATGGGTGGGGAGTACTAGGCAGAAGATGTGAGGATGTTCGTGTAGAGGTTTGTGTGTGTATGGGTGGGGAGTACTAGGCAGAAGATGTGAGGATGGTGTTTGCGTGTGTGTGTATGGGTGGGGAGTACTACTACTAGGCAGAAGATGTGAGGATGGTGTTTGCGTGTGTGTGTATGGGTGGGGAGTACTACTACTAGGCAGAAGATGTGAGGATGGTGTTTGCGTGTGTGTGTATGGGTGGGGAGTACTACTAGGCAGAAGATGTGAGGATGGTGTTTGTGTAGAGGTTTGGTGTGTAGGGTTAAAAGGAAAAGGGGGGGGGGGTGGGGGGTTTCAGGGATGTAGAGGGCGGGGATGGGGTTGGTGGACAGGGAGTTCGAAATGTGCAGATGAAAGGGCGTGTATGTGTGTGCCTGGGTGTTAGTGTACTGGTTGTGTGTGTTTATCTGAGGTGCATCTATTTTATTAAAAAAATATTACGCGCAAAGAAATTATTATTATTATTATTATTATGATGATGTCAAAGGTAACGAACATCGAGGTACTGTGGCGCCAAAAGAAGCGTCTTTCCTGTCGTTTCAGAGTCGGCGTCGCGCCGGCCGCGCTTAAAGCTCCTCCCCCGCACCGTGGACAAGCCCCTGAACACGAGTGGCGAGAGCTCGCGCAACAGCAAGATCTTCGGCACCGGGCGGCCCCGCGACGAGACCCAGGCGGAAGCCAATCGAAGCCGCACCACCAGCGAGAGCAGCCACTAAGTGTCGGTTGATCCATCTTGTCGGAGATTTTTCTTTGTGTGTTTTGGTGAGGTTTTTGTAGTTATTGTTGTTGTTGTGTTGCCTTTAAGGGGAGTTTTTTGTGTGTGTGTTCATGGGTGCTCCTGGGAAATTTCAAAAATCCTGCAAGGGGGCGGCCCTGGCGGAGTGCAGGGGTAGCGCACACACTTTTACTGCTCTCTTTTTTTCCACCCCTATCTAGACTAGTACAAGTGCTACATTCCTTTGAATATAGCAAATGCTTGTATAGGCCCCAGTGCTTAATCTAGAGCGCGGGATTGGTAAAATCCCCCCAAACTTTGTTCCTTCCCGCGATAATCGGCGCGGGGAGCGGGCCGAATCCCGCACATTTGCAGAACGGCCTGCAGTTTTTACCGATCGATGCGGGAAGACCTTCGTCGTCTGTTAAACCCGTCGTCTGGACAAACTGAAAGTATGGAGCAGGAGTGAAGGATTTCTCGACATTTCATTGGTTCTTGACAAAATGTTAGTGTTAATCAACCAATTGCATTCTTCTCGTTCTACCGACAGGAAGTTGCGAAAGTTTCGGCCGCCATCTTGAATGTTCTTCAAAATGAAGCGGGCAGGGACCCTGTTTGATTTTGATTTTCGCTGAGGCAAAGTGGGAAAAAAAAATCCTGTTCCAAGCGAGTGTGAAGACCTCGAAGAACAGGCTTCTACATCTAAAACGTCGGAAAAGAATGACAACAGTGGCAGTGCAAAGGAACATCGGTTCCAAAATGACTGGTTGAAAAAGTGGCTGAGATGCTAAAGTCTGTGTACAAGGGTGGGGGAGGTACTGGTTCTTATGTATGTGATGTGGGGTTGGATAGGGGGGAGTGCCCCCCTTTTTTTGATATGAGGGGGGGACTGCCCCCCTTTTTCAGAAATCCTAGATTAAGCTCTGAGGCCCTTTTTATTGTACAAGTGTGTGTGTGTGTGTGTAAGAAAATCGTTGCTTCTCAAATTCTCATAATCCGGCGACACAGGCTCTAGGCAATTTAAAAATCCTGCAAGAAGGAGCACCATAGAGTCGGCGTCGCCGGATTATGAGAATTTGAAAAGCAACGATTTCTTGCACACACACTTGTACAATAAAAAGGGCCTATATAAGCATTTGCTATATTCAAAGGAATGTAGCTCTTGTACCAGTCTAGAGGGGTGAAAAAAGAGCAGTAAATGTGTGTGTGCGTGTGTGTGTGTGCGCTGCCCCTGCACTCCGCTGGGGCCGCCCCCTTGCAGGATTTTTGAAATACCCCAGGAGCACCCATGTCTCTGTATATTCCCTTTCATTTCTGACGCTTTCTCTTCTTTTGTTGGTATGTATTTGTTATCCTTTTTTACTGTTTTTTTTAACCTGGATCCGATAAATGAGAGTAGCGTGGCTCCACGTTTCCAGCACTGTGTGGACTTGTGCTATAGGGTGTAATGATGGAAGTGTCATGTTATGAATTGTAACTACATTTTTTGTTTTCAGGTTTTGTACGTTGTTAAGATTCTTGGATTTGTGTTTTGCGATACGTGGCAGATTTTTATGTGGTGACAGTCCTGAGATAACCATAGCTGTTGACGGGACTATAACAGACTAAATAACTAACTCTCTTCTTTTGTTCTTTCATTCTCTCTCCTACTGTCTGTCTCTCTCATTCACCTTTTCGATCCTCTCTGTTATCACTCTTTCTCCTCCAATTCTTTCTCTCTTATCTCTCTTTTGTTTTGTTACTCGCTTTGTCTTTCCCCTTTCATTCTCACCTTTCCACCACCACACCTTTCATTCTCTGCTTCGTCTTGTTATTGTTCAGCCCATTAACTCTCTCAATACTAATGTACGCTATAGCGTACATGCCGCGCACAAACATTCCAGACTAGGCAGGTTTGCATCATTACATAAAAATTATTTAAAAAATAATGCTTGCCGCAGTTTTGAAAATTTGCGGTATTGTTTATAATAATAAAAGATTGCATATGTTATAATTCCAAAGTAAAATTTTTATTATTAGCAGATTTAAAAAAAAGCATGACCAAGAAGACGAAGAGAGCAGGGTTCATAGGGGCGTTACCAGTCCTTATAAGTCTTGACCAATTGAAATCTCCAAGTAAGGCCTTACAAGTGCTTACATTCACTTCAAGGTCCTTACAAGTCCTGACGCCTGCAGCGATTTTACACTTGAGAAACATCGCTCGGCACCTACTTCACCTTACCTCCTCCCCCACCTTCCCGTTTCAACTGACCGCTTAGCAGACGAACGACGCACAGCGAGTTGTCAAGAGAAATTGGACTGAAATCTCGTTCTTTATCCTGGTGTCGTTTTGCGATAAAACGCGTATATCTGTGTCAGCCATAGTTTTTCTATCTGCTTAGACCTTGTTCACAATGCTGGGAAAGTATTCCTTTCAAGATCGTTGGCTAAAAGATGCAGATTATCCTAAGGCCTACAGGTCCTTACAAGTCCTTACTTGGGGATAGCTGAAAGCCCTGGGAACCCTGAGAGAGGGGTAGTGACTCATTTTCATTCATTGCGGTACTAAAAATAGACTGGAAGTGATTTCATTGGTTGAAAACTATTAAGGGACCGTAGAGGAACACTTCTATACCAGTTTGGGTTGCATGGCTTCGCGGAGATGTCAACTATGAATGGCTAAACGCTATGTACGCTATAGCGTACATTCGTATTGAACGGTTGTAAAGGGAAGCAATCGGCCAGTAAAGAGTGAGTTAACTCAATGGAGTAATGTCGGAGACGTCATTCCGACTCTGTTCCAATCTTTTGGAGTGTTCTTTTTTTCCCCGACATATTTTGACTGTTGGGAAGCCCAATAAAAGGGAAATAACTCGCTGTTCCTATTAATCCTGAGACCTTCCCATTGTAGTTGCTTCCCTTAGACTGTTTCCAGTGTGCTATTTTCATGGGTTTTTTTAATTAACTCATTCGCATCGCAACGATTTTGAATTATTAAAAAAACCCTCACATATCACTCTGACAGCCATGCACACATACAAAGCATGTATACATAAACAAAAGGAGAAATGAAAGAAGGTTACAGGTTTTTACTTCAGGTTTAGACATAGGGAAGTGGTAGATGAGACTTTGATATATAGACTTTATATAGATGAACTCTCTACACCGATTGGTTACCCCACAACAACAAACCACTACAAAAGCAAATTCAGAGGCAAAATTGTGGTCTAAGGGAGCGAAGCGAGTTTAGAAGTGACAAAGTGCACACATATTTACTTCCATTTGCTTCCCTATGTCTAAACCTGTAGTAAAAACCCGTAATCTTCTTTCATTTCTCCTTTTTGTCTATGTATGTTTTGTTTGTGTGTATGGCTGGAGTGATTTGTGAGGTTTTTTGTTTGTGGCTCAAGCCACAAACCTATAACTCACTTTCTCGGTCGGTCGGTCTGTCTGTCGGTCCAAAATTGTTGCACATTTTGACAAAATGTCGCACTTCAAATCGTGGCTACACTTCAAAATTAATTGAGGCCGCTCTTTAAAATGATGTATTTTAAAAGCGTACAAAATAATAAACATACGTAATACAGACACTACAACAGACACGACGAGTATGCGGTGCTTCTTTTGATGAGTATAAGTAGGATACATAGTTTTAAATGTTTTCCAAAAGATATAAAAAGTTACGAAATGGTGCAGAGATAACATTCTGGTTTACAGATTAAAATTATTGAAAAGCCAGGGGAGGTAACTCATGATTGGAGTGGTAAAAATAGACCGCGTGCCACAAACTATGGCGATTTCGCGCTTGTTTATATAATAATCCAAAATCGTTGCGATGCGAATGAGTTAAATTGAACTACTCATCATCTTCGAATTTGCTGCATTCAGTATGGCGGCGATGTAAACAGTGACTGCTGTATCTTTCTCAAAAACTTAAAAATAAAAAGGGTAGGAAGAGGTATCTGAAGAGGGGAGAGACACAACGTTTCGGATTAACCCTTTCACCGCCAGCCATATTTCAGCCAAACATTTCCATTAAATTTACCTGGGTAGAGAACAAAATCCATCTGCAGTATTGGGGATTCTTCTGTGACATATATAAAATAAGGTCTATCCTTACTTCCCAAAACTAAGACAACAGGGTCTTTGGATAATAGACCCCCAATTTGATGCCTTTTAGTGACGTGTGGTAAATCACTGTGGTGCTAAAATGCGACTTTGGCGGTGAAAGGGTTAATAGAATCTTCAATCGATGATTCATAGAATCTTCAATCGGTGATTCATAGAATCTTCAATCGGTGATTCATAGAATCTTCAATCGGTGATTCATAGAATCTTCAATCGGTGATTCATAGAATCTTCAATCGATGATTCATAGAATCTTCAATCGGTGATTCATAGAATCTTCAATCGGTGATTCATAGAATCTTCAATCAATGATTCATAGAATCTTCAATCTGTGATTCATAATCTTCAATCGATGATTCATAGAATCTTCAATCGGTAAATCATAGAATCTTCAATCTGTGATTCATAATCTTCAATCGATGATTCATAGAATCTTCAATCGGTAAATCATAGAATCTTCAATCGGTGATTCATAGAATCTTCAGTCGTTGATTCATAGATCTCCCCTCCTCTTCCTATCCTTTTTATTTTTAATTTTTTGACTCGTTTGCTTTTTTTTTCCTCTTCTATTCTTATTTTTTCAGTGTCAAAGAGATAGCAGCTGATCCTGAGAGGCAAGATATTTCCCCCCCGTGGACTCCTTTATCTCTCTTACTGTGTATGCGGTTGAAAACCGACCAGTTCAACATTTTTTGCCTGATCCTGAAAAGCGAAAGCAAAAGAAAAGAGAATCGACGATGACTTTCACGTGTGCGCGCATCTTGGAATCGTCGGCTTGCTTCATACTACCCTCCACCGTTTTGCTACCATTGCGTCTGGGAGTGTACTGGTTTCCCTCTTTGCAGCTACTACTACTACTACTACGACTGCGTCGGCGAGAGAGGCTCGAGTCTGAGCCCTTGCGTTGGGTGTTCACTGCGGGAAGAAGCGTCAGGACGAAGCGACTCTTTATGATGTACAGCTGTGGTGGTGACCTCCTTGACCTGTGTCAGTGTTGTGCCGTTGTTATTATTATTATTATTATCGATATGATCGTCGGTGTTATTATTGCGGTGTGTGTTACGGTGTACAGAGACGAACCTTTGAAAGCGGTAGTGTGGGGCGACTGTTGTGCGACGATAGCGCTGGTGTCGTGTACCAGAGCTCCGCGTCAAAACGGCGTATATCTCCCCTGTGTTTATTTCGAGATGCGCCGTTTCGGCGGGGAATTCTCCAAGCGTTATTCTACTAGCTGGCTTTTTTCGCCGGTGACGGCTAGTGGAAACTCGCGTTTCTTTAGTATTAGTTATTCCGCGGTGGTAAGATTTTATCGTCTGGTGAATGAGCGAGCGGTTTTACTCGGCATTTATCGTCCAGAATCACATTCTATAGCAATGATATGCACCACATGTTTGAGTTTAGTCATTGGAGTTATTCTAGTGGTAATAGTTGTATCGTGGTCATTATTTTCGTTGGATGTGATTGTGAGCTACGGGTTGGGGTGGTGGGGTTGTGACGCCTTTTGTTGTGTGAATGGTGCGGGTTGGAATCGCCGTTATTATTTTTGCTGTTATTGTTGTCTTGATGTTTTTCTCTCGAGCGAGGAAGTCATTTGCTAACGGGGTCACCCATTGCTGTTGAGAAGGTAGAGTTGCCATCTCAAAGAGTCCATTTCTACATTTGTCCGTACATACATTGGAATGTTTTTTTTGTTTGTTTTTTAAGAATTTGATTTACATTTAATAAAGGTTAGCTAAATTGTGAAGTCATACCTTCTGCAAGTTATTGACTCTCAGTTTATGTATTACCTCATTGTGATGCTGGCTAGGGCATTTTCACGTGTGCTTGGTTGATGTTTACAGTTAGGAACTTGTACTGAATGTTGACGTAAAAGTGGAATTGTACATGTAGAATTGATTGAGTTAGAAGCTTCATTTTTTTAACTGATTTCCCCCCTGTGGGAATATCGGGTGTGTGTGTGTCTTCCATACAAATAGTTTCCCCACCTTCTGGAACTGGAAGTTTGTGCTTGTAACTTCCTCTAATCTGTTTCTTTGACTCTGCCTTTTCCTTTGCTTTGTCATCTACTAACTTTCTGACTTTTTGGCCCATTCTCCTGCCTTTTGACGAGCTTTGTTTCCCCAAAAAATCTTCGGCATAGTTTTCTCCTTTGAGCTCCTCCGAAATCGGAATGTGTCGGCTGAATGCAGCGATGACACCAGTGAAAACTGAAAAACGGACACATACGTACCCCTTGTGGCCTTATGTCCTGGGAATGCAGAAGAAGAAGAAGAAAAGAACTGAGATTTTCAATGTAATTAACTTACCGGGACACATACGCAGTACATTTATACACGTAATGGCCATGGCCTGGGAACACAGGAGACAAAATTTCACATTGAAAAGTTAATTGTTGAGAAAATATAGGTTTTTTTTGCAGGCAACCCAATGGAAAGGGGACACGTGGAACAAAAACAAACAAGTGAAAGGCCCTTTAAAAACAAGCACGAAATCGCAATAGTTTGTTGCACGCGGTCTATTTTTACCACTCCAATCATGAGTTACCTCCCCTGGCTTTTCAATAATTTTAATCTGTAAACCAGAATGTTATCTCTGCACCATTTCGTAACTTTTTATATCTTTTGGAAAACATTTAAAACTATGTATCCTACTTATGCTCATCGAAAGAAGCACTGCATACTCGTCGTGTCTGTTGTAGTGTCTGTATTACGTATGTTTATTATTTTGTACGCTTTTAAAATACATCATTTTAAAGAGCGGCCAGAAGTGTAGCCTCGATTTGAAGTGCGACAATTTTGGACCGACAGACCGACAAAGTGAGTTATAGGTTTGTGGCTTGAGCCACAAACAAAAACCCTTAAAACTGGTTAGAAATTAAAAAAATAAAATAAAAGAGTTTAGAAATAATATATAGAATTTAGTAAGGCAGCCATTTTAATTGTTTTGATAGACCAGCATCAAAGTTAAGTAGGTCACAAAAAAAAGAATTTTATTTTTTTTGTTTCCTTCTTATTTATGTACATTGTCTTCTGTGTTTGTTTTTGCACTTTTGTCTGGGTTAAGAAACTCTTCTGAGGCTGCTATATATATATAAAATATAAAAAAAAATTTTTGTAGCAAATGTACTTAAACACAGTTTTGTTATTTCATCTTGATGCAGCATTTGAATGAATTGCCATTTTTAAAAGTCATGATGAATAATGAGAGTCTACTGAGGTGTAGGTTGACTAGACGCTGGGAGGGGTGAAGGGTAAAGGAGCTTGGTATGGGGATTTGCTGGAGAGAGAGAGAGAGAGAGAGAGAGAGTGTGTGTGTGCAAGAGAGAGAGTGTGTGGGGTGGGGTGGGGTGGGGTCGAGGAAGAGGTTTTTAAAAAGAAATTTTATAAATCTTAAAAAACGACTCGATGAGATACTTTTATTTAGTATCTTTTTTCAGTGTTTTTCTGACAGAGTTCCGTTGCTGTTTTACTTTTCCCCAGTCTTAGATTTTAGCTCATTCAAGTCATTCCGGACATATATGTCCGGAATTAATAGATGGCTGTCCATTTGATGCATTTGTTTCAAGGGAAGTAAATCTGTGTGCACCTTGGTCACTTCTAAACTAGTTTCGCTCGCTTAGACCACAATTTTGCCCATGACTTTGCTTTTGTAGTGGTTTGTTGTGGGGTAACCAATCGGTGTAGAGAGTTTTTCTATATAAAGTCTATATAAAAAAAAAGTCTGATCTACCACTTCCCTATGTCTAAACCTGAAGTAAAAACACGTAATCTTCTTTCATTTCTCCTTTTGTTTATGTCTGTTTTGTTTGTGTGTATGGCTGGAGAGATTTGTGAGTTTTTTTAATAATTCAAAATCGTTGCGATGC
Organism: Phymorhynchus buccinoides; assembly: GCA_017654935.2. NCBI lineage: Eukaryota > Metazoa > Mollusca > Gastropoda > Neogastropoda > Raphitomidae > Phymorhynchus > Phymorhynchus buccinoides. The sequence goes on from CM065702.1 coordinate 26,808,044, forward strand.
GAATGAGTTAAACAAGTATTATCAGTATGCACATGCAAAAAACAAAAACAAAAAGTTCTCGTAGTTTTGCTTTTCCCAGATCTACTGTCACTATGCAAAAGCCAAAAAATAGAATTTCGAACTTTGGAGATCGGAGACTTTCAATTAGGGCCTGTTTGATATTGTTTTACTTTGGAGTTGTGGTTGTGGTATTAGCTGAATGGACCAGGAAGAATGAAGCTTTATTGATAATTAAAAGAAGAAAAGGTATACCGTATTTTACGGACTGTAAAGCAAAACTTTCCCCCCCCAGACTGAGCCCTGCGCCTTATAATATGACTAACAATATTGTAAGTAAACAATATCTGAATTTTGTGTAAAGTTTGGGGCCTTAATAGCCCGAAAAATACGGTATATCATTTTTGACCCAGTGTTATCCCACCTATGGCTTAAAGGGACAACTACCGATCCCAGGGATCGGGTGTAGACTGCTAGCCTAGTCGCTGCGAAGTTCTGACTCACAGTGGCTCGAGCAACAGGGAAAAAAGAATGGTTGAACCCTCTCTCTCACCTGCAGTGAGGGGAATGATGCCGCCCGCCTCACGTGAACGCTTTGAATATGCCGGCTCTGGGTTTAAGAGACCTAGGAGATCGCGAACGGAAGCAAGTTAATAATAGGGTGGCATAGTCATTGCAGCAAATGCAAAAAGAAAAGAAGTTGCAGAGTTTAAGGCACGTACACAGTACATGATATCCGGATTTTCCGTGCGGAAATAATAAGTGAAAGAAAGGACAAAATAAGCGCATGTGTCCGTATTTTCCCTAATTCGTATATTTTTTGTCCTCCTTTCTTTTACTTATTATTTCCGCCCGGAAAATCCGGATGTACTGTGCACCAGGCCTTATTGAACAGTTTTTGAACAGAGTTGCAGTTTCATAGAAGAAAGCCAACCATGAGTTATGCTTACTTAATTAAAGAGGAAACCAGCCTACTCAAAAAAGAGATAGGGAGAGTGAGTGCTTTAACAGGGGATGGGGTGGGGTGGGGTGGGGGGTGCTTTATACATCAAAATCTTTTTCATTCATTGTGTTGTGCTTATTCAACTTTGTGACAGCACATGGTGTGAAGTACTTATTACATGTATTACCGCTAGATCTGATTTTTTCTCTATATTATTATTTTTGCTGCCAATGTTTGTGTGCTTTTTAACCAACATTTTTTAAAATGTTTTTTATCATCCATCAATTGAATCATGATCTATCATCGGCCGTGTTTTGTTCTCCCAGTAAGTTGTGCACCGGTGGATTTGCATTTTTACATTTTTTACTGTAGATGGCAACTCTATCTTTATAAGGAATCGTCTTTGCTGGAGAAGGGCTAACATTTTTGTCAGTGTCGGTTAAATACACCTGCAAAGCATTAATGAAAGAAGAAAGATTAGAGCGTGAAAAACGCTGACTCAACTTGCGGTGCGGCAGCATTTTTGGATCCAGTGACCTTGACCTTCGACCAATGACCTTCATATTCGAACTTGGCCGACGTATCATAACTACCTATCCGCATGCAAAATTTGAGGGTCATAGGCCCCTCCGTTCAAACGCTACCGTGGTAACGTAGATAGACAGGAATAGAAAGTAGTGAAACTAGAGCGTTAAGACACTAGATCTCTAGCGGCGCTGCAGTATTTTCGGGTGCAGTGCTTCGTCTCGCAGCTGGTAACAAACCATTTTAAGATATCACAATGTGAATACAGGCCCAAATGTTCAGCAGCATTTTCGGCTCCTGTGACCTTGACCTTAATTTTCAAACCTGGCCTAGATATCCAAAGTACCTATCTGCTTGCAAAATTTGAGTATCCTAGATCCCTCTGTTCAAACGTGATCGTGCCAGGTGCTCGGCAGCATTTTCGGCTCCAGTGACCTTGACCTTTGACCATGATTTTCGAACTTGGTTTAGAGATCCTCAGTACCTATCCGCAAGCAAAAGTTCAGTGTCCTAGATCCCTGCGTTCAAACATTCCCATCGTGCCAGGTGCTCAGCAGCATTTTTGGCTCCACTGACCTTGATCTTTGACCTATGACCTTCATTTTTGAACTTGGCCTAGATATCTTTAGTACTTATCCGCATGCAAAATATGAGCGTCCTAGGTCCCTCCGTTATCGTGCCAGGTGTTCGGCAGCATTTTTGGCTCCAGTAACCTTGACCTTTGACCAATGACCTTCATTTTCAAACTTGGCCTAGATATTCTTAGTACCTCTCCGCATGCAAAATATGAGCGTCCTAGGTCCCCCTGTTCAAACATTATCGTAGTAACATGCATAAATAGACAGGAACAGACAGTAGTGACAACATTAACCAGCATCGCTTCACTGCTGGTTAAAGATTTAGAAGGCAACAATGTCTGTTATAAAAATTTTTTTTTTTAAAAGGTCAGAACTTTTTTTCTTTGCCACATGAGCAATGCTACAACTTGTGAATTTATTTGTTTATTTTCAGTGTAATATTTGGCTCACAAAGACACATACACATGTGTACAGGCACACACACATGTATGGAAGCATGCACGTGTACACAGAGGCGTACACACACACACACACACACACACACAACCAGCCTTTCTCTTTTAGACCAAAATCCTAACAGTGATGGGTGGCCCCACATCAAAATGAAAAGATTTTGTTTTAATCTCCATGTATTCCCCGCTTCCCCCAATTTTCCTCTTCTTAAACACATTTCTTTTAGAATATACCAGCGTTAATATTGACTCTGGCAATGTTATCAAAATATGTACATAATATCTATAGTTTTGATGGGTTTGGTTTTTGTTTGTTTGTTCGTTCGTTTCAGTGTTGTTTGTTTGTTCCCTTGTTAAACTTGATCAAAATGTAGCTAAAAACAAACAAAACTAAAAAAAAATGAAAGATCTGTGTAAATATCATAATATATCTTATCTTATTATTATTAAAAGTGATGTGTGTAATATGTATTGGTTTTCCAAAGAATGAAAGCTGAGCATGCATGTGCTGATAATTCACAATAAATAAAATGGAAGCGAGATGTTGCTTTCGTACAAAACGTGTGATGCTTTTACTTCAACGAGCGCTGGGTGCTGTATTCTTCGTCTTGTCATTCCAGGCATCAGAATTGTCAGAGGATCTGCTAATTCCAGAGGATTAAGAATTTCTGACAGAGGATTGGCTTCTCTTGTCAGAGGTTTTGTCTTTTTATTCAGTGTTATATGTTCCGTTAAATAGCATTCTAGAGTGATTTCTCCTATAATAATGAAGTCTTTTTGGGTGTGTTGGGAACTCATTTCAGTGTTGTCCCTCTTCTGGCTAGGACCTTGGTGGCCCTTTTACCGAGGTTTTCAGAGGATTGGACTTCAGACTATTCTGATGCCTGCATTCTGTCGTTCTCAGTTCATGATAAACAAGCACCATGGCCCTGATGGGTGAAAGTAGTTGAGGCATGCTGCTGAAATCGGGATTAAGAAAGCTGATAAAGTGTCTTCAGGATTGGCCATCTTGTCATCCGGAACCAGTCTTATAAAATCAAACATTTCTGCTCAAATTTTCGGTCTTGACCTACTAATCAAGACAAAATCCAACTATAAATAAAAACATTTAATAGAATAACTATTTAAACTAAAAGAAAAACTTTTTCAATCAATCAATCTGTTTATTGGCTTCATAACAAGAAGAATTCATCTTGTGCGTGGGGATAAAAACATATAAACTTAACACACGCATTAACAGTACATAAAATTAACAGATACTCTTAGACAGGCCACACCCTCTTCAAAACGTCTACATCTACACACACGCATACATGCACGCGCACACACACACACATCAGAATATTAAAGTTAGCTAACATAAATTAAATACTAATAACTGATAACCAAAATATGATAATTGAAAACCACAGAAGTTCAATAAATATGGAAACAAGGGCACGGATGTTGACATACAAGGAGAAGTCATGAAGGCAGATGAAGGAAGAGAGACAGTGTGAAGGGAGACTGGGAGAGCCAGTGAGAGAGAGAGCGAGAGAGAGTCAGATAGATAGTCAGACGCTAGACAGACAGAAAAGCAGAGAGACAGACAGTGAGTGCTGTAAACAGATCACATACCTAATACAAACAAAAGCAGCAAAATGGAACAATATAAACACGATCACCCCCCCCCCCTCCACACACCCCCCCACCCCCACCCCTTCCCCCATTTTCCAACATTAAATTAACAGTAATGTTCCGTATGGCTTCGGCCGAGAGGATGTAAAACTTAACTTCGTCAAATTGATGGCAGATTAAAACAACAGATGATAGATCTATATTCAATTGTAACACCACCCCACCCATCCTGTATACACAGACATACACACATTGGAAATTATTCTTAATGTGGTCACCACTTCAGGATTTGGAAGATTCAGAGAACATTGAAACATGTCATTTCAGGATTGAGACAATGACTGTTTTACTTTCACCCATGAAGCACACATTGAATAGAATGTTTGTTTAAAGTATATAAATACAGTGGAACCTCCCTTATAAGACCTTCAAAAATCATCCAAAATGAGGTCTTGTAAGGGAGGGGTCTTATAAGGGAAGTAATTTTAATACTTACAAAGAAGGGCAACGTCTCGGAGAAGTAGGTCCTATATGGGAGGGAGTCTTGTAAGGGAGGTTCTACTGTACTTTAATATCTAGATTGCTAACAGTTTTTGTACACTCACTTTATCAATGACAACAAAAAGTATATAAATATTAATTTTAATATCTAAATTGTTAACAGTTTTTGTACACTCGCTTTATCAATGACAAAAAAAAGTAAAAGGAATTCACATTTTACTTGATTTTTTTCCACACCTGATTACTGATATGATGTTACTAACAATGGAAACATCTTAAGAAAAATAAAAACTACTTTGCGCAAGCTTTTTGATTTCTAGAACACAATTCTCTTGCATCTTGATTCCATAAACACAAGCATGGTTCATTAACAACACACACGCACACACTTGCTCACTCATGCACACAAAAATACTTGAATACAAAAGGCTTAGTAATTTCAAATTTAAACCAAAACTTGGCCCTATATATATACACAAAGAAAAAAGTTAAGCACCCCTTAGCTATTACAAGGCTACCATTATTCCGTTATAAGCAGGGTTGAAGCAGTCATCCAGGCACAGGGAGGAAGCACACGCTACTGAACTTTGATTTGCCAAATGAGTTTTGGACACTCCTCGTGACGTTTTCCCACAATAATTAACTTTTGACATAGCCATATGAAATTGTTACATTGATACTTAAACATGGTATTTTTTAAATTGAAAATGACAGCCCTTTTTGTTTCAGAATATCAGAATGCATTTGTAAAACCATACATTAAATTATGCGTTTTCTTATAGTCAGATAGTCAAACTTTCATTTACCAATCAATGTTGTTTCATTCTTTATTGATTATTTGCAATAAATCTCGATTTCATCTCATCTACAGCAAAACAGTGGTGGGGTGCTTAACTTTCTTCTTTGTGTATAGTTCCAAAAGTATGGCATAAGGGCAGCAAAGAATTAAGCAAAATGTAACTTTAAAAATCATTCAATGTGTGAAATCTGCCATGTTGAAGATACTGATTTTCTAATGCTATCCATGATGTGTACACCTTTTAAAATTCAGCAACAACATTCTACTTTGGTATTCTAGTAATAATAATAATAATTGGGTGCATATATACAGCGACGCCTCACAGCAAAGTTGGACCTCATTACATTTCACAATAGCAAGATAAAGATTTAATAAAGAAGTTACAAGTCATAGAAGGCATAATATAAGCAACAATAACAAAAAGGCACAGAAATGGCACAGTATTTCTCAGATACTGCCAGTAAACCTTTGAAATGGCACGCATTTCTCAGTAAATACAGTACTGCCAGTAAACCTTTGAAATGGCGCATATTTCTTAGATACTGCCAGTAAACCTTTGAAACAGCGCATATTTCTCAGAAACTGCCAGTAAACCTTTGAAACGGCGCATATTTCTCAGATACTGCCAGTAAACCTTTGAAACGGCGCATATTTCTCAGATACTGCCAGTAAACCTTTGAAACGGCGCATATTTCTTAGATACTGCCAGTAAACCTTTGAAACGGCGCATATTTCTCAGATACTGCCAGTAAACCTTTGAAACGGCGCATATTTCTTAGATACTGCCAGTAAACCTTTGAAACGGCGCATATTTCTCAGATACTGCCAGTAAACCTTTGAAACGGCGCATATTTCTCAGATACGTCCAGTAAACCTTTGCAACAGCACATATTTCTTAGATACTGCCAGCAAACCTTTGAAACGGCGCATTTTTTCTCATTTACTGCCAGTAAACTTTTGAAACGGTGCATTTTTTCTTATTTACTGCCAGTAAACCTTTGAAACGGCGCAGGTTTTTCTCAGATACTGCCAGTAAACCTTTGAAACGGCGCATATTTCTCAGATACTGCCAGTAAACCTTTGAAAGGTCACATTTTTTCTCAGATACTGCCAGTAAACCATTTTTTTCCTCTAGTGGAAGGAGCATGTTTCTCAATTCAGATACACTTATAACAGATAAACTGCTATGCCTTAACAATCATCCACCCCTTTCAGACCATAGAAAACATTGTATGCATGCCATGCCCGTCTGCGACTCCGTCGTTTCCGACTATGACTGCCAGATAGCAGAGGGGGGCAGCTGCTATTCTGGTTGGTCGGGCTAGAATTTGTTTATAGTGGAGAGGCCTTGCCCAGGGTACATTCCCCCTCTCAGCCAAAAGGAGTTGAGGACAGCTGGCATTGGGGAAGGTCCCCAAAGGCTAACCAATTCCTTTGGCTGCATCACTAAAGGGCCAGCCACACATCGTCTAAAATCGTACGACACGATTCGATCACGTGGTCTCCAAGAACAAAATGTGATTCGTGCATCGAGATCACGTGATCGAATTGTATCGTACAGTCGTATAATTTTAGCTGACGTGTGGACCTTAAGACCCAGTGCAAATGTACCCATCTAGTTTGCGTCACAGACTTCCACAAAAGACTTGAGCTTTACCACTATGTTCCATGACTGTAGTGTATGTATAGCTCTCACCTTACAATTGGCACCTACTACAGGTTCATGTCGACCAATGACAAACAGGCCATTTTGAGTAAAGAGACAATAGAAAAAATAGCATGAACGCCACCAGCATGTGCACACTCCCAAAATAGCTATCACATTCATTAAAAACAAAAGAAAGAAAAATTAGGGGGGGAAAGTTCTACCCCCCCCCCCCCCCTCCTCTGTCTTTCCCTCTCCTTGCATTTCACTCCCTCAGCCTCCACCCCCACCCCACCCTGTTCACAGTATCCTTTGCTTAAGGACATTTATAATACTGTTTCTTTTGTATGGGTATTTAATAATTTTTACTCCTCTTCACTCATTCCACAATCTTTTTGTTCGCTTGTTTTTTTGTTTTTTTTAGGGGTGAGGGGACGAATGCTTTTAACATTTCTCTGCCTACCAAAGCTAGTTGGTAAATCTGCCTTTCTATATACCATGTAATAACCAATATAGCCAATAAATTTGAAGTCATGACTCATTCTCGCTCTCTCAATTACATCTCAACTCTGCCTCTCTCCTTCCCCCCCCTTCCCCCCTCCACCCCCCCCCCCCTTTCAATTCAACCCCTCTTCTGCTTCACAATCGCCACAGGCTCTTCTCTATAGACCGAACTAAGCGAGGCATCCAGCAGGCTAAGCAGAGGACACAGCAGGTAAGGGGAATAGATGGAACAAAGCGTCAGTCTCTCGCGCAGGGTGCGAGGGCCAGGGTGAGAGGTCTGGGAGAAGTCGTAGAGGATGTTGTGGAAGTATATGGCGATAAGCGTTGTCACCACATGCGAAGAGTAGATGATCAGCGGAATGCGAATCCATCGAGCTTGGGCAGCGCCTACACAGAAACACACCTTGAACAGTGAGAAATTGTATAAAGCAATATTATTTTATTATTAAAGTCTATATAATAAAGAGTGAGAAATGTCGAAAAAAAGTAAGAAAGAATGAGAAGTATTGAAAAAAAGTGATAAATAATACATTATAATGAGAAATGTTGAAAAAAGTGATAAATAATGAGAAATGTTGAAAAAAGTGACACTGTAATTACTTTGAAATGTTGAAAAAAGTGACAAGCAATGAGAAATGTTGAAAAAAGTGACACTGTAATTACTTAGAAATGTTGAAAAAAAAGTGACAAGCAATGAGAAATGTTGAAAAAAGTGACACTGTAATTACTTAGAAATGTTGAAAAAAAGTGACAAGCAATGAGAAATGTTGAAAAAAGTGATAAACAATGAGAAATGTTGAAAAAAGTGACACTGTAATTACTTAGAAATGTTGAAAAAAAGTGACAAGCAATGAGAAATGTTGAAAAAAGTGACACTGTAATTACTTAGAAATGTTGAAAAAAAGTGACAAGCAATGAGAAATGTTGAAAAAAAAAAGGAGTCATAATTAACCCATTCACTGCCATAACAAACCTGCGAAATTATAGATTTTCTGGCAATATTAACATTTCTTCCCCTCACAACACTATCTGAACCATCTTAGACGGAAAAAGTGCTGTCTCTATAGGGGATTTGAAGAATGAAAATATCATTTTTTCCGTCCAACAAATCACCAATATTTTCTGTCCCGGATAGTACACTTGACACTTGGAGCGCAAGTGAAGTTATAGTGCGCGTGCACTACAACTGCACTTGTCGCAATTGAAGTTATAGTGCATGTACACTACAACTGCACTTGTAGTTGTACCGTTTTGGGTTGAGGGGAAGAAATGTTAATATTGCCGATTTTCTTATCATAAAATTTAAAATAGACCTGTTAAGACTCAATCTGAGAAATTGGTCTACAGATATAATTATCTTTCCTGACTTGTCTAAACCAAAAACCATCATTCCAGGGCTATGACATCATCTTCTTCTTCTTCGTTCGCTCAGACAGTTTCCTGTCATATGAGCGTAGATGCGTCATGCTGCCGTTATGCGCCTAACTAAGAAATAGTTAGGCCCAGCATGTCCGACTTCGGCTGAAGAAATCTCTGTAAGAATTTATAGAAAAAAGGCAGGAGAATGGACAGGTGAGATAGAAAGATAGCAGATGACAGTAAGCAAAGGGAAAAGGCAGAGTCAAAGAGAGTGACAGATTAGAGGAAGTTACAAGCACACAACTTCCAGAAGGTGGGGGAACTATTTGTACGGAAGAGCCCCCCCGGTATCCCCACAGGGGGGCTATGACATCAAAAGTTATGACATCATCAATGACATTACTCAGGGGGCAGGCAGTGAAGGGAAGGGGTTAGTGAGAAATGTTGAAAAAAAGCGATACTGTAATTGCTTAAAATTGTTCAAAAAATGCATAAATAATAAGAAATGTTGAAAAAACTGCACTAAGGCCTTTACGTTTAAGTACAGTCTGAACGTGGAGTCTTTCGGATTCATGATACGATAAACCGAGGTCATTAGGTCAAAATGTACACCACCACCCTCTTTTTCCTTCCTCATCAGTCCACTCTGGCTGCGACACGCTCGCCAGGTGGGAGCAACCCGAATTTCACAGAGACGCCTCTGTGACTATAAAGTACTAAATACCAAATGCACACCTTTGAAAAAAGCGTAAGTGGCGATGAAGAAGAAGGGAAACTGCACCAGCATCTCACAGACGCAGAAGGACAGGAACCAGGGGGGAGGGTCCACCATCATTGGATCGCGGAACTCTTGACAATACCAGGTCTTCAAGTCGACCAGCTGAAACAAAAATGCGTGTTCCAAATACCAATCATTTGAATACCAGGTCTTCAAGTCGACCAGCTGATTAAGGTACCCCTCTCTCTCACACACACTCACACACAGACACTGACACGCACACACTGACAAAAACCTAGGCTACTACAGTGGAACCTCAAAAAAAAGTTAAGATTTTCACCCCTTCAAATCCAGACGTCCATCCACCACCCTAATAATAACTAAGACCCCTTCCCTATTATGACTTTTTTCTCTTCTTTTTTTTTGGGGGGGAGATTTTTCAAGGTCTTATTAGGGGGGTTCCACTGTAGTATACTTGTATAGTACCTCCCATTACAGTGGAACCTCCCTTATAAGAGTAGACCTTCAAATATCATCCAAAATGAGGTCTTATATTAAGGGAGTGGTCTTATATTAAGTTATAAGGGGGGTAATTTTAATACTTAGAAAGAAGGGCAATGTATCAGATAAGTAGGTCTTATGTGGGAGTGAATCTTACTCTAAATACAGTGGAACCTCCCTTACAAGACCTTCAAAAATCATCCAAAATGAGGTCTTGAGCCAAGGGATGTAATTTTAATACAAAGAAGGGCAATGTCTCAGAGAAGTAGGTCTTATGTGGGAGGGAGTCTTATAACTTATAGTTATCAGGGAGGTTCCACTGTAATGGGAGGTCTAGTCTTCTGGGGCCTAGGCCTACTTAGGCCTAGCAGGCGACAAGATTTTCAACACCACACGCATGCGCCAACGCGTCGAAATCTCCAAGAACGCCACAAGATCCAAACATGGACACACCAAATAAGACTAGTCTCATGAAACAGCAAACGGTACTCACTGCTTGTGGATAAAACCGTGCTGGAACCACTGCCTGAAAGTCGACCAATAACGCTATTGGAATGTGAGTGAGAAAATAAACGAAAAATAGATAATCGAGCACGCGACGCGCCATGCTGTTTGTTTTGTGTTTTGTCACTTTGCGACTTTGGTGTTTTCATGAAGCTTTCTCGCCTTGTCACATGGGTCTGCCGAGATAGTCAAACGAACTTTGGATTGCTCTGTCAGTTTATATCAGGAAGCCACTAGATATTTAGAACGTCGGACATAGTATCGTGCGTCTCACACGTATCAGAGCAAAGGTCACACCAGAGTTCTCTGGTCACACCACGCACTCAATCATAACTCCGCCTCTTTTTTGGGGGCTATGGTTACACACCATAAATCGACTGATGCACCAAATCGCACACAAAAAGAGAAGCTTTAATTTCCCCCTCCCCCCCCCCCCCCCCCCCCATCTTCTCACCTCTCATACAGGTTTCTCTTTTTTGCATGTTTCCAGACCCCCTTCCCCAATGTATATATTCCGCTGCACAGCCGGAGTGATGTAATTGGTTGAGTAAATGGAGAAGTGCCTATCATGGGAGGGTGGGGCTGGGAGCCCAGTGCAGAAATAAATATAAGAATCACCACCATCACCATCATCCCCACCCCCACCCACCCAAAACAATCGCTATACAAAATACAATTTTCAAAATTGACAAGTCTGTAAGGGTAAAGAGAAACTGAAGTTCCGCCTGGTATCATATAGAAAACAATTTACAATACAGCAATACAAGTCAGTACAGTGTGAAGGGGTTGGAATGTTATGGTACAGCGGTTAGTCTTATGTGGAAGACCATGGCTCTCAAACTAGGGGGCACTTGCACTAGTTGAGCTGGTGCTGCATCCTAAGGGATTAATTGTTGGCCTTTGGGGACCTAGTTCCCCGCCATTTGTCATCAAATCCCTTGAGTCGAGAGAGTAAGAATTAACCCTGGGTACTGTAAACACATTTTAGCCCAGCCCATGCCGGCCGTGATGGAATAGCAGGTACGTGCCCCCTTCTTGCTGTCATAGTCTGAAACGACAGACAGGCCTACGTGTTGATTACACTCAATGACTAAAGGCCAGTTCATTGATTAAACACGGGTCAAACCATGGATGCTATAATTATTAATATAGTGTCCATGGTCAAACCAAACAACTGATTATAACTGCTTGTCGATCATCAACAAAGCAACGCAGCGATCTTATTATAATACAGTTTGCCTTGACCTCAGTGGAAAACATTCCTCTACTGAATGCTTAATATCTACAAGGCCGGCTGATATCAATGGTTATCGTGCGGTGACACTGTTACCCCCACCCCCCACAGCACACCCACCCCACTATTAACCCCCACTCCACCCCCGACACACACACACACACTCCCCTTGTACCGCGAGTTCGCCCACATTTTTTGTCTACCCTTTTAGACGTTCGAATATTTTGGTATGGGACTGCAGAGCATTCAAAACGTCTAGTCGATGCTCAGATTTTACGAGGTGTATGTGTGTGTGCGTGTGTGTGCGTGTGCGCGTGCGCGTGCGCGTGTGCGTGTGCGTGTGTGTTGGGGGGAGGGGCAATAAATAACGGGGAAGGGAAGGTAGAGGTGTGGGGACTGTCGAGGGGAGGGAGCGGGAGGGATGAAAGCAAGTGTAATCTCTGCCAGAGCATCTTCCCCGACCCCTTGTTTCTAGTGTGAAAGAGACACACTTGGCTTCCACAGCCACTCTAGGTAATGTCCATCCTAGCGCTACGCCATCGTCTGTGGAAGAGACTGCCATTCTACAGTTGACCTCCACAGCCACTCTATGGCCATCCTAGCTACACCATCGTCTATGGAAGAGACTGCCACTCTACAGTTGACCTCCACAGCCACTCTACTGGCCATCCTAGCTACGCCATCGTCTATGGAAGACACTGCCCCTCTACAGTTGACCTCCACAGCCACTCTATGGCCATCCTAGCTACACCATCGTCTATGGAAGAGACTGCCACTCTACAGTTGACCTCCACAGCCACTACGCCACTCTACAGTTGACCTCCACAGCCACTGTATGGCCATCCTAGCTACACCATCGTCTATGGGAGACACTACCCCTCTACAGTTGACCTCCACAGCCACTACGGCCATCCTAGCTACACCATCGTCTATGGGAGAGACTGCCCCTCTACAGTTGACCTCCACAGCCACTCTATGGCCATCCTAGCTACACCATCGTCTATGGAAGACACTGCCCCTCTACAGTTGACCTCCACAGCCACTCTATGGCCATCCTAGCTACACCATCGTCTATGGGAGAGACTGCCCCTCTACAGTTGACCTCCACAGCCACTCTATGGCCATCCTAGCTACACCATCGTCTATGGAAGAGTCTGCCACTCTACAGTTGACCACAGCCACTCTATGGCCATCCTAGCTACACCATCGTATATGGAAGAGACTGCCACTCTACAGTTGACCTCCACAGCCACTCTACGGCCATCCTAGCTACACCATCGTCTATGGAAGAGACTGCCACTCTACAGTTGACCTCCACAGCCACTCTATGGCCATCCTAGCTACACCATCGTCTATGGAAGACACTGCCCCTCTACAGTTGACCTCCACAGCCACTCTATGGACCATCCTAGCTACACCATCGTCTATGGGAGACACTGCCCCTCTACAGTTGACCTCCACTCTATGGCCATCCTAGCTACACCATCGTCTATGGAAGACACTGCCCCTCTACAGTTGACCTCCACTCTATGGCCATCCTAGCTACACCATCGTCTATGGAAGACACTGCCCCTCTACAGTTGACCTCCACAGCCACTCTATGGCCATCCTAGCTACACCATCGTCTATGGAAGACACTGCCCCTCTACAGTTGACCTCCACAGCCACTCTATGGCCATCCTAGCTACACCATCGTCTATGGAAGACACTGCCCCTCTACAGTTGACCTCCACTCTATGGCCATCCTAGCTACAGCATCGTCTATGGAAGACACTGCCCCTCTACAGTTGACCTCCACAGCCACTCTATGGTCATCCTAGCTACACCATCGTCTATGGAAGACACTACACTACTCTAGAGTTGACCTCCACAGCCACTCCAAAGAAAATGGAGTCATATTTTGCTTGCGTCGTTTTTGTTTTCGTTGTTTTTGTTTTTAACTGTCCAAGCCATCTTTGAAGACATGATCCTTTGGTTATTGAGTAAGTCTTTCACAGCACTAAACTTTAAATGTTCTGTTAAGCTTTTGACACCTTAGGACTTTCATATTTTGTCTTGCATTATCAAGTGAAGGTCTGGATAACATAAATCTACAAAGCGTAGGCTACATGTGCAATTGCTCAGTTGTCAAGTTTCTTGTGTGTGAGATAGATTGTGGCTGGCACATCAACGTGTACAACAATTAGAACCATGACAGAACCCACAGGTATAGTAGGTCTATTTCACGTATGACTGTTTGTCTTTCTGTGTGTGAGTCTATCTATCTATCTATCTATCTATCTATCTATCTATCTATCTATCTATCTATCTATCTATCTATCTATCTATCTATCTATCTATCTATCTATCTATCTATCTATCTATCTATCTATCTATCTATCTATCTATCTATCTATCTATCTATCTATCTATCTATCTATCTATCTATCTATCTATCTATCTATCTATCTATCTATCTATCTATCTATCTATCTATCTATCTATCTATCTATCTATCTATCTATCTATCTATCTATCTATCTATCTATCTAAAGTAAATCAGCACATTATTTTTTATATATATATATTTTTAAAAACAATTCTTTTCAGAACACAGAAAAAATCGTAAAGTTCAAATTAATGTTATTCAGTTTCTTTCTTAAGTTCACAAACTGATACATTGGACACAAACAAAGTTTTATTAAAGCAAACTATATATATAAGAGGCAAGTTTAATGGTGTGGTTGTTTTTTCTTCTTCAATCCTTGTACGTTTATATCTATCTATCTATCTATCTATCTATCTATCTATCTATCTGTCTGTGTCTATATCTCCCTCCATGTGTGTGTGTGTGTGTGTGTGTGTGTGTGTGTGTGTGTGTGTGTGTGTGTGTGTGTGTGTGTGTGTGTGTGTTCTCTCTCTCTGTCTCTCTCTCTCTCTCTCTCTCTCTCTCTCTCTCTGTCTGTCTGTCTCTCTCTCTCTCTCTCTCTCTCTCTCTCTCTCTCTCTCTCTCTCTCTCTCTAGGCCCTAAATCGCCTCTCTCTCTCTCTCTCTCTCTCTCTCTCTCTCTCTCTCTCTCTCTCTCTCTCTCTCTCTCATTTTTGTCCTCCTTCATTTTCACTTTTATGAGGGCTGGATTCAAATCAAGTCTGTATAGTGCTCCCAAAACATTCTGTATCCCTCAATGCAAAAAATACTGGTTTGTTCTCTCTCTCTCTCTCTCTCTCTCTCTCTCTCTCTCTCTCTCTCTCTCTCTCTCTCTCTCTCTCTCTCTCTCTCTCTCTCTCTCTCTCTCTCTCTCTCTCTCTCTCTCTCTCTCTCTCTCTCTCTCTCTCTCACACACACACACTAAACACACACTCCTTTGTATTTTGTTATTCGACCCTGCCTCTCAAACACACACACACACACACACTCTCTCCTCTCTAGTCTCTCTCTCTCTCTCTCTCTCTCTCTCTCTCTCTCTCTCTCTCTCTCTCTCTCTCTCTCTCTCTCTCTCCCCTCTCTCTCTCTCTCTGTGATGGACAACCATGTAAGAAATAGGCCCTAAATCGCCTCCCAAAACTAACTCCTTTGTATTTTGTTATTCGACCCTGCCTCTCCGGCAAATTAAAAACAAAGTAAGACTTAAAGACCCACTGACCCAGCAGACTTAAGTCCCTTGTTTGTTTCTGGGTAGGTGTGACCCACATACAAATTCCCCAAGTTCAAAATGAGGCTGCTCTTCAAAGTCTCTGTTTCGTTTTCAGTTAGGGGGCTCGTGAAAGCTACGCGTTAAGTAGTAAAGCTTAAAGACACACTGAAGCACCACGATTAAGTCCCTTGGGTTTTTTTTCTGGGTAGCTGTGACCCACATACAAATGTCCCCGACTTCGAATTGAGGCTGCTCTTTAAAATGATGTTTCGTTTTCAATTTGGGGACTTTTTTCTGGGTAGCTGTGACCCACATACAAATGTTCCCAACTTCAAATTGAGGCTGCTCTTTAAAATGATGTTTCGTTTTCAATTTGGGGACATTTGTATGGGGGAGTCAAACCTGGTCAAAACAAGATTTCTTACCAGCTATAAGAGGGAAAACCCGTGAAACACGTGATTTTGACACGGTGACCTGGTGGGTCTTTAAGGTTGAACGAAAAGGTTGAACATCTTCCTCATTATCACATAAATTTAGCAGCCATTTCGACTCTATGCATGAACAGAACAGCTCACTATGCGATCCAGCAATTGTAAAGCGCATGGGTCTCTCGTTATTGGTTTCAGCTTTTACGTGCGATCCCAAAAACTTTGTGGCCACCAATGCTATGTGCAGCTTCTTCCGGGACGAAGGCTATCTCCTCGTGAGGTATGGAGAGAGAGAGAGAGAGAGAGAGAGAGAGAGAGAGAGAGAGAGAGAGAGAGAGAGAGAGAGAGAGAGAGAGAGAGAGAGAGAGACTGTGTGTGTGTGTGTGTGTGTGTGTGTGTGTGAGAGAGAGAGAGAGAGAGAGAGAGAGAGAGAGAGAGAGAGAGAGAGAGAGAGAGAGAGAGAGAGAGAGAGAGAGAGGGAACACTGAACATTATTCCACATACAACATTCACATTTCTTATAAATAAAAAACAACAACACACACACACACACACACACACACACACACACACACACACACACACACAACACAACACACACACACACACACACACACACACACACACACACACACACACACACACACACACACACACACACACACACACAACAACAAACAAAAACCACTTCACCACAAAGACAACAATAAATAAAGGAATCAATCAATAAATACACCCCCCAATCAATCAGTCGAGTCACTATCGATCATAGATCATCCACACACAAGTTGCGTATTATGAATGCTCTTTTAAAGCACAAAGACAACCTAACAATCAGTTATTTGTTTTCAAATAAAATAAACATTGTCAGTCTGAACAGAGATGGCTGATTAAAATATTTTGATGGCATGTACCGTCAGGGCCGGACGTACGTTTTTAAGGGGTGGGGGCTAATTCATTGAAGGTGCGAAGCACCAAGACCCCTATGGGGGTCCGGGGGCATGCTCCCCCGGAAAATGTTTAAATCCGAGAAGCAAAATAGTGCAATCTGGTCATGAAATAAAGGACTAATGCCATTACTGTTCATACCCCTATTGAAGGAAGGAAGGAAGGAAAAATGGTGTTTTACGTCCTCTCGGTCATAGACACATATGGGACATTTGTAAATACAAATATGGTGGGAACAATACTGGAGGCAATGCCCGGAGGCAGTGCAACACCAGTAAAGTCCCGAGTTTTTATCAATATAGATATGTGTAGCGGTAACCACGCCTCGGGTAAACCTCATCGGCTATGGTACCGCCACATTATTATGCCCCTATTGAAACATCTAGGTATAGCCCGCGAGGAAATAATAGCTGCCGCTCGGCGACATGAATTATTTTTTTGCTGCAGTAGGTCCGGCCCTGGTTGTCTTAGTTCTTTATACATAGGGCATTTTAAAGATGGACACTGACGGGGGTTAGGTGCTGGTTTATATGGGGCAATGTTTTTTGGGGTGTTCAGGAGGCGAAATCCCCGGATTATTAATTTTTTTTATAGTGATTATTAAGGCAAAAATCGAGCCGGCCATTTTGTTACTTTTGGCTTAAACGTTTTTTTTTATTCAACAATTTCAAATTATAAACAATAACGAGGTAACTGGGTAACAACAAGCATACAGCTTATAACGTACCCGTACACAATACATTACATATAATTCAAATGACGGAAGGTGTGTTCTCACCAATTAGAAAATATTATTTCAATATTTAGAAACATTATTCACAAACTAACAAACAAAGTGAACAAAATAGAAAAACCAGAAAATAAATAAAAGAGTCACATTTTGGAAAAATCCCCCCCTCCCAAAAAAAAAGAAAGGAAGGAGGAAAACAAAAGGGGGATTGAGAGACAAATGAATCAACAATTTGATGGCTCAATATGACACTCATTAAAACATCCCACAAAAGTAATTACAACCATGTTTACATATCTAGAACAAGTTATTCAATCAATTAGACCAATATAGAGGTGCACCTGCGCTTTCACACAAAAATGATTGGAATGTTTGATTTGACATGATAATTGAAAACAGTTTAGAAATAAGTTTAAAACCGATTCGAACCAGAAATGAAGAGATGTACAGTTTCAAATATTAATATGTTGGTTTCATATGGAAGATTTTGCCTACCACACAAGAGAATGTCACAATTAAGATTTGTTACTTTTCACCCTACCTTGTATAAGATACATGCTTGGGGTAGGAGGGGGGGGGGAGGGTGTCTGGAAACCAGGACCCCCCCCCCACCCCCCCTAGATCCAGCCAACTAACTTGCAAACCAACCAACCAGCCAACCAACCGAACAACCTATCAGTCAGTGAACTAACCTACCCCCTCGCACCACCCCAACCCCCATTCAAATTCTACCCTACCACATGTTCCCCTTGAATGAAATGAAAGTTAGGCTTTACGTCCACTCGGCTGCAAAACAGCACCATAGGGGACGAACCATCAACTAACCCACCATCATTCAAAGCTCTGAGCAGATCCTGGAGGTACTGCAATACCAGGTCTGATCCGAGTGACTCGCCGGCTATTAATAATGATTAATTGATCAATTTTATTTACATGTTTCCGCTTACTTGCAGAGGCCTTTTCGACGATGAAGAAATTGGAAACATCCGAAAGGGCTTGGAAACCTGCGAGGTTTTTTCCAACACGTTGTATTCTGTGAGTACGCAACTCTCTTAAAAGACCCACTGACCCACCACGATTAAGTCTCTTGGTGTTGTTTTTTTCTGCGTAGCTGTGACCCACATACAAACCCAACAAATGAGGCTGCTCTTTAACAAATGCATTTGTATGGGAGTCAAACCTTGGTCAAAACAAGAACTTGAGAGTGAAAAGGTTTTTGCCAACACGTTGCTGCTCTTTAAAAGACCCACTGAAATTATGTTTCTGGGTAGTTTTGCAAATGCCCCCAACTTTTGAGGGGGGCATTTGGGGGCATTTGTATGGGAGTCAAACCTTGGTCAAAACAAGATTTCTTACCAGGTATGAGAGGGAAACCTGCGAGGTTTTTGCCAACACGTTGTATTCTGTGAGTACGCAACTCTCTTAAAAGACCCACTGACCCACCCCGATTAAGTCCCTTGGGGCTCTTTAAAATTTTTTTTCAATCTGGGGGGTAGCTGTGACCCACATGCAAATGCCCCCAACTTCAAATTGAGGCTGCTCTTTAAAGGGCCACCCTGACGGATACGTTTTTGCAAGAAACACCTCGAGATCACCAGAAAGACAGCCTTTTTAAGGATCGGAACACTCACTTTGCTCTGGTTTCCTGGGCTTCTTACCCGCCCATGCGCTTTTTACCCCGTCTTCCCCTATTCTGTGAGTACACAACTCTCTTAAAAATACACACTGACCCACCCCGATGTTAATCAAACCGTCAAAACAAATCGACGATTCCTCCTTGGCGGAGATGCCTGGAGACAGTAGCCATTTTGGATGGGGTGGGTGGAGGTCACTCGTTGTGATTGAAGCGTTTTAGTGCAGTAAAAGAAATTGAGCTATTTCCTTTGTTGTGAGCGAAACTCCTTTAGATAAACTGTATGCAAATTAAAAACAATAATAGAAAGGCTTGTATTGCGAAACATTTCGTGCAAACGATTTGGCGGCCATTAGAAAAGAGACGGCACACGCCTTCTCTTTGGGTGAAAGAATTTGACTTCCAGCACCTCCGCCAAGGAGGAATCGCCGATTTGACGGTTTGATTTCTAGGAAACCAGAGCAAAGTGAGTTGCAATCTCTGTAAAGGGTGTTTTCCTGTTGATCTCGACGTGTTTCTTACAAAAACTGATCCGCCAGGCTGCTCTTTGAAATGATGTTTCGTTTTCAATTTGGGGACATTCGTATGGGAGTCAAACCTGGTCACAAAACAAGATTTTGTACCAGCTATGAGAGGGGTAAAACACGTGAAACCCGTGATTTGGACACGTGATCTGGTGGGTCTTTAATTTAAGGGGCAAGACACACTGCATACGATTCGATCCCAATGCGATCCGATTGTGACATTTGTGAGGCAAGATCCTCGTGAAATGATACTGTCTACATGAATCTGATGAAATCCTACTAGCTATGTTCACTATATTTGCAGTGAGATTCTGATGAACTTGTACTTTTTTGTATTGTATTGTATTGTATTGTGTTGTATTGTATTGTGTTGTATTGTATTGTGTTGTGTTGTATTGTATTGTATTGTATTGTATTGTATTGTATTGTGTTGTATTGTATTGTATTGTATTGTGTTGTATTGTGTTGTGTTGTATTGTATTGTATTGTGTTGTATTGTATTGTATTGTATTGTATTGTATTGTATTGCATTGTATTGTGTTGTATTGTATTGTATCGTGTTGTATTGCATTGTAACCACCCATTCACGTGGATTTCAGTTTCGATTTCCAAATTTTAGATTCTAACGAACGTGTAGGGGAAGACGGGGTAAAAAGCGCATGGGCGGGTAAGAAGCCCACCCCAATTATCTCATGAAATGAAGCAAATTTCAGTCTCATTTTGCCCATGAGACGAGCGTTAATGTCTAGCATTCGTCTCATGGGCAAATTTGACTGAAATTTTCTTTATTTCATGAGATAATTGGGGTGGGCTTCTTACCCGCCCATGCGCTTTTTACCTCGTCTTCCCCTACCAGTGATATTCTGACCATTTACAATTCTATTTTATAATGGCTACACATACATTCAAAAAAAATAAAAATCAACAGTTCTCTGATCTAACTACAAAGTCATCCATTATTTCATCCATTCACCATATCATCCAATAATAATTTGTTCCCCCTCTGTCTGAATTCAGCTCGCTGATGACGTAGGAGGCAAAACCAGAATGACGCTGTGGCGTTTTCCTGGAAATGACGTCACCGGTAAAGTGGCTCGCTGCGGAAAGATCGCTGGGACAGCTGAAAAAGTAACAGAGAGAGAGAGAGAGAGAGAGAGAGAGGGGGGGGGGGGGGGGGGGGGGGGAGAGGTTTTAGCGATCTCGTGGGGGTTCCGGGGTAGGGGTGTGGATGGGGTGTGAGGGTGTGTTTTTCGTACAAATAATTTCCCCACCTGGAAGATCTGTGCTTATTGTATTGTTATATTGTAACATTACATCTGTATTGCTAAAAATTCGGGACTTTGTTGGTGATGCACTGCCTCTGGGCATTGCCTCCAGGATCGTTCCCACCATCTTTATATCTACTAATGTCCCATATGTGTCTGTTCCAGACCGGAGGACGTTAATCAGAATTTCACCATCAAGATCTGCGATTGCAACTTCCTCTATAATCTATCACTCTCTTTGACTTTGCCTTTTCCTTTCGCTTACTGTTGCCCATCTACTAATCGCTTTGCCTTACTGGTCTATTTCCCTGACTTTTTTTTTGCTGGAAACTCTCACAAAGATTTACAATTTTTTTGAGCAGAGGCTCGGGGTACGGGCCTGTATCTCACATTCCCCAGGCTACGGATACGGCGCTCAATCACGGAACGCATAAATAGTGCGCAAATGTCTTTATAAACCACTAACATTAACTCTGACATGTTCTTAGCCCTATCCTTATTCCTTACCAAGCTGCGTTAAATATACGAAATAAGAAAAATGCATTTTGTTGACGAAAAATTCGACTAGGAAGAGTTACTATCCCTGAACATGGTCTGAAAGTTTGCAAGAATGCCGTACCTCTAGCCACTGTGATTTTTTTTTAGTTAGGCGCAAAACGGCAGCATATTATATTATATGTGTACAGTGGCACAGAGGTAACGCTTTCGCCTTGTGTCAAGTAAACCCGAGTTCGAACCTGGGTACAGGGGATTTTTTCTCTCACTTTGCACTAGGCCTTACGGTCTGAACGTGGAGTCTTTCGGGTGAGACGATAAACCGAGGTCCCGTGTGCCCATGCACTTAGCACACGTTAAGCCCAGTGGCAACGAAAAAGTTGTCATTTGTTCAAACATTTACCCCCCCCCCCCAACCCTCCCCCCTTTCCTTCCTCAACAGTCACAAAATAATTGCATGCAAAAAAAAAAAAAAAAAAAAAAAAATGGGTGGCGCGCCTCTGGCTGCGACGTGCTCTCCAGGAGGGAGCAACCCGAATTTCACAGAGACGCATCTGTGACTATGAAGTACCCCATCTGACCACCCACAATCTTCTCAGTCCTCATCAGTCAGCCTATAGGCCAGGGCACAGCACAGAGACAGTCCTGTTGCGAATTCTGAACGATTTACTTCTCTCTCTAGACGAAGACAAAGTTTCGGTTCTCCTACTCCTTGATCTTTCGGCAGCCTTCGATACAATCGATCATGACATGCTTATTTCTCGTCTTGAACAAAATTTGGGAATCACTGGAAACGTCCTCAAATGGTTTCGTTCCTATCTTCATGAAAGAAAACAAATAGTTGTAGTAAATGAAAACAAATCTTCTGAGTCAGTTCTTGATTTTGGCGTCCCACAAGGCTCCGTGTTAGGACCAATTTTGTTCATTCTGTATACCACCCCATTGACCCCCCTCATAGCGAAACACTCTGTCCGTCATGAAATGTATGCCGATGATACTCAACTCAATCATCATGCTTCACCGCTAGCTCACGACCAGCTTATTCACACTCTTCAAGACTGTGTCACTGAAGTGAAAACATGGATGTCAAACAATAAGCTTAAGCTAAACGATGACAAGACTGAAGCACTTAGAGTGCTTCCCCCATCTGTTGACTCTAGCTCTCTGCCCTCCACCATTGCCCTTGGAGATTCCAACATCCATTTTTCTGAACATATTCGCAACCTTGGTGCTTTCTTGGATGAAGACCTTTCCATGCAACATCATATCACTAAGATCTGCCAGGCTGCATACATCGAACTCAGGCGAATCAGCTCTATACGCCCCTTTCTCACGACCGAGGCAACCAAAACGCTAGTCAGTTCATACATTTTGTCTAGATTAGATTACTGCAACTCCCTTCTACTTGGTTGCCCACAGGCGCTTCTCAAACCCTTACAACAACTTCAAAACTCTGCTGCTAGAATGGTCTTCAAAGCCAAGCGTCTTCAACACACATCACCTCTACTTAAAGAGTTACATTGGCTACCCGTTCAACAAAGAATAAACTACAAAGCTGCCTGTCTCTGCTATCAGATCATATCAGGAACAGCACCGCAATACCTCTCTGAGCTTCTTGAAATTTACGTTCCATCTCGATCTCTCCGCTCAGCAAATGACAATAGGATCTTTCGAATACCAAAATTTAAACGTGATAGGCACGGTGGTAGAGCTTTTACATCATCAGCAGTCAAACTCTGGAATTCATTGCCTTCTGCTGTCAGACATAGTCAATCTTTAGCATCGTTCAAAACAAACCTGAAAACCCATCTGTTCCGGCAGTCTTTCCAATAACACCCCCATCTCCATGTGCACGTGTGCGTGTGTGTGTGTGTGTGTGTGTGTGTGTGTGTGTGTGTGTGTGTGTGTGTGTGTGTGTGTGTGTGTGTGTGTGTGTGTGTGTGTGTGTGATTGTGCGATGTGTGTGTGTGTGTGTGTGTGTGTGTGCGTGTGCGTGTGCGTGCGTGTGCGCGATGTATGTCCGTATGTTTGTATGTATGTAATTTTTGTGTGTGTGTGTATGTGTATGTATGTACATTATTTGTGAGCGTGTGCGCGAATGTGAGTGTGCGTGCGCCCACGGCCGCACTTCCAAGCAGGTGTGTGTGTGTGTGTGAGTGTGTTGTGTGTGTTCTGTGTGGGTATATCTGCTTGCATGTGTATGAGTGTATGCGTGCGCAGGAGAGATTGTGTTCACTAGAGGGGGGGGGGGGGGGGGGGAGGAGTGTGTGTGAGTATGTGTCTGTGAGTGTGAGTACACGTGAGTGCTTTGTGTATGTGAGTGCGCGTGTGTGTATGTGTGTGCGTGCGTGTGCGCGTGTTTGTACAAGTGTATGCTTGAGTAAGTTTGTGTGCGCTTCAGTGAGAATGTGTTTTCTGTGTGTTTGATGAAATGTATGTGGGTATGTTTGTGTGCAAGAACGCGTTCACGCTCGTGCGTGCACGTACGTGCGTGTGCGTCTGTTTTGCGTGTGTGAGTGTTTCAATACTGATTGTAAAGCGCTTTGTGCTCGATAAAAAGCGCTATATAAATATCCGTTTATTATTATTATTATTATAGGCCTACCTATATGACGCATCTGCGCTCCATTTGATAGGAAATTGTCTGAGCGATTGACGAAAAAGTACAAATCTCCTATTGTTTTCTCTCCCCCAGTTGCTGGGTGGAGAGGTGTATCACTACCACTCCAAACTGATGGCCAAGGATCCTTCTGGCAAGGGAGGGAAATTTGTCTGGCATCAGGATTATGGGTAAGTTTTTGTTTGTTTTTTCAATCATCGTTGTTGTATTCCAGATCATCATCAGATTCAACATCAGATTCATCATCAAATTCATCACCATCATTATCATCATCATCATCTCTCGAGGAATGAAAATCCGTTTCACGTCCTCCGGTCTGAAACAGACACATATGGGACATTAGTAGATATAAAGATGGTGGGAACGATCCTGGAGGCAATGCACGGAGACAGTGCAACTCCAGGAAAGTCCCGGATTTTTAACGATACAGGTGTATGAATCATCATCATCATCTCTCTCTCTCTCTCATTTTGTAAAGGCCTACTTCCCCCATCCCACCCCATTTCTCAACCCACATTACCCATGTGTTTCTTCTCTCTAGCTCCTGTAGGATATAATAAGCTACAGCAATGTTATTCGTGATGCTGAATAGCGCTTGTAAATTTTGTTTAATTAACTCCACCCCTCAATCGATCAATAGCTACTCTTCTGACCAGTGCCCATAATTATGCTGTTTCCAGATACTGGTACAAAAATGGATGCCTCTATCCCGACATGCTTAGCGTCTTCATTCCCATCGACCCTTGCGGCAAGGAAAATGGCTGCCTGGAGGTTTGAGATGTTCCTAAACTAACTGGTACATTAAGGCATTGCATTAATCAATACACGCGCGTATGTGCACGTGCATTCACAAGGGCATACACACGCACGCAGGCACACACACGTCAATTTAATACTAATAATGATAATGAATAATGCTTAAATAGCGCATAATCTTGAGGCTAAGCAACTCAATGCGCTTTCACTCACCATCCATACTACCAGCAACAAAAGATACACATTGTACCAACATCTCTAAATGACTAGCTCACGTAGGGGAAGACGGGGTAAAAAGCGCATGGGCGGGTAAGAAGCCCACCCCAATTATCTCATGAAATGAAGCAAAGTTCAGTCTCATTTTGCCCATGAGACGAGCGTTAATGTCTAGCATTCGTCTCATGGGCAAATTTGACTGAAATTTTGTTTATTTCATAAGATAATTGGGGTGGGCTTCTTACCCGCCCATGCGCTTTTTACCCCGTCTTCCCCTACTATCACTATGCATCTCTTACGAAATTAATAAATAAATACGTAAAAGAATGAATATAGCATTAATATAATAAAAAAACCGCATGTAAACATAACACAATCCACTGTCCCCTGCCCCCGCCCCCAACTCTCTCCTCTCTCATTTCACACTGGTAGGATTCTCTCTGCTGCACAGGTGGACAATCCGTGCAGCGGAGACAATCCGTGCCGCCACAGGGTGGGGCAGTGGTTACGAGAAGATTGGTGTCGACATTCTGGTGAAGCCCTGTACTGTTTCTGCATCAAGTGCAGCGTGTTTCCTTTCTCTCTCTCTCCCCCCCCCCCCTCCATCAATGCACCCCCCGCCCGCCACCCCCCCCCCCCCCTACTCCCGCACTATCTATCTATCTATCTGTCTGACTATCTGTCTCTGAACTCGATAACGTTCAGAATGAGGGGCCTAGGAGGCTCAAAATTTTGCACGCGTGGGATAGGCACAAAGGATATCTAGGCCAAGTTGGAAAGTGAAGGTCATAGGTCAAAGGTCAAGGTCACTGGAGCCGAACATGCTGCCGAGCACCTGGCACGATAACGTTTGAACGGGGGGACCTATAGGACGCTCAAATTTTGCATGCGAATAGGTACTTAGGATATCGAGGCCAGGTTCAAAAATGAAGGTCATTGGTCAAAGGTCAAGGGCACTGGAGTCGAAAAATGCTGCTGAGCACCTGGGCCTGTATTCTACATTGAGATAGTACGATAATTATCATCATGATATCTCTATTTTACTTACCCTTAGGGTAAAAATAAAGGTTTGTTGCCAGCTGCGAGGCGATCGAAGCACTGCAGCCAAAGATACTGCCGCGCGGTTGGTGATCTAGCGTCTTAACGCTCTAGGTTTTTTTTATCCGTTTGTTTTCCTCAAGATTCTGGCGGGGTCTCACAAGTGTGGGCGCGTTGACCACACGTTTGTGGCTGGACAGCAAGGGGCTGACCCTGAGAGAGTGGACCACATCAAGAACAAACTGACCCTCAAGTGCATGGAGATGCAACCAGGTGAGAGAATGCGAATGCGAATACGAATGCGAATGCCTGCATAACTTTTAACCTTTAAAAAAAATAAAAAACCCTCTTTCTTTATAAAGGGGTACCCTGACGGATACATTTTTTGCAAGAAACACGTCGAGATAACCAGGAAAACACCCGCTACAGAGATCGCAACACTCACTTTGCTCTGTTTCCTAGAAATCAAACCGTCAAATCGGCGATTCCTCCTTGGCGGAGGTGCTGGAAGTCAGATTATTTCAGTCAAAGAATGGCCGCCTGAGTTAGACCACGAAATGTCTACAATACAAGCTTTTTTTAAAATATATACAGTTTACCAAAAGGAGTTTCGCTCACAAAAAAGGATATAGCTCCGATTTCTTTTTACTGCACTACAAAGAAGAAAAAGCTTCAAGCACTCTCAGTGTCCTCCACCCACCCCGTCCAAAATGGCATCCATCTCCGGCAACTCCGCCAATGAGGAATCGCCGTTTTGACGGTTCGATTTCTAGGAAACCAGAGCAAAGTGAGCGTTCCGATCCTTGAAAAGGCTGTCATTCTGGTGACCTCGACGTGTTTCTTGCAAAAACTCATCCACCAGAGTGCCCCTTTAATAATAATGAACGATCTCAGTTCATAGAAAATGTTCCATATCTTTGTCCATCTTCTGTTGTCTCCCAACGTGCTAGTTTACTTGGTCTAAGCTAAGCTAAGTAGTGTCCATTTTGTTCGTTTATTAAGGTTATAGTACAGGTCAAGGTGTTCGGTCAATTAACCCCTTGACCGCCAGAGAAAATTAAAAACAAAATCATTGTAGACCTTCAAATCATGCAATGAATAAGGCAACTGATAGAGCCAATCTGGCAAAATGGCCTGGGGATGTATTTAACTTTCTTGACTGTATTAGAGCAAAGGTCAACATATCAGGGTTATTCCTCTTCATCTGATGACGTCATCAGTGATGTCATCAAGTCAGTATGTGATACGCTATAATTATTGCAGTCAAGGGGTTAAATCTGTTGGTGTCGGCTTCACCAAGAATGTTCTTCTATTATTTTGGATGGTCCTATCTTTCTGACTTATTGGGACCATTCTCCTGCCTTGTTTTCAAAAACAAATCTTCCAGATAATTTGTCTCCTTTGAGCTCCTCTGAAATCGGAATGTGTCGGCTGTACGCAGCGGGGAGACCAGTGAACACTGAAAACCGGACACATATATACCTACCTTACCCATTATGGCCATATGGCCCGGGAACGAAGAAGAAGAAGAAGAAGAAGAAGGATGGTCCTTTCAAGCCACTACCTGATTTTGACTGCCATAAGATTTAGTATTTTATAAGCTACATTATTATAATATTTTGGGGTTCGTTCGTTCGTTCGTCCATCTTATCTCTAGACGTCTGTCTCTATCTCTGTTTGTTCTCTCTCTGTCTCTCCCTCTGTCTCTCTGCCTGTGTCTGTCTGTCTCTCTCTCTCTGTCTGTCTCTGTCTCTGTCTGTCTGTCTCTCTCTCTCTCTCTCTCTCTCTCTCTCTCTCTCTCCTCTCTCCCTCCCTCTCTCTCTCTCTCTCTCTCTCCTCTCTCTCTCTCCCTCTCTCTCTCTCTCTCTCTCTCTCTCTGTCCTCTCTCCCTCTCTCTCTCTCTCTCTCTCTCCCTCTCTCTCTCTCTCTCTCTCTCTCTCTCTCTCTCTCTCTCTCTCCTGCTCTCTCTCTCTCTCTCTCCTCTCTCTCTCTCCCTCTCTCTCTCTCTCTCTCTCTCTCTCTCTCTCTCTCTCTCTCTCCCTCTCTCTCCACTCTCTCTCTCTCTCTCTCTCTCTCTCTCTCTCTCTCTCTCTCTCTCTCTCTCTCTCTCCCCCTCCCTCTCTCTCTCTCTCCCTCCTCTCTCTCTCTCTCTCTGTCTCTCTCTCTCTCTCTCTCTCTCTCTCTCCATCCCTCCCTCTCTCTCTCTCTCTCACTCTCTCTCTCTCCCTCCCCCCCCCCTCTCTCTCTCTCTCTCTCTCTCTCTCTCTCTCTCTCTCTCTCTCTCTCTCTCTCTCTCTCTCTCTCTCTCTCTCTCTCTCTCTCTCTCTCTCCTTCCCTGTTTGTTTCTCAATTTCTCTCTCCCCTCTAATTCTTCTTCTCGCTCTTACTGTCTCTCTATCTCTTCCCCACCCCCTTTCTTCTTTCCTTCTTTTTCTCCCCCTTCCATGTTATCTGACGGTTTGATTTATCTCGATGCATAATGGCCCTATAATAATAATAAAAATCTAGAATATTGCTGTTGCTAGGTGACGTGATGTTTCACCATAGCAACCTGCTGCACTCCAGCGGGCCCAACGTGTCGGACACCAAGCGGTGGTCCCTGGTGTGCTGCTACAACACCAAGGACAACAACCCCGTCATCAAACATCACTGCCCCCAGTACACTCCCTTGGACAGGGTTAGTTCGCGCAGACAGTATAAGACTCTCTGGTTCGTGTTAGAGTTTAACGAGTATATTATAATTATCATGGACACTACATTCAATATAGCATCCATGATTATATTAAGGTACTCTAGTTCGCGTTGCTGGTATGCGTGCGTGTGCATTTGGTACGGTATATTTAGTCCCCGAGCCTTGATGAATGGTCTATGACACAGTTGTCATAAATTTTCTGTGCGCGCGTGTGCGCATGATCGCGCACGCTCAAATCACGGGTCCGAACCCCAAGGCTATATATAAAACACTATTCAGTTACGTGCTGTTTTGTTGCGTTTTTATGTACTTACGTGCTGTTTTGATGCGTTTTTATGTATGTGTACAGCCGACACATTCCGATTTCGGAGTAGCTCGGCGATGCTGCGAGGGGACTTTGCAGCCGCTCGGCGTTGCACTTGTTATTTTTGTTTTTGGTACATTCTAGTCGTCACAGAGACTTAAATCTGTGAAATCAGTCGGGCTGCTCCCCCCTCCCCCGGAGACCACGTCGCCGCAAACGCAGCACCTACCCCCTTTTTTTTGGGGGGGGGGGGGAGGGAGGTTGATGGGGGAGGGGATGGGGGGCAGAGAGAGACAGAGAGAGAGAGAGAGAGAGAGAGAGAGAGAGAGAGAGAGAGAGAGAGAGAGAGTAGGATACGCACAGTAGAGATGCCGGAATGTCAAGATTTCTCCCTGTTTCTCCCTTTTTTCATCAAATACTTTGCTTTTACCAATTTCGTATTTTCTCTTTTGACTATGTGTCTCTAAATTGATTGCACATAATAAAATTTTCATCTTTTGTATATAGAAATAAAATACATATTTACTGTAAATAACAAATATATATTTGTAAATATATTTTTAAACAAATATCTAACGGCCAAAATTGGTTTTTATTAATAAATATAAAAATTATAATTTTTAACATAGTAGCCTTGAAATTTTAATACAACAGGGAGGGTTGTACTCGGGCCAGATAACAAACGAATTTTAACACAATATCTTATACATATATAGTTATTTAACAGGCATCTAAAGATACCACTAACTAATTTTATAATTTTTAACAGGATATTCCTCACAACACAACAAAACTTGTGCTTTTAGAATCCTTCTCCCATACATTTCTATGTTTTGTCCTCGTCTTTGTTTACGTCCTCTTACGTTTTTGTATCGTTTTTTGTTTATTTACGACTAACAAATGTCCCATATGTGCCTTCCCAGGTCGAGAGGACGTAAAATTCCAAATTTCATTCATTCACATAATAAAAATTATGTTCTTTGTGTGTGTTTGATTTTATTAATTTTTTTGCCTTTTTCTTTTGCTCAATTATCATGTATAAATGATGTATTTTTGTACTTACACAGTCTGTCATTCACCAAATATTCTTCATGAAATATTTCAGGAGCACGCTATAAGCGCTAGCTTGTTGATGCTCTCTTTTGCGTTCTGTAATAATATGTGTTGTTTGGAAATATGAATTGTTTACACCAGATGAATCCCTTGACCTACCGTACATACCGTGTGTATTTTCAGGTTCCTGACAGCGAGGTTCGTGAGTGTCGCAACTACACCGACATGAGCGACAAAGACTTCATGGATCCTGCCACTGACAACACAGTGAAAGTGACCGACAACTGAGACACACTGGGAACTAGAACGAAATCAATGAAAAGGGAGGATAACTGCAAAGCAACAAAGAGCCAAGGGAGACTATAACTGTCCAGTGTAGATAGAGTACCTTATCCATGTGAATATGAAGCTCCATGAGCAGAAGTGACGTCTGTTAAGTCCTTTCGCGGACATTTGTCTTCTCGCGGATACCATGATCTACAATAAGCCTAGGGTCTCCCATAGCCACATAATATTCTTGATCAGCCATGTCG
>CM065702.1:26846268-26848768 GCA_017654935.2 Phymorhynchus buccinoides
AAGAGAGTGACAGATTAGAGGAAGTTACAAGCACATAACTTCCAGAAAGCGGGGGAACTATTTTTACGAAGAACACCTCCCCCCGGTATCCCCACTGGGGGGGAGGGGGGGAGGGAGACTCCTGGAGGGGGCGGGATCGTCCAGCTCCACCATATGGAGGCACGAGGCATCCACCCACTGCCCCTGCGCTATGGGACAAATTGGAACGCCAGTTTGCTACCATGCAGCCAAGAAGCGAGGCTGGTAATGTGTTCACTGGTGTGTGTGTGTGTCTCTTTGTTCATGGCTGGCTGACTGACTCCATTTTCCATGCACACATGTTTCGCAATGAACATAATCCCTCCCTCCACCCCTAGCATAGTCACCCCTCCGAACTTTTCCAAATCATCATGCTAATGTATAAACAACTACGTCATTGGGCTACGTACGTAAGTCTAACTCGATCAATACGTCATCACAAAAGGGGTCAAAAAGTCAATTAAGTAAATGTTAACGCCTCGCGCAAGCACGTGCCGTGCACGCAGGCACGCACACGCACACACACACACGCACACACACACACACACACACACACGCACACGCACGCACGCACACGCACACGCACGCACACACACACACACACACACACACACACACACACAGAGCAGTGGCGTAGGAATAGGGAGGTCAGGGGGGCATCCTGATGCTAAAATTATGGCCGTCTTTAAATGTACAAGTAGGAGACCTATCAATTTTTTTCCATATCTCTGAAAGCAAAAACGTACACACAACACACAGAAAATCCATCCTAATTTAGAATTCACTGATGTGAATTCATTCGATTGAAATTGGAAGCCCTCATTAAAGACCCACCACGTCACGTGTCAGAACAATGGTTTTCACGTGTTTTCCCTCTTATAGCTGGTAAGAAATCTTAAGAAATTTTCCAAACATTAGAGGGAATGTGACACGTGACGTGGGGGGTCTTTAATGTTAGAGTTGAGGTCCTACATGAGTCAGCCCGATTTCATTGGTTCATACTTTGTTCTCAAAGGTAGGCTTACCTTTGATCCAAATTCTATGCCACAGTTTGAATTTTTGGTAAAGGTAAAGATGGGCCCCCCCCCCCCTGCATTTCTCGGTTAATTGTATTTGTCCGTTTTTGCCTTTCTTACCATGCATAAAGCTGTATTTTAGGAACATTTTCAGCTGTTTCTCTTTTTGGAATACTAACCCTAACCCTAACCCTAGCCCTAAACCTAACCCTCCCCCCCACTATGTACTGCAGTACACCGCGATTTGTGGTTCGTTGCGTTTTCCCGTCTTATAGGGTTAGGTTTAGGGCTAGGGTTAGGGATAGGGTTAGTATTCCAAAAAGGTTATTAGCTCAAACGGTTCCTAAAATACAGCTTTATGTATGGTAAGAAAAGCAAAAACGGACAAATACAATTAACCGAGAAATGTAGGGGGGGGGGGGGGGGGGGCACATCTTGACCTTTTTGTTAATTTGTTGTTAATGACAGTGAATTCCAAACTCGGAGGCATTTCCATTGACTTTTACTAGTACTATGGCAAAGGGGATTATTTGGCCTTTGGGGACCTTCCCCAACACGAGCTGTCGAACATTTCTTTGGCCAAGAGATTGGGGATACTTTGGGCAAGACTTCTTTCTTTACTTTACTTTATTTTTAACATTGTGCCCAATCCTCCCAAACAGTAATTGTTCCCTTTGCTATTTCAGAAAAAAATAATAACAAAGGAAAGAAAGAAAAGAAAAAGAGGTAGAAATTTAATGTAGTCCCATGCTATAGCTTTAGCTTATTCTCCCTTGACAAGCCTTCATTGCTTCCTTTACATTCAAAATATCGTCAGCTTGCCTCCAGACCCCCCCCCCCCCACCCTCACCCCAACCGAGCACTTAGAACTGCCCCATCCCCACCCTCTTCCATGACTGACTGATCCACCCCTGTACATGTTTGTATTTCAATGTGGGGGATATGTTCTTTCATTCATATATTTTAAAAAAATTGTTGATCGTTATTAAAAATACTGAATTATAAAGTGTTTTTGTAGCATTGATTAAGACGCGTAGCTTAACAAATCCATCTGACTTGCCCGTGACCCCCCCCCCCCCCCCCCCCCCACGTTTGCTGGCAATCCTGCCCCCCACCCGGCTTCAACATATTCCTACGCCGCTGACACACATACACACACACACACACACACACACACACACACACACACACACACACACGCGCACACTATCACAGACACAACATCATACACACACACCCTACACACGTACACACAACACACACACACACACACATATACAAACGTGCCCGCGCGCGCGCACACGCACACACACACACACACACACACACGCACGCAAGCACGCACACACACACACACACACACACACACACACACACACGCACATACACACACAAGGACACACACACACACACACACACACACACACACGCACGCACACGCACACACACACACACACACACAAGGA
>CM065702.1:26858768-26863768 GCA_017654935.2 Phymorhynchus buccinoides
GCGACCTCACCACAGGCCTGAGCCTCATCGTCGTGGGGCCCGTGCTGATAAACTGCTGCGAGGCCAGAGACACGCTCATCCTCGGCGTAGCTTTCGTGGCGATCCTGCTCAGAAACTTAGGCGTAGGGTTAACCGACCACACTTGGGTCATCTTCGCCGCTGTCGGCGTAGGAGCTTTCGGCGGGATTGCCAACTCCGTGCTCAAATCGTTAGCTTCGAAATGCGTGGATCTGGAAGAGCAGGGCCAAACGTTCGCGCTGTTCGCGGGGACGGAGACTCTAGCGAAGATCTTAGGGAGTGTGGTGTACACTTTCGTGTACTCCATGACGTGCGACTTCTACCCGGGGTTTCTCTTTCTGCTGATGGCGATCATGGCAGGGGGGCTGGTGCCCTTGGTGTGGGTGGTGCATCGCTGCAGACCCCGGAGACGCATGAGTGTGGTGGAGGCTTTCAGCGAGGAGATCTTGGAACAAGAAAAGACGAGCGTGACTTAGGTGATTTTGGGTATTTGGTATTTTATAGTCACAGAGGCGCCTCTGTGAAATTCGGGCTGCTCCCACCTGGAGAGCGCGTCGCAGCCAAAGGCGCGCCACCCATTGTTTTGTTTTGTTTTGTTTTTTGCATGTGATTTTTGGTGTGACTGATGAGGAAGGTGGTGGTAAATTTTGACCAAATGATAACGTTTTCGTTGCCATTGGGTTTAAACGTGTACTAAGTGCATGGGCACACGGGACCTCGGTTTATCGTCTCACCCGAAAGACTCCACGTTCAGACCAATACGGCCTAGTGCAGAGTGAGAGGAAAAATCTCCCGTACCCAGGTTCGAACTCGGGTTTATCGTGCACGAGGCGAACGCGTTCCCTCTGTGCCACTCTACACCCCATACACCCTAGAAGGACTGTAACTGTACACGCTTAGAACCTCGGTTTAAAAATAAATAAATTTGCTTGTATGTTACCACGGAAACAGTAAGGTTTAGAGCGGACCAAACAACTCAATGAATCAAAGGATGGAGAATTGTCCATCCCTAAAAGGCACACAAGCACTATCAAGGCCGCCTATCGTTGTTCATTGACATTGCCTTTACGTTTATGTTAGACATGTCAGTGCAAATCAACAGTGCATACGACGTCAAAGACTGTACAGGGGAAGATAAGCATCCGGTCTCTTTTCCCTATATGAGTAGTGAGGACAGAAACACTGGTTATGTCCCTTTTAAACAGGACACATTTTACACATCGATAGGCCAGTTGAATTCTCCGTTCAAGTTCCAGTCTGAGTTTTTGGATAGCCTCCACTGTGAAACGTGTATTGTCGCCACTAACGATAACTCTATCAGCCCGGTTCGCCGAGCTCTTAAGTAGTCCATCTTACCCTTTTAGAATATCTTTGACGACGTGACACAACTCAACACGATCCCAAGCAATGTCAGGGGCGTAGCACGCCCTGTAAAAGTGGTCAGGCTCTGTTTCCCAAGAAGCCTGCCTCCCCCCTCCCCGCCTTCCCCTCTCCCTGTCTCCCCCCCCCCTTCCCGCCTTCCTCCTTCTAAATAAACACGCAATCACATATCGTCTTCGATATTAAACAAGATGATCATGAATATTAGTTTGTGTGTGTGTGTGTGTGTGTGTGTGCGTGTGTGTGTGTGTGTGTGTGTGTGTGTGTGTGTGTGTGTGTGTGTGTGTGTGTGTGTGTGTGTGTGTGTGTGTGTGTGTGTATGTGTGTGTGTGTGTGTGTGTGTTGTGTGTGCGTGTGCGTGCATGCACGCGTTTGTGTGTGTGTGTGTGTGTGTGTGTGTGTGTGTGTGTGTGCGTGTGTGCGTGCGCACACGCTGGTAAAGTATTGAGGGAATAAGACTGGGGTGTTGAACAACTTTGTGGATGATAGCTGACAATATTTTAAATGTAAACGAAGCATTGGAGGCCTCTCCTGGGAGAATAATGTGTGAAATTTACAATCCGCATTGTCCTTAGGTAAACCCTGGCACGGAATGATATGACGTAGGCCAATATGAAATGAAAGGTTTTGGAATGACTCATAAATTTCCATTTTTTTCAGACAGGGTGTGTGTGTGTGTGTGTGTGTGTGTGTGTGTGTGTGTGTGTGTGTGTTTGTAACTCTGGTCACCCCCCCCCCCCCCCCCTTTCCCCTTATCCGCCTCTGTCGAAAGAATAAGTAGAAAAGATGAAGAACTAATTACCATTCACAACATTACCTATATCTTCATTTAAACAGCTCTTGAATGTCAAGAAGAACTCGAGTTTCAAACACTTAACAGATTCAATGGACATATCTTGCATTACTCTTACTCTTACCTTGCTATCTTATTAAAAAAAATGTCAGGCCATGTGCAACGCTATGCTGTAGGTGTGGCAAAGCAACCCGAAAAAAACATCACTTTCATCATGATGCAAGGATTTAGACCAAATGCCAAAGTTGATTGTATTCTTTTCTATTCTGATTAGTCTGGGTTGCAGGTTTACGACACATAACTATTACCTTCTATCCCTTCTAGCTCAGGGCGGGACATACGGGGGGGGGGCTTAGGGGGCTGCAGCCCTCGCCCTTTTTCCTAAAAAAAAAGAAAATTCATGTCGCCGAGCGGCAGCTACATTTCCTCGTGGGCTATGCCTAGCAGTGTGGAAGCAGCATGATATGTACTTAATGATACAAAGCATGTTTCAATAGGGGTATGAACAGTAATGGCATTAGTCCTTTATTTCGTGCCCAGATTGCACTATTTTGCTTCTCGGATTTAAAAAAGTTCTGGGGGAGCATGCCCCCGGACCCCCTTAGGGGTCTTGGTGCTTTGCAGCTTCGATTAATCAGCCCACACTCCTCAAAAACTTAGGTCTGGTCCTGTAGCTAATGTTATGTCTTTAATAGTCATGACGAAGTGACGTGTGGAAGAATCCACATCCCCAAAGCGTGCAGGTTTGTTGATTATTTTTGTGTGTGTTTGTTTTAGGGAAAAAAAGTGGTCAGGCCTTGGCCTGAAGGCCTGACCTGGATGCTACGCCCCTGAATGTATTATATGTAGGTCAATGCAAAACAATGCAATACAATATCGATACAATGCCCTACAATACGAAACGAAACTAAAAGCTATGAAACGATGTTACACCCGATCTGTGATATTGCATTACGGGTAATCCAGCTGCTCATTCCATGCATAACTGCCCCCAGATTTGCAATCCTCAG
Source organism: Phymorhynchus buccinoides (assembly GCA_017654935.2). Taxonomy (NCBI): domain Eukaryota; kingdom Metazoa; phylum Mollusca; class Gastropoda; order Neogastropoda; family Raphitomidae; genus Phymorhynchus; species Phymorhynchus buccinoides. Next base: position 26,861,970 of record CM065702.1, read on the forward strand.
TATGAATAATATGATTATCAAAGAAGCGTTCCCTAAAACACCCCAGAAATATAAAACATCCACTAGGTTTAACAAACCGGGAAATAACAACCAGTTCGACACATGAAGAGGCCGCGAGGCCCAAATATCTTTAAAGGGACACCCTGACCGATGAGTTTTTGCAAGAAACGCGTCGAGATCACCAGAAAGACAGCCTTTTCAAGGATCGGAACACTTACTTTGCTCTGGTTTCCTAGAAATCGAACCGTCAAAACGGCGATTCCTCCTTGGCGGAGTTGCCGGAGAGAGAAGCCATTTTGGACGGTGTGGGTGGAGGACACTGAGAGTGGTTGAAGCTTTTTCTTCTTTGTATTGCAGTAAACAAATTAAAAAATCAGAGCTATTTCCTTTGTTGTGAGCGAAACTCCTTTTGGTAAACTGTATACAAACTGTATAAAAAGGCTTGTATTGTGGAAATTTCGCGCAAACGATTTGGTCTAAACTCAGGTGGCCATTAGAAAAGAGAAGACACATGCCTTCTCTTTCATTAAAATAATCTGACTTCCAGCACCTCCGCCAAGGAGGAATCGCCGATTTGACGGTTTGATTTCTAGGAAACCAGAGCAAAGTGACTGTTGCGATCTCTGTAAAGGGTGTATTCCTGGTGAGCTCGACGTGTTTCTTGCAAAAGAGCATCCGTCAGCGTGCCCCTTTAATGACCTGACCTGACCTACCTTGGTATTTCGAGGCGAGATGAAAGTACAATTTAGAGAAGCTTTCTATTGTTTATTTATTTCAAGCCTTGATCGATAGCTGTTGAAATGTGAAAGATAATTGAATTCTAGTGCACGATATTGAACATTGCACTTGCATGCGCTCTCTCTCTGTCTCTCTCTCTCTCTCTCTCTCTCTCTCTCTCTCTCTCTCTCTCTCTCTCTCTCTCTCTCTCTCTCTCTCTCTCTCTCTCTCTCTCTCTCTCTCTCTCTCTCTCTCTCTCTCTCTCTCTCTCTCTCTCTCTCTCTCTTCCTTTCGTACTCCCCCTCTTTTTTGTCTATCTTGTTTACGTATTTTATTTTATTGTCTAAAACCACTTATATGTGAATAGACATTAAATTGAAGAACACACACAGACACAGACACAGACACACACACACAGACACAGACACAGACACACACACACACACACACACACAGACACACACACACACACACACACACACACACACACACACACACACACACACACACACACACACACACACACACACACACACACACACACACACACACACACGCACACGTGATGACCTTGTTAGAAGCTCTCCAACATCAGTATTTTTGTTGATTCTGAAAGATCAGTAAGCCTATGTAGGGGAGACTAGCAAGATTGTAACGTGTGGGGGAAAATATACCGAGTTATTGTTCCTGATTCTCTACATGACGCTTGTATTGAAATTATACTGGTTCTTTGGTCAAAGACATCTGTTCTTTATCAAGCCATCTGGGTCAATCTCAATGTTTATTTCTTTGCGAGTTCTCGACGTTTTGCTAAGTTGGATCAGTTTGTAACCCCTCTTTCTATTTAAAGTGTTTGCAAATCGTTCACTAGCTTCGCTTCACTCTTCGACTGACGCCATTGTTGCTATGGTATTTGACCGAGTAATAAGTCGAGGTAAACAACTCTAATTTTCACGAAGTGCTCTCCCCTAGTTCCCCCCCCCCCTCCTTCTTAAAATCGTCTGTTGGATCGCATGGTACGTATTCAGTGTGACTGGACCTTAAAGGTGCACCCTGACGGATTAGTTTTGGCAAGAAACACG
>CM065702.1:26868768-26883768 GCA_017654935.2 Phymorhynchus buccinoides
CATTATAATTATATAAATGTGTTAGTCTTTACAGGAAGGTAAAGCCATGATGTTTGGTAATTCACCGTTTAACAATGTAAAACAAAAAAAGAAATAGACGATCATTCCCTGACAAGTAGAGGGGAGCGTGGGGTAAAGGACCCCGACCCTGGGGTAAAACGCCCGTACCAATAATAGCCTAAGTTAGGGTAGCTTTTGATCAAACATCCAATCGGCCAAATCAATTTCCAGTTTTTCATTCCTTCATTATCTTCCAACTTTCCTGAAAATGTAATCGAAATCGGAAGAAAAAAAAGAAGCCTCAAAGCGAGGTAAATGATTTTTGTCCGCTTCTTGTTGGATTTTTGACCATAAGCTCCCTTACTAATAATAATGACCTCTTTCTGCCATGTTCATGAGTAAAATGACGTCATCGATGATGTTGAAGCTTCAATGTCAAGGTATTATGGAATGCATTTTTTTTATATAGGGGAAGATGGGGTAAAAAGCGCATGGGCGGGTAAGAAGCCCACCCCAATTATCTCATGAAATAAAGAAAATTTCAGTCAAATTTGCCCATGAGACGAATGCTAGACATTAACGCTCGTCTCATGGGCAAAATGAGACTGAAATTTGCGTCATTTCATGAGATAATTGGGGTGGGCTTCTTACCCGCCCATGCGCTTTTTACCCCGTCTTCCCCTACTTTAGAACAGGCAAGAGGAACCGATGTTATAAGACAATTTTGCCAGATTGTTTGAAATAGGTATCTTTTCTAAAAAAAATAATTCTCAAGGCAGTGAAGAGGTTAATGGGTGGGGCGTTTTAACCCGTGTGTGTGTCTTTTACCCCAGCTCCCCATGCGCACTGTGAGTGCACGCAAGGTAGAGAAACACACTCGGGTAACAATAAACAAAAAAAACCAGCATGCATTTACGTACACAGTATAAAACGTGCACACATTAAAGGGGCACCCTGACGGATACGTTTTTTTTGGCAAGAAACACGTTGAGATCACCAGGAAAACACCCTTTACAGAGATCGCAACAGTCACTTTGCTCTCGTTTCCTAGAAATCAAACCGTCAAATCGGAGATTCCTCCTTGGCGGAGGTGCTGGAAGTAAAATTCTTTCAGTGAAAGAGAAAGCACGTGCCTTCTCTTTTCTAATGACCGCCTGAGTAAGACCAAATCGCTTGCACGTAATTTCCACAATACAAGCCTTTTTATACAGTTTTTATGCAGTTTACCCAAAGGAGTTTCGCTCACAACAAAGGAAACAGCTCCAATTTTGGTTTTACTGCACGACAAGGAAGGAAAAGCTTCAACCACTCTCAGTGGCCTCCACCCACCCCGTCCAAAATGGCTTCTCTGTCAGGCAACTCCGCTAAGGAGTAATCGCTTGACGGTTTGATTTCTAGGAAACCAGAGCAAAGTGAGTGTTCCCATCCTTGAAAAGGCTGTCTTTCTGGTGACCTCGACGTGTTTCTTGCAAAAAAACTCATCCGTCAGGGTGCACCTTTAATTAAACCCAGGCCTATACGTATACATACGCAGTACTCGCATGGCATAGGCTTACATAAGTACATGTTTACTTACTACACATACGAATGCGCATAGGGCCTATAGTATATACATAAACAAACATTGCGTACATTGTATATAAACAGTAGGGTAAGACGGGGTAAAAAGCCCATGGGCGGGTAAGAAGCCCATGCCAATTATCTCATGAAATAAAGCACATTTCAGTCACATTTTGCCCATGAGATAAGAAGCCCATGCCAATTATCTCATGAAATAAAGCACATTTCAGTCACATTTTGCCCATGAGATAAGAAGCCCATGCCAATTATCTCATGAAATGAAGCAAATGTCAGTCGAATCGGACGAACGCTAAACATTAACACCCGTCTCATGGGCAACATGTGACTGAAATAATGCTTTATTTCATGAGATAATAGGCATGGGCTTCTTACCAGCCCATGGGCTTTTTACCCCCGTCTTACTATATAAACAGTATAACACAGTGAACGTACTCTTACAACAGGTGATACTAAGGTATGTAAAGAAGAAGGCATAAAGTCACAGAAAGCATAGCACAATCAAGGCATGTTTTGTTGTTGTTGTAGTTGTTGTTGTAAGGATATCGCAGAGTAAAGCACATAACCATGTCAGTAACAAATGATAAATCGTTCAGACGAAGCACACATATAATATAACATCATATAAACGTATCAGGTTTAAAAAAATGAAGAAATCGCATAAAACTAACACCCCTCCATCTACCTACCCACCTACCTACCTACCTACCGCCCCCCCCCCACCCCACCCCCTAACTAATGTTAATGCTTAGTGTCCTCTCGGTTGCGAAGAACCATATAGGACATTTCTTTTAAATAATAATCCCCCCTCCTCCTTTTTATTTTTCCATTTTATATCGTTCTCCACATGCACACAACTAACTTCAATCGCATGACCACCCAACTGTGATTTTTGGTATTTGGTATTTGGTATATTTGGTATTTGGTATTTGATATTGAGTATTTTTGGTATTTGGTATTTGGTATTTTTGGTATTTGCTATTTTTGGTATTTGGTATTTTTGGTATTGGGTATTTGTTTTGGGGGGTATTTGGTATTTTTGGTATTTGATATTTTTGGTATTTGGTATTTTTGGTATTTGGTATTTTTGGTATTTGGTATTTTTGGTATTTGGTATTCTATAGTCACAGAGGCGTCTCTGTGAAATTCGGGTTGACGTTGCCCTGATGACGTCTCTGAGGCATAAACCTGTGAAACGTTACTGTTTACACGAAAAAAGATGCAACAAAAAAGAAACACCCACAAGGTGCTGATGGGACCACAGAGATGCAACCAGCCTCGCCTGCCCTATCAACACGAGAGCAGCCCTGCTTCCAGCCTCGGAAGTCCGTGTTGCGTTACACTGGGGAGCAGGCACACACACACACACACACACACACACACACACACACACACACACATACACACACACACACACGGGACATTCCGTTAAGATAAAAAATATGTTTAATTCATTTAAGGACAGGTTTAAAATTATGGACTAGCTTCGCACTGGATCATCTATTGACCTATTTCATGCACGTTCAACTCGTGAATTTTACTCTCATTTTTAACTTGAATTATTCATTGAACTCAGCTGTTGTTGGAGAGAGAGAGGTGATTGTTTTCCATTGTCAGTCAGTACTCGTCAAAGCCAGATACAAGGCGAAAATGTGTACTTTTATTCAATAATACATTTTAAAAATGAAATCTTGTGTTTTTGTGTTTTTTAGTCTGATCATATATATATATATATATATATATAAATTAAAATTAAAAACAAGGAGTTCGAGTGCTTTTTATGGGTGTTTATTCATCCCAAATTTTCGCAGACTTTGCGCCCGCTTCGTCAGGGGATTACTGCAACAACAATATTACATGCCACATTATAATATGTCTTAAAACAAAAGGAATATTTAAAATCCAAAAACAAATATATATATATATTCTTCAGATGTATATATATATATATTGTAGAAAGTCTTCTAGCTCAGTTTGAATGTTCACTGTGGACATACTTTGCAGGCCGATATGCAGACTGAAGAGTCTTTCTCAAAGACGAAACAGCTGTCTTTGCATAGGCATTGTCTATCTCCCCCATTGGGAGAAAAAGTAAATCAGCACATTATTTTCTTTTATTCTTTTCAGAACACAGAATAAATTGTAAAGTTAAAATTAAAGTTATTCAGTTTCTTTCGTAGGCTCACAAACTTAAATATTGGACACAAAACAAGTTTTTTTCAAGCAAGCTATATATATAAGAGGAAAGTTTAATGGTGTGGTTGTTTTTTCTTCTTCAATTCTTGTACGTTTATATATACATATATTTTTTTTTTTATAGTTAAAATAAGTTATATATATATATAGTCATTATCTGAAGGAAAAACCCACAACAAATCCTTCGTTAGTTCCAATTTTATTCCAAGCTTTCGAGGGGGTAACCCCTCTTTTTCAAGGTACAGAACTGACAAAGGTAGAAACACCACGTAAAAAAGACTTATGACGTAGAACGATGACATTCCATAGAAACTAAGCCAACTACAATGACGTATCCTTAAACTTTATCATTGCCTTGTCAACACTCCCCCCCCCCCCCCCACACACATCACCCTCTCCCTACCCTCTCTCCTCTCTCTATAAAAAGTGAAAATGTAGGATAAGTCAATACAATTATGAAAAATGAAGTGACAATTAAACCCTATTTAATGAAAAAATGTTTCTTCTAAATTAAAACCAATATGCTAAAACTAAAGACACGATTTGTTTATCAACAAAAGGTATTATTAGGCCTGAGCAAAAAGTCTATGACTCCAGTGAATGGAGTGACGTAGAAAAGCAATGAATGGATGAGGCAAGTTTTGAATGGAGACAGATAGATATATAGACACACAAAAATAACCAGGCAGACAGATATACATAGGATGCATGCCAGCATGCATATAAGCAGATACTGTACGAATAGAAGGCGACACAAAAGCAATACATAGGGAATAATCAGTCGTTAAGTAGAGGCAAATCACTAATTGAGACACCGCACTGCAGAATTTCGTCAATTCTTAAAAAACCAATGAGGATACAATGAGCAGCTTAGGACGATGATTTGATCGCGAGAGAGAGAGAGAGGGAGATGAGTCCCTCCCCCCCCTCTCTCTCTCTCTCTCTCTCTCTCTCTCTCTCTCTCTCTCTCTCTCTCTCTCTCTCTCTCTCTCTCTCTCTGTCTCTCTCTCTCTCTCTCCCTCTCACTACGCCCAACTAAGAATATCGCGCGCTAAGCCCCTACTGGTTTGATTGCCCCCCCTGGCGGTCAAATCATCGTCCTAAGTTGACCATTGAAACACGATTAAAAAAAAGAGTTTTGGTCCCAACACCAGCAACCCTCGGGGAGGAATGGTGTAAGTTCATATCATTAGGCAACCATCAGAGGAGACACTGCACTGCAGATTTGTGTCCATTCTTCAAACCACAATGCGGACAAAATCGAGACATTGTCAAAAAAGAAAGAAAAAGGTTTTTAGTCCCAACATTAACAATCCATAGGAACAATCCATGTAAGGACACCGTTAGGTAACCATCAGAGGAGACACTGCACTGCAGAATGTTGTCCATTCTTTAAACCACAATGAGGACAAAATCGAGACATTGCTAAGAAAAAAAAGGTTTTTAGTCCCAACATCAACAATCCACAGGAACAATCCATGTAAGGACAGGACACCGTTATGCAACCATCAGAGGAGACACTGCACTGCATAAATTTGTCTATTCTTTAAACCACAATGCGGACAAAATCGAGACATTGTCAAAAAAGAAAAAAAAAGGTTTTTAGTCCCAACACGTTAGGCAACCATCAGAGGAGACACTGCACTGCAGAATTTTGTCCATTCTTTAAACCACAACGAGAACAAAATCGAGACATTGTCAAAAAACCGAAAGGTTTCTAATCCCAACATCAACAATCCATAGGAACAATCCATGTAAGGACACCGTTAGGCAACCATCAGAGGAGACACTGCACTGCAGAATGTTGTCCATTCTTTAAACCACAATGGGGACAAAATCGAGACATTGTCAAAAAACCGAAAAGGTTTCTAATCCCAACATCAACAATCCATAGGAACAATCCATGTAAGGACACCGTTATGCAACCATCAGAGGAGACACTGCACTGCAGAATTTTGTCTATTCTTTAAACCACAATGCGGACAAAATCGAGACATTGTTAAAAGAAAGAAAGAAAGGTTTTTAGTCCCAACATCAACAATCCATAGGAACAATCCATGTAAGGACACCGTTAGGCAACCATCAGAGGAGACACTGCACTGCAGAATTTCAGTTGAATTTTTAAACAACGATGACGATGCAATCCAATCACGATAAAAAAAACAAAAAACAAAAAACAAAAAACGTTTTAGTTCTAATACCAGCAATCCACAAGGAGCACTCAATGTGGCAACCCACCAAAAGTAGACACTGTACTTCTCAATTATTCTTTGAAAATGAAGAATGTTAGGTCGGCAAGAGGCAATCCAATAAAGGACACACTACAAGGTTTTGCTGATGTGTACATTACAAAGAGCACAAAAGATTTAAAGACACGATGGAAAAAAAATGGTTGGTTAAAATAAAGTACACAATATAGGTTTCTTGATAGATTGTCAGTTCGATTCCTGAAAAAAAGTACATTTCTGTTGTTGTTTTGGGCGATGAAGTGAAAGCATGTTATAATATTGGCATACACACACTGTAATAATAAAAATATTGAATGGAAAATTCACAATATTTTGGCATAATTAAAATATAGGGGAAGACAGGGTAAAAAGCGCATGGGCGGGTAAGAAGCCCACCCCAATTATCTCATGAAACAAAGAAAATGTCAGTCAAATTTGCCCATGAGACGAATGCTAGACATTAACGCTCGTCTCATGGTCAAAATGAGACTGAAATTTGCTTCATTTCATGAGATAATTGGGGTGGGCTTCTTACCCGCCCATGCGCTTTTTACCCCGTCTTCCCCTACACAGAAACAACTTCTTATTAAACGGAGAAATAAAAGCTACGGTCGCAGATCACTCTGACTAAAAAAACAACGCTACGTTGTAACAGAAACAAATATGGTTGTGAAAATGTATCATGTTTTACCGAAACACATTCCGTCGACGAAGTTTCTAATTACGATTTTGTTGTACGATTTTGTTCCAACACACACACACACACACACACACACACGCGCGCGCGCGCGCGCAAGAAACATTTGAGCTTAAACACAGAGGGGAAAAGGTCACATAGTTCATTTAATTAATTGTGGTCCGCATTTCTGAAATAGTTCTTGTGGCATACATTTTCTTCCTTTTGTGCAAAGATATTAAGTAAATGGGTTACATTGTGGTCCGCATTTCTGAATTAGTTCTTGTGGCATACATTTTCTTCCTTTTGTGCAAAGATAATAAATAAATGGGTTACATTGTGGTCCGCATTTCTGAATTAGTTCTTGTGGCATACATTTTCTTCCTTTTGTGCAAAGATATTAAGTAAATGGGTTACATTGTGGTCCGCATTTCTGAATTAGTTCTTGTGGCATACATTTTCTTTCACTTGTGCAAAGATAATAAATAAATGGGTTACATTGTGGTCCGCATTTCTGAATTAGTTCTTGTGACATAAATGTTCTTTCACTTGTGCAAAGATAATAAATAAATGGGTTACATTGTGGTCCGCATTTCTGAATTAGTTCTTGTGACATAAATGTTCTTTCACTTGTGCAAAGATAATAAATAAATGGGTTACATTGTGGTCCGCATTTCTGAATTAGTTCTTGTGACATAAATGTTCTTTCACTTGTGCAAAGATAATAAATAAATGGGTTACATTGTGGTCCGCATTTCTGAATTAGTTCTTGTGACATAAATGTTCTTTCACTTGTGCAAAGATAATAAATAAATGGGTTACATTGTGGTCCGCATTTCTGAATTAGTTCTTGTGGCATACATGTTCTTTCCTTTGTGCAAAGATAGCACGTTCATCTTTCTTTGTGTTGCACACAAAAAAGTAGGACCTGCATTCACAATTCACAACTGCACCTTGTACAATGGGACGTGTCGTGATCACCAGAGTTAGTGTTCTTTGCGTTTCCCTAGAGTTTCTCCAGAGCTATTGTTCTTCGAAGTATCTCAGCGGGCACCAAAGGAGCAGCCGTATATTTGGGAGATGCAAAGGGATGTAATCACAGACCCGTGGCAGCCATGTCGTCACATACCATAACTGAGTAGGCTAAGATAGCTGCTCGTTGAAAAGAGCTGACGAAAAGAGCACACGATCAGCATCACTCATTAACAGACACAAAAAAAACACACATTTATAATCAACATAGTACAAATCTCCTCCAGGGAGATAATTCGTTCACAAAAACACACCCACTAAGCTATAAATAGCATACAAGGGAATTGGGTCATACAAGGGTTATTTCCCTTTGACCAATGATTTTAAAGGAAGCCATGATGCAAATAGGGAATGATTTGCAAATAAAATAAGTGAAATTTATGAGAGAAAAAAATGATTGACCACACAAACAAATAATTAAGAAGATTTAAAATAGCTAAAATTAAAATTTGGCCCCACCCCCCCAAAAAAAAGCAGAAGAAAAAAAGCAGCTCCTAGCTTTATGCGAAGCGTCCTCAACAAAACTTTCTTAAATAACAAACAGATAAATATAAATCGATAAAGCTTTGAAGTAGGCTAAAAAGCACGAAAAAGAAGTAGAAACAAATTCGCGTTAGGTAGTTGAGGTAAAATAACTTAACAACAACAACAAATTAAACTCACACAAACAGGCTATATAAAAAAACAAGCGCGAAATCGCAATAGTTTATGGCACGCGATCTATTGTTACCACTCCAATCATGAGTTACCTCCCCTGGCTTTTCAATAATTTTAATCTGTAAACCAGAATGTTATCTCTGCACCATTTCGTAACTTTTTATATCTTTTGGAAAACATTTAAAACTATGTATCCTACTTATACTCATCAAAAGAAGCACCGCATACTCGTCGTGTCTGTATTACATATGTTTATTATTTTGTACGCTTTTAAAATACATCATTTTAAACAGCGGCCAGAAGTGTAGCCTCGATTTGAAGTGCGACAATTTTGGACCGACAGACCGACCGACCGACAAAGTGAGTTATAGGTTTGTGGCTTGAGCCACAAACAAAAATCAATTCACTTTTTCACCGTGTCAATAAGAGCTACCCGCTAATAGGACGTTAGTCCAATCATCAACGCTTTCTTATTTCTTTTTTCTTTTCTTTTTTTTTAAAGGAAGGGGTTCTTCGCGTTTTACCTTTTAAAGTCACACATACAAGGGTATTTTATACGAAGCGGTGGCAGTTTGAGGCCATTTAAGACTATAAATATCTATCGTTTAACCCTTTCACCGCCAAAGTCGCATTTTAGCACCACAGTGATTCAACACCTATGTCACTAAAAGCCATCAAATTGGGGTCTATTATCCAAAGACCCTATTGTCTTAGTTTTGGGAAGTAAGGATAGACCTTATTTTATATACATCACAGAAGAATCCCCAATACTGCAGAAGAATTTTGTTCTCTACCCAGGTAAATTTAATGGAAATTTTTGCCTAAAATATGGCTGGCGGTGAAAGGGTTTAAAACTCGGGACTTTCCTGGCATTGCAGTACCCCCAGGATCGTCCCCCCATATTTATATCTGTTAATGTCTCACATGTGCCTGTTCCAGGCCTTGAGGGACGTTAATCTGATTTTCATTTTAGGCCACATTTCTTCTAAACACACGCCGCGAACGCCTCTCCCTTTCCCTTTCTAGCCGAGAGTAGACGTTCCGCCGATCCAAAGGATCGGTTGTTATGCCTTTAAGAAGTAATCTCCTTTTCAGAAGGGTAACTACTGGGCGTAAACCGATGCCCCCCCCGCTCCTGTTTCGTTTCAAGCGCTAACGTCTTTCTCACAAAAGGGGCCCACTTCTCTTTCTTTAAAGACCCACCAGGTCACGACGCGTCAAAATCACGGGTTCCACGCGCTTTCCCTCTTACAGCTGGTAAAAAATCTTGTCTTGACCAGGTTTGACTCCCATACAAATGTCCCCCAATTGAAAAGGAAACATCATTTTAATTAAAGAGCAGCCTCAATTTGAAGTTGGGGACATTATTTTGTATGTGTGGGTCACAGCTACCCAGAAAAACACACACCAAGGGACTTAAACCTGCAACCGGAGTATAAAAGGCGAGTAGCGCTACGCGCGCTCACCATTTGAACCACTGCAGGCCACAGAAGCGGGTCTTCACCTCTTTTCCCCTCTATAGTGCGAGGGAGAAGACTTGGCGCGCCGCGTCAGATGTGTCGGAGTATCGTTACCCGATCCTATGGATCGGTTGATAGGCCTTTAATCGTGGTGTGTCAGTGTGTCTCTAAACCAGAATCATCTCCTCCCCAGCCGTCGTAGTAGCAACCACCCCACAAGTGGTCGCCGACCTCTCGTTCACGAAATGAACGCTGTCCTCCCTGGTACTCGTCAAAGCCACGTCCTCGCCTAAAGCGATCGCCGTGGAATCAACCGGCTCCTTGGCTACCACCACAACCGCCGAAGCCACCCCTACCCCTTTCCGACACAGCACTCCTCCCGACGACGACAGCAACGACGGTCTTGAAGAAGAAGAAGAAAAGGATATTTTCGAGTCCCCAGAGGCATTAATTCCGCCGTTTTGATTCTCCTCATCCGCCTGGCTCTGACCTTGACCTTCCTCGTCGATCCGTTCCAGTTCTCGGTCCCGGCGCGCCAACCCGTACTGCACGTGCGTGTAGTAGAGCACGAAGTTGCTGACGATGATGGGCACCGTGAAGGCGATCATCAGCAGCCCCGCCACGGCGCAGCACGAGCCGATGACGTAGCCGGCAGCCGACTGGGGGAACATGTCGCCGTAGCCCACGGTCGTCATGGTCACCACGCTCCACCAGAACCCTACGGGGATGTTGGGGAACCCGTTCTGACCTTCCGCGAAGTGCATGAGCGTGGCGAAGACCACCATCCCGATGAGGAGGAAGACGAACATGAGCATGAGCTCGTTGACGGAGGCCTTGAGGGTGTAGAGCAGGATCCACAACCCGGGCACGTGGCGGATCAACCGGAAGATCCGGCAGAGCCGGAGCATGCGCAGAATGAACATGAGGTCCATCACGGCCATGCCTTCGCGCTTGATGGGGTCGAACATGAGGAAGATGAGCTCCACGTAGTCGGGGGAGATCGCCACGAAATCGATCACGTTTTGAAAGGACCGGAAAAAGTTCAGCTTGCTGGGAGCGCAGATGAACCTGAGAAAGTACTCCAACGTGAAAAAGATCAGGCAGCACAGGTCCATGATCAGCAAACTGGGGTGAGGCAACAGCTTGTCGTTCCCCATTCTGACAGAAGCGCTTCCATTCCCTCCAGAACCCCCGTTCACATTCTGAAACCCTTTCTTAAAGCCGGGACTGTGGTAAGGACTGTTGATCCCATCCGTACCCATAGTAGTGGTAGTGGTAGTCGTCGTCGTCGTTGTAGTAGTAGTAGTTGTAGAAGTTGTGGATGTGACGTTGTTGTTGTTGTGGTTGTGGTTGTTGTTGTTGAGGAGGTCGTCGTGGTGGTCAGAGTCCAGATATTCCAGGTTGAAGAAGCGGTAAACTCCAGCGAATTGTCGGACGTCTTGGGCCCTGACTCTGAAGAGGGGGTGGGTGTCGGCGCAGAACGAGAAGATGGACACGAAGACGAAGATGATGGAGATCCAGGCGTACACCTGTGCAAAAACAAACAACAACGAAGAAAGCGATGCATTAAAGGGGCACCCTGACGGATGAGTTTTTGTAAGAAACCCGTCGAGATCACCAGGAAAACACCCTTTACAGAGATTGCAACATTCACTTTGCTCTGGTTTCCTATAAATCAAACCGTCAAATCGGCGATTTTTATACAGTTTATCGAAAGGAGTTTCGCTCACAACAAAGGAAATAGCTCCAGCTTTTTTTTTTTTACTGCACTACAAAAAAAGAAAACGCTTCAACCACAATGAGTGTCCTCCACCCACCCCATCCAAAATGGCTACTCTCTCCGACATCTCCGCCAAGGAGGAATCGCCGTTTTGACGGTTTGATTTCTAGGAAACCAGAGTAAAGAGAGTGTTCCGATCCTTGAAAAGGCTGCATTTCTGGTGATCTCGACGTGTTTCTTGCAAAAAAACTCATCCGTCAGGGTCCACCTTTAAGGGCCTGCTACACTACATACGATTCGCTGCCAATACGATGCGATCGCGACGATGCGAGTCATGATTCGCGTGAAAGTCATGCATTGGGTCTACTTGAGTATATATATAATATATATTATATAGAGAGCTAAAGTCGTGGAAGTATTTCACGCGAAATGTGACTCGCATCGCCATAATCGCATCTCATTGACAGCGAATCGTATGTACTGTAGCAGGTCCTTTAGAATCAAAACGAACTACCCTCAGATATGGACCATTGACTTGTTATTCAACTTATTGCGAAAAATAATAAATTGTATTTAAAAAGACAGACAAAATATAAATAGCATCATTCTCATTTTGTATAATTATGTCTCAGTCTTATATATTAATAGAAGTGATTATTTTTTCACAATAGCTTCCATAATAAGTCAAATGAACCATCTGAAGAGTATTGTCCATTTTGACTCTAATAGGGCTAAAGGCCATCGAATTTGGAAGGATGGACGCATTGATGGATGGATGGATGAATGAATGGATGGATAAAGGAATAAATGGATAGATAAAGGAATCGCTTACTCTCTTCTTAATCTAACCAATTCATCCACCAACCAGCTAGCAAACCAACCAACGAATCGACTATGCAATCAATCAATTTAATCAATCAATCAATCAATCAATCAATCAATCAATCAATCAGTCAATCAATCAATCAAGCAATCAGTCAGTCAAGCAATCAATCAATCAATTAATCAAGCAAGCAATCAATCAATTAATCAAGCAATCAATCAGTCAATCAATCAATCAATTAATCAAGCAATCAAGCAATCAATCAAACAATCAAGCAAGCAAGCAAGCAATCGAACAACCAAGCAACCATGCATTCATCCAACCAACCAACAGTCGAATTAATCACTCACTCGCTAACTCGCTTACTCACTCATTCATTCACTCAACCAAAACTAAAACATAAAAATCAATCAATGAATCGATGAATGAATGAAATGAATGAATGAATCAATCAATCGATCAGTTTACAAAAATCCACCAGTGTATCAAGCAACATGCCAACCAAGCAACAAATCAACCAACCATCAAAAGAAAACAAAACAATCCATCCATCCATCCATCCACCCATCCATCCATCCATCCATCCATCCATTCTTCTAGACAGACACATATGTTACGCCCAATCCCTGAAATTGCCTATTTAATGAAATGGGCAAAATTCTTTGCCCAATTTATGAAATGGACAATGTATATCACCTTTTTGAATCCCCATACACGCAGGTATTGATTAAGGTTGATTCAATGGTATCACACTTTTCTACATTGTAGTTGCACCCCTATCCTGCCCCCCAACTCGACCAGATGCTAAGCTGGGGCATGCCTGAGCCACATGTTGAATCAAACGCTTTATCAAAATAAGTCTAAATAAAATAATGTTAGCTCATCTACAGATGAGATTTCTCATTCGTTTGAACCAATTCTTGATCTATGTGTGCTAATGAACGAAAACTATTTTTAATTCATATTTCTTTTCTCAATTTCAAGTTATAAATTGACTATTTCACGAACTGGGCAAACCATTTTGCCCATTTCATGAAATGGGCAATTTCATGGATTGGGCGTAAAGGCGGCGACAGACTATGTGGCTGCCTCATATGACTCGATCAGGTCGTGACGTAGACCAAATTTTGTCTCCAGCACAGAAGAGGTCACAAGCCATCTGACTCGATCAGACTCGATCAGTGAAATTTAGAACCTGCCCTATTCGGCCCTGTCACCTGACTGGGCCCGACTGAGTCAGATTGATCGAGTTAGATGGTATGCAAATGAGGTGAAACGTCACGACCTGCTCGAGTCACATGAGGCAGCCACATAGTCTGTCGCCGCCTTAACACATACTGATAAATAGACAGACAGATACAAAAAATGAAAAAAAGGAGAAAGGAGACTGCGTTCATTTGAAAACTAATTTAACCTACAGTGTTATCGAGAAACAAACTTTTACAAAGTTCATTATTGACTCTGAACAGAATTATATCAATGTCTTAAACTTAAAGTTCTTCTTCTTCTTCTTCTTCGATCGCTCAGACAGTTTCCTGTCAATAATGAGCGCATATGCGTCATGCTGCCGTTATGCGCCTAACTAAGAAATAGTTAGGTCCAGCAAGTCCGACTTCGGCTGGTGGAAATGTTTTTGAAAGTGTTTCGTGAAAAAAGTCAGGAGAATGGACCGGTAAGGCAGAAAGATAAATAGATGACAGTAAGCAAAGGGAAAAGGCAGAGTCAGATTAGAGGAAGTTACAAGCACAGAACTTCCAGAAGGTGGGGGAACTATTTATACAAAAGACCCCCCGGTATCCCCACGGGGAGATTAATACTTAAAGTTCATAACGCTGCACATGAGGAGGAAATACCTCAAAGTCCTAATGGGACACGGAGACACACTACCCCTACCGGTCCTACCAACACGAGAGCAGCCCTATTAGATTTCTGGTACACTTATTATTAGGGCAACGGGTACCACCCTGAATGAGAAATGCAGAGAACAATTCTATTCTGCATTTCAATTAATTATGATCAATTCAGTCATTTATGCCGTGACAATTTGAGTAGTCCGACAAGTTGTTTTATTTCTAGTGAAGAGAGAGAGAGAGAGAGAGAGAGAGAGAGAGAGAGAGAGAGAGAGAGAGAGAGAGAGAGAGAGAGAGAGAGAGAGAGAGAGAGAGAGAGACAGACAGACAGACAGACAGAGAGAGACAGAGACAGACAGAGAGAGACAGAGACAGACAGAGAGAGACAGAGGGATAGACAGAGAGAGAGAGAGAGAGAGATAGAGAGGAGAGAGAGAGAGAGAGAGAGAGAGAGAGAGAGAGAGAGAGAGAGAGAGAGAGAGAGAGAGAGAGAGAGAGAGAGAGAGAGAGAGAGAGAGAGAGAGAGAGAGAGAGAGAGAGAGAGAGAGAGAGAGAGAGAGAGAGAGAGAGAGAGAGACAGAGACAGAGACAGACAGAGAGACAGAGAAAGAGTAGAGATTCATGTCTTTTTGCATAATTCGGTCTGGGAATGTGAACAAGAACAACTGATATTTTGTTTACGCCTTTTGAAACTAGCAGTGCTCCATGCTTAAATTCTGATAAATTCATCATCATCATGTCTGGCGAATACCTCTTGGGACAAGGGAAATAACTTTTGTT
>CM065702.1:26893768-26898768 GCA_017654935.2 Phymorhynchus buccinoides
CTCGACGTTGCACTTGTTTGTTTTTTCTTTCGTTCTTCCTTTCTTAAAATTTTATTTTGTAGGCATTTTTTTTAAACATGCTGAAGTGAAAAGCCTACCTGTTGGACTTTGTGTTGTTTGTCTGCTTGTGTGTCGGTATGCGCGCTTGACGTGACTTGCTTTCTACTTTGCTTGGGTGCTTGTTTGCTTGTGCGTTTCAATTGTCACCTTTGCTTTTGTTTGTTTGTTTTTTCTTTCTTTCTGTTTTTAATTTGGTAGGCATATATTATATTTTTTTAATAACATGCTGAAGTGAAAAACCTACCTGTTGGACTTCGCGTGTGCTTGCTTGGCTTAAATAATGTTTAATTACGTTCAACAGGAGACATCATCATATAGTAAAAAGACAAGTGTCCGTGTGTGTGTGTGTGTGTCTGTCTGAAACCAAACGGGCCTTATAACTCCGCCGTTTTTTGACCGAATCGCTTCAAATTTACTTGAGCCCTAACCGGTATTTCACGATTGCCTTCGGATTTGGCAGGTAGATGACCACGGTGACTATCGATGTGCCAAACCGGAAGCGAATAACGCGCGCGATATACGCCGCTTCACCTTTTCACAAATAACTGTGTTTTAACCTTTTAACCGAATCGCTTCAAATTTGCTGTCAGGCTTGCTGTGTCAGGGGCAAAGCCTGGCAACAAATGTGAAGAGAATCGGGAGAGCGCGTCACTCTCAGAGCAGCGCCAACGGGAAACGGGGCCTTATAACTCCGCCGTTTCTTAACCGAATCGCTTCAAATTTGCTGTACCCAGCGTTACTAGCACTTGGCGTTACCGTTACTAGGCGTTACCGTTACTAGGGAGAGCGCATCACTCTCAGAGCAGCGCCAACAGAAACGGGGCCTTATAACGCCGCCTTTTCTTAACCGAATCACTTCAAATTTGCTGTACTCAGCGTTACCAGTACTTGGCGTTACCGTTACTAGGCGTTACCGTTACTAGGCGTTACTGGTACTCGGCGTTGCGCTAGTTATGCATAAATTCATTAACGAAAGAATGAGCGACAAGAAGCTTCGATCTGATAGCGTGCTCACTATCAACATGAATATGACATATTATGACGACTGTTGACAAAAAACATAAGATATTAGTAGTAGTCATTTTAAGAAAAAAGAAAAACAAACAAACAACTGATTAGAAATTAATGAAGAAAAGTTAAGGGGTGTTTTGCTTGTGTGTCGGTATGCGCCGCTTGACTTGATTTGCTTTCTACTTTGTTTCGGTTATTGTTCGCTTGTGCGTTTCAATTGTCACCTTTGCTTCTTCTTTTTTTTTTTTCTTTCTTGCTTTTTTTAAAATTTGGTAGGCATAATACCTTATTTTCAATAACATGCTGAAGTGAAGCGCCTACCTGCTGGACTTTGTGTTGTGTGTCTGCTTGTGTGTCGGTATGCGCGCTGGCTTGCTTTCTTCCTTGCTTTTTTTTTGGGGGGGTGTTTGCATGTCAAGTCAAGTCAAGTCAAGTCAAAATGATCTTTATTGAGGGTTAAAGAATAAGGTAACAAGGCTTTTTTTTTTTCCATCCTGCCCTCCAACAACAATACAAACATCATGAAAAATGCATAATAATTACAGGAAAGAATTAATTATGAGCGCATTTATTTGCCTACTTATGGATTTGTGTGTATGCATGTATTTAGTTATTTGGCTATTAATTTATTTAGTTAGTTATTAATTTATTATTTATTTGTTATGGTATGTGCTATGGGTCGGTGGCCTGCACATTAAACCAGTGTCAACTCTCTCTCTCTCTCTCTCTCTCTCTCTCTCTCTCTCTCTCTCTCTCTCTCTGGATTCCCCCCTTCAGCCTTGAACTCTTGAACTGATACTATTAGGAAAGCGGGCCTCACCGAGGTCGCGACTCTTGTAACCGCCTATGCTGTCGCCACTGTTCATAAAAGACTCGCATGTAATAAGATCCTTCTCCCCCCCCCCCCCCCCCCCCCCCCCCCCCCCCCCCCCCCCCCCCCCCCCACACTCTAAGTCTGTCGCAAAATTATTGATCTAATCACTACGCAGCTTTTGTATTTTTGGCATTAAAACCCTTTCACCGCCAGCCATTTTCAGGCCAAAAATATCCATTAAATTTACCTGGGTTAGAGAACAAAATCCATCTGCAGTATTGGGGATTCTTCTGTGACATATATAATAAAATAAGGTCTATCCTTACTTCCCAAAACTAAGACAATAGGGTCTTTGGATAATACTTAAATAGACCCCAATTTGATGCCTTTTAGTGACAGAGGTGTTAAATTACTGTGGTGCTAAAATGCGACTTGGGCGCTGAAAGGGTTAAGAATGTTTTCCCAAGAAAGTTTTTTTACAACATGGAAAGTCAAAAGCTACTTCTCTTCCTTATTTGGACTATAAGTTCAATACGTTGTTAGTGAGCTTTCCACTACTCTATACACGGACTTTCAAGGTATTAACCTTTCACTGCCAGCCATATTTCAGCCAAACATTACCATTACATTTACCTGGGTAGAGAACAAAATTCATCTGCAGTATTGGGGATTGTTCTGTGACATAAATCAACAAATAAAAACTAAGACTAAATAGGGTCTTTGCATAATAGACCCAAAATGTGATGCCTTTTAGTGACATAGGTGCTGTGGTGCTACAATGCGACTTTGGCGGTGAAAGGGTTAAAGCGAGCTCCCCCTGAAATGTTTGTAGCATTTCGTGGGGTGGAGTCTTCCTGGGCCTGTATTCACGTTGAGATAGCATGAGACTTAGCATGATGCTAACTTAGAAGCTCTTCCAATGTCCTGTAGGATTTAATAGGACTTTTGGAAGAGCTTCTAAGTTAGCATCATGCTAAGTCTCATGCTATCTCAACGTGAATACAGGCCCTGGATGCTATCGCGCCTGTCTGTAGTTTTTCAATATTTCTCACTCCAGTCTGCATTATGCTTATGTGATGAAGTAGAAGAGCCTTCATATTTGAATGAAAGTTCGTTTAACGTCCTCCGGCCTGGAACAGACACATATGGAACACTAGTAGATCATAAAGATGGTGGGAACGATCCTGGAGGCAATGCCCGGAGGCAGTGCAACTCCAGGAAAGTCCCGATTTTTTAACGATACAGATGGATAATCAAATTATGTGAATACAACTTGTAACTGATTTCATAAATATATGGAAGGAAGGGAAAATGGTGTTTTAACGTCCTCTCGGTCTGGAACAGACACATATGGGACATTTGTAGATACAAAGATGGTGGGAACAAGACTGGAGGCAATGCCCGGAGGCAGTGCCCACCAGTAAAGTCCCGATTTTTTAAACAATACAGACAGGTGTAGCAGTAACCACGCCTCGGTTAAACCTCATCGGCTATGGTACCGCCACATGTAGTATAGTATAAACAAGTATAATTCATAAATATATATATTTGTTATCAGAGTTTGATCTGGTGAATAGCTGGACCAATCAGAAACCATTACGTTTTGGCCGTCAAACCAGTATTGTTTATGTCAAATGTTGTGTTTTCCGGCGGTTGTTCTACAGTAAAATCCTGATGTTTAGGTAGTAAATGCTTGTTTTTGGTTGGTTTGTTATTTTTAAGCGAGAAGGCATTTGAGAATTCACACATATTTGGTCAAACTGTCTATTATGTGACGACAGGAGTGATACCCCTTGCCCATACCGTACACATTTGTACAGAGTATTCCACTTTACTGGTGGTGCACTGCCTCCGGGCATTGCCTCCAGTATTGTTCCCACCATCTTTGTATCTACAAATGTCCCATATGTGTCTGTTCCAGACCAGAGAGGACGTAAAACACCATTTTTCCCTTCCTTCCCTTTCGCTTCGTGTCAAGTAAACCCGAGTTCGAACCTGGGTACAGGGGATTTTTTCCTCTCATTCTGCACTAGGCCTTAACGGTCTGAACGTGGAGTCTTTCGGATGAGACGATAAACCGAGGTCCCGTGTGCCCATGCACTTAGCATACGTTAAACCCAGTGGCAACGAAAAAGTTGTCATTTGGTCAAAATTTACCCCCCCCCCTCCCTCATCAGTGACAAAAAATCGCATGCAAAAAAAACCCACACACAAAAAAACAATTGGGTGGCGCGCCTCTGGCAGCGACGCTCTCTCCAGGTGGGAGCAACCCCTCCCCCCCCCCCCCCCACCCACCCCCCCCCCGCCGCCCCCCCCCCCCCCAACCCCCCCCCCCCCACCCACCACCCCCCCCCCCCCCCCCCCCCCACCCCCCCCCCCCCCCCCCCCCCCCCCCCCCACCCCACCCCCCCCCCCCCCCCCACCCACCCCACCCCAAACCGCACCCCCCCCCCCCCAGCCCCCCCCCCCCCCCCCCCCACCCCACCCCCACCCCCCCCACCCCCCCCCCCCCCCCCCCCCCCCCCCCCCCCCCACCACCCCCCCCCCCCCCCCCACCCCCCCTCCACCACCCCCCCCCCCCACCCCCCCCCCCCCCCCCCCCCCACCCCCCCCCCCCCACCCACCCCCCCCCCCCGCCCCCCCCTCACGCTCCCTCCCAGAGACGCCTCTGTGAATATCAAAGTACCTAATGACTATAATACCTAATAATACTTCTGCTTCTTTTTTTTCTATGGTCACCCCCTAAACTGTGTACACTTACTTCTGTATCAAGAAGTTGGTCACCGCCACAGAAGAAGAACAAGAAGATAATTATCATTGAGACATCCAGATATTTAAAAAAAAAACTTTTTAAAGCTACATACCCAAATTCTCATCTTCAATGAAACGAACTGTATTCTCTCTTTTTGCTAACTAAATATTGGCTTGAAAAAAAGCTTTCAGGCTTACGCCAAAACCAACGGTTAAAGTTATTTTGGTTAAGTAAGGGTTCAAAGGGCCAAAACGTACAGCCCAAAATTCGTAGGGTGGTTGGAGATTACTACAGGTCTTTAGGGAGTATTGTTGGTCAGTGTAGGCCAACAGTAACACGAGAGCTGTACAAAAGATGATTTTG
>CM065702.1:26911858-26919358 GCA_017654935.2 Phymorhynchus buccinoides
AACTGAAACAGGTCCGTTAGTAGCAACGGTTTAGCTAACCTAAGCCTTGCTAAGCAAAGTGACAAGGGCCGCAAGGATGACCTCGCTACCTTCCTACCAACGCCTACGACTGGAGAAAGCAAGGAAGGAAGGCTGGTCGGCTGCGGTGCCAGCCATTACTCGTCGACACAGGACCCTGCCTTGCCCAATCCCCTGAAAACTTTCCCAAAAAACTTTTCACAGTCATTTTCACCTATTTACTTGTCATCAACAACCGTACAAATCACAAACAATACTTCGATATCATCCTGACTTGACAACATCAACTTTCACATCGTGGATCGTCAAAAAGAGTGACAAAAAGAAATAGGGGCCAAAAACTAGGGGCCTGAGCGAGCACTTACTCTAAAGGTTTCATGTGTCGACAGTAGCATGCTTTTCCGTTGGCAGACTAGACAGGCAGCGGCAGAAGATGGTCACACACAGGTCTGGCAGCAAGGTACACCACACAGAGGTACAGGGAGGGGGAGGAAGGGGCTGTGTGTTAGGTAGTTAGGTAGGTAAGGTAGGTAGGTGGCACTCTAGCAGTAGGGGCCTAGAGTAGGCAAGAAGAATTGGCCTAATTCTTCGTCTTCTTCTTTGTCTTCTCCTTCGTCCTTGCTCGCACTAACCTCCTTATTCGCCGGAACTCGGGAGCGTCCTAGGGTCTTGGCTAGGCTAGCACACAGGCCACACCAAAACTGCACACCGAAAGCCACAGAGCCAATTAGTCCTGGAACCCCTGCTTCTTTTTTTTTTTTTTATGTCTCGTTTCGTCTGTCTTGTAAACTAAGCACCTTGCACCTCCTAGCTCGGGGCCTCGTCGCTGAGTTTACTATGCGAGTCAAAGACAGTTGACTGTCAAGTCGAGTCCGTGCTAGGCCTAGTTCGTAGTATAGCTAGTAGGCCTAGTAGATTGGTAGTTAAATAAAGTCAACTGAAGATTCTTGAGGCCTAGCCGGCCTACTGTACTTCCCGCACAGCAAGGCATCAAACCACCAACTAACCCAACAACCAACTAGGCAAGCAGCCCCTACAGAATGCGCATCACAGCCCCAAAAACTTGTCTCTGCGACTGTAGGTGCTGCCGCCACTGGGTCCTGTCCACCCCGCCCTCTCCCTCCTTCCCCTGTCTCTACCCTCTACTATACTTACTACTCCTATCCACTTCCTAACTTATCTCTCTTCGTGCCCCTCTTTTTAGGGGTAGTGGTAGGGTTGGTGATGTGGGGGGGGGATAGGCTCTTAGAACATGAGAGAGAAGGGATGCTGAGTGGAGTGGGGGGGCGGGGGGGGGAGAATGCACGGGCTGGGGCTGGTAAGGGGACACATATGGTGGAGGAAGAAGGGAAGTGGGGGTGGGGTGGGGGGCAGAGTGCTAGTGCCGTGTTGTTGAGATAAGACATGGGGAAGTGAGGTATAGAGTAAAGCAAAGCAAGGAGACTGCTCCGTCTTTGTCTTGACGGGCTGGGGGTGCTACCGTTTGCGCGACAACACGTGTGGTGTGGCTTGATGGCTGCAAAATTCTACATCTTCTTGATGGCTGGTAGGCCTAGTGTGGAGAGAAAGAAGGGGAACAAGGGGGTGCCTTGTCTGGTTCCCCTGCCAGTACACTGGCTAACTAAAAGTTGCTGGGAAGCCTTCTAGGCCCTATCTGTTGGGTTGTTGTTAATCTGCATAGATATCTAGGGAGCTACGGGCTGAGACCATGACAACGCTCGGGTCTGGGCAACCCCGGGTCGTGGGAGTCGTGCGTGTTTTGGGAGCGGGGTGTTATGCATACTTGGGGAGAGGGTAGGGGCTGAAGTGTCCATGTTGCTGCTTTGCGAGCCCCATAGATCTTTGGACTCCGTATTGTACCAAACGTTAGTTTGTTATTTGTTTTTTTTGATTTGTTCTTCTGAAAGTAGAAATGGACCATTGGGCAATGAAATAGTTATCAAATGGCAGGTAACCGTTATCATAATGGGCAAGAAATAGTATCATAATGGGCAGGAACCGTTATCATAATGGCAAGAAATAGCTTATCATTAATGGGCAGGTAACCGTTATCACAAAGTGTCTTGCATGTTATTCGCCCCCTGATTCCTGTCTGTCTGTCTCCTCTCTTTCTCTCACTCCCTTTGCCTCTCATCTCTAGGACTCTGTCTCTCTCCCTATCTCTCTCTCTCTTCTCTCTTTCTCTCTCTCCCTCTCTTGCTCTATCTCTCTCTCGCGCTCTCTCTCTCTTGTGTCTCTCTCTCTCTCTCTCCTCTATCTCTCTCTCTCTCTCTCTCTCCTCTCTCTCTTTCTCTCTCTCTCTCTCGCTCTTTCTCTCTCTTCTCCTGCCCCCCCTTCTCTCTGAAGCTTTCTCTCTATCTAACTCCTCTCTCGCTTTCTCACCTCTCTCGCTCTAACCTCTCTTTCTCCCTCTCTTCTCTCTCCTCCTCTCTCTCTCTCTCTCTCTCTTCCTCACTCTTCACTCACTTTGCTTCTCTTTCGACTCCTGTCTCTTCTTCGGATAGCTCTCTCTCTCTCTCTACTCTCTCTCTCTCCTCTCTCTCTCTCTCTCCTCACCTCCTCTTGCTTCCTTCTTCTCTCCTCTCTCTCTCCTCACCTCCTCTCCACCTCCCTCCTCCCCCTCCCCCCCCCCCCCCCCCCCCACCTTCTCTCTCTCCTCTCTCCCCCCCTCTCTCTCTCCGTGTTTGTTGCGCCTTGCATTTTTATCTTCCACCTCGAGGAGTTGATACCTGTGTTGTCTCGCAGTCGATCAATACCTTGATGACGCACAAGAACCCGAAACCTGCTTGCACACACTACTTACTAGCTAGGCTATACCTGAACGTAACAAAAAAAGGAAAGAAAAGAACAAAAAAAGCTTACCTGTTTGGACTTTGAGTTTTGCTAGCTTGTCTGTCCGTTTGTCCAGTCTGGATTTATATGCGTGTGTGTGTTTGTTTGTGCGGTTGCAGTGCTGTTCGTTTCTACTGTGTGTGTTTGTTTGTTTGATTTTTTCAACGCGTTTTCCTTGGCTTTCGTGTTTGTTTGGTGATTAAAGTATATTAGATGCTGAAGAATCACCGTGGGTATACCGGGGGGGTGGGTCTTTCGTAAAAAATAGTTCCCCCCACCTTCTGGAAAGGTCCGTGCTTGTAACTTCCTCTAATCTGCCACTCTCTTTGACTCTGCCTTTTCCCTTTTGCCCTCTGTCATCTACTATCTTTCTGACTTATTGGCCCATTCTTCTGTCTTTTTTCCAAAAACATCTTCCAAATATTTTTTTCTCCTTTGAGCTCCTCCGAAATCGGAATGTGTCGGTGCTGTACGCAGCGGGGAGAGCGGGGCCAGTGGAAACTGAAACGACCGGACACATATGTACACCTTCACCCATTATGGCCATATAACGCAGAGGAAGAAGAAGAAGAAAGAAGAATATGCAGAAGAGAAAAAGAAAGAAGAGGAAGAAGAAGAAGAAGAAGAAGAAGAAGGAAGAAGAGAAGAAGAAGAAGAAAGAAGAGAAGAAGAAAGAAGAAGAAGAAAGAAGGAAGAAAGAGAGAAGAAGAACAGAAATAAGGAAGAAGAAGAAGCAGAAGAAGGAAGAAGAAGATGCAGAAAGAAGAAGAAGAAGAAGAAGAAGAAGAAGAAGAAGAAGCAGAAGAAGAAGAAGAAGAAGAAGAAGAAGAAGAAGAAGGTAAAAGAAGAAGAAGAAGAAGAAGAAGAAGATGCAGAAGAAGTAGAAGAAGAAGATGCAGAAGAAGTAGAACCACGGAGAGTGGGAAAAGTACAGCCTTTCCTGTGGATATTTTGTTGTGTTGTCTGTCTGCTTGTGTGTCGGTATGCCCGCTTGCTTGCCGTTTTTTTTTTCTTCTTGTTTTTATTTGTTTGTTTGCTTGCGTGTTTCAATCTTTATCCTTGCCTTTTGTTTGTTCTCTTTAGTTCTGTGTTTATTATCCTTCCTTCTTTCTTTACTTTCTTTCTTTCTTTCATTTCAGTTTCTTTCTTTCTTTAGTTCTCTTTTGACTTTTTTTAGTTCTTTCTTTCTTTCTTTCTTTCGTTCTTTAGTTCCTTCTTTCTTTCTTTCCTTCGTTCTTTCTTTCTTTCTTTCGTTCTTTCTTTCCTTCGTTCTTTCGCTCCTTTCTTTCTTTCTTTCTTTCTTTTCGTTCTTTCGTTCTTTCTTTCTTTAGTTCCTTCTTTCTTTCTTTCTTTCCTTCGTTTCTTTCTTTCTTTCTTTCTTTCGTTCTTTTTCTTTCTTTCTTCTGTTCCTTTCTTCTTTCTCCTTTTCTTTCTTTCTTTCGTTCCTTCTTTCTTTCTTTCTTTCCTTCGTTCTTTCTTTCTTTCCTTCGTTCTTTCGCTCTTTCTTTCTTTCTTTCTTTCTTTCCTTCGTTCTTTCTTTCTTTCTTTCTTTAGTTCTTTCTTTCTTTCGTTCTTTCTTTCTTTCGTTCTTTCGCTCTTTCTTTCCTTTTGTAGTTTGTTAGGCATATTTCTTTGAAGACTCGCAGAAGTGAAGCGCCTACCTGTTGGACTTTTCGTGTGTTTGCTTGTGTGTCGGTATGCGCGCTTGACGTGATTTGCTTTCTACTTTGTTTCGGTTATTGTTTGCTTGTGCGCTTCAATTGTCACCTTTGCTTTTTTGTTTGTGGCTCAAACCTATAACTCACTTTGTCGGTCGGTCGGTCTGTCTGTCTGTCTGTCTGTTGGTCGGTCCAAAATTGTCGCACATTTTGACAAAATTGTCGCACTTCAAATCGAGGCTACACTTCAAATTGAGGCCGCTCTTTAAAATGATGTATATTAAAAGCGTACAAAATAATAAACATACGTAATACAGACACTACAACAGACAAGACGAGTATGCGGTGCTTCTTTCGATGAGCATAAGTAGGATACATAGTTTTAAATGTTTTCCAAAAGATATAAAAAGTTACGAAATGGTGCAGAGATAACATTCTGGTTTACAGATTAAAATTATTGAAAAGCCAGGGGAGGTGACTCATGATTGGAGTGGTAAAATAGACCGCGTGCCACAAACTATTGCGATTTCGCGCTTGTTTTCTTTTCTTTTCTTTCTTTTTGTTTGTTTGTTGGTAGACATATTTAAAAAAACAAAAAAACATGCGTCCGGCTATTCGTCCGTTTTTTCTCAAACACTATTCAGTCTATCATCATCAAATTTGGCATACTAGTTTGCCAAGATCCAAGCTATCCACTGATGTATTTAGTTTTACGTTAAGATCAAGGTCGCGCCAGTTACGGGGTTCAAAAACCCCGAAACACATAATCGCTAATATCTCGCGAAGTTTTGCATGTATTTTAATGCAGTTTTTTTTCCACAACATTTCTTGATGAATGGTCTATAACACAGTTGTCATGAATTTTTCTGTGCGCTCGTGTGCGCATGATCGCGCGCGCTCAAATCACGGGTCCGAACCCCAAGGCTATATATAAAAAAAACCTATTCAGTTACGTGCTGTTTTGATGCGTTTTTATGTAGCTACGTGCTGTTTTGATGCGTTTTTTATGTATGTGTACAACCGACACATTCCGATTTCGGAGTAGCTCGGCGATGCTGCGAGGGGACTTTGCAGCCGCTCGACGTTGCACTTTTTTTTTTTTTTTTTTTTTTTCGTTCTTCCTTTCTTAAAATTTTATTTTGTAGGCATTTGTTTTAAACATGCTGAAGTGAAAAGCCTTCCTGTTGGACTTTGTGTTGTTTGTCTGCTTGTGTGTCGGTATGCGCGCTTGACGTGACTTGCTTTCTACTTTGCTTCGGTGCTTGTTTGCTTGTGCGTTTCAATTGTCACCTTTGCTTTTGTTTGTTTGTTTTTTTTCTTTCTTTCTGGTTTTTAATTTGGTAGGCATATATTATATTTTTTTAATAACATGCTGAAGTGAAAAACCTACCTGTTGGACTTCGCGTGTGCTTGCTTGGCTTAAATAATGTTTTATTACGTTCAACAGGAGACATTATACATACATTCATTAACCCTTTCACCGCCAAAGTCGCATTTCAGCACCACAGTGATTTAACACCTATGTCACTAAAAGGCATCAAATTGGGGTCTATTATCCAAAGACCCTATTGTCTTAGTTTTGGGAAGTAGGGATAGACCTTATTTTATATACGCCACAGAAGAATCCCCAATACTGCAGATGGATTTTGTTCTCTACCCAGGTACATTTGATGTCAAGTTTTGGCTGAAATACGGCTGGCGGCGAAAGGGTTAACGAAAGAATGAGCAACAGCAAGCTTCGAGCTGATAGCGTGCTCACTATCAACATGAATATCACATAGTATGACGACTGTTGAAAAAAACATAAGATATTAGTAGTAGTCATTTTAAGAAAAAACAAAAAACAAACAAACAACTGATTAGAAATTAATGAAGACAAGTTAAGGTGTGTCTGCTTGTGTGTCGGTATGCGCCGCTTGACTTGATTTGCTTTCTACTTTGTTTCGGTTATTGTTCGCTTGTGCGTTTCAATTGTCACCTTTGCTTCTTCTTTTTTTTCTTTCTTGCTTTTTTTAAAATTTGGTAGGCATAATACCTTATTTTCAATAACATGCTGAAGTGAAGCGCCTACCTGCTGGACCGGACTTTGTGTTGTGTGTCTGCTTGTGTGTCGGTATGCGCGCTGGCTTGCTTTCTTCCTTGCTTTTTTTGGGGGGGTGTTTGCATGTCAAGTCAAGTGAAGTCAAAAATAATGATCTTTATTGAGGGTTAAAGAATAAGGTAACAAGGCTTTTTTTTTCCATCCTGCCCTCCAACAACAATACAAACATCATGAAAAAATGCATAATAATTACAGGAAAGAATTAATTATTGAGCGCATTTATTTGCCTACTTATGGATTTGTGTGTATGCATGTATTTAGTTATTTGGCTATTAATTTATTTTAGTTAGTTATTAATTTATTATTTATTTGTTATGGTATGTTGCTATGGGTCGGGGCCTGCACATTAAACCAGTGTCAACTCTCTCTCTCTCTATCTCTCTCTCTCTCTCCTCTCTCTCTCTCTCTCTCTCTGGATTCCCCCCTTCAGCCTTGAACTCTTGAACTGATACT
Organism: Phymorhynchus buccinoides; assembly: GCA_017654935.2. Classification (NCBI taxonomy): domain Eukaryota; kingdom Metazoa; phylum Mollusca; class Gastropoda; order Neogastropoda; family Raphitomidae; genus Phymorhynchus; species Phymorhynchus buccinoides. Next base: position 26,918,921 of record CM065702.1, read on the forward strand.
ATTAGGAAAGCGGGCCTCACCGAGGTCGCGACTCTTGTAACCGCCCTATGCTGTCGCCACTGTTCATAAAAGACTCGCATGTAATAAGATCCTCTCCACCCCCCCCCTCCTCCCCCCCCCCCCCCCATCCCCCCCCCCCCCCCCCTTCCCCCCCTCCCCCCCCCCCACCCCCCCCCACTCTAAGTCTGTCGCAAATTATTGATCTAATCACTACGCAGCTTTTTGTATTTTTGGCATTAAAACCCTTTCACCGCCAGCCATATTTCAGCCAAAAATATCCATTAAAATTTACCTGGGTAGAGAACAAAATCCATCTGCAGTATTGGGGGGGATTCTTCTGTGACATATATATATCAAATAAGGTCTACCCTTACTTCCCAAAAACTAAAACAATAGGGTCTTTGGATAATACTTAAATAGACCCCAATTTGATGCCTT
>CM065702.1:26936858-26939315 GCA_017654935.2 Phymorhynchus buccinoides
AAGAATGGTGATGTCGAAAGCCAGATTGTAAGGGGTGAAAGAGATTATTAACTTCAAGATAGTGCATTAAATGTTTATGAATGTGTTTTTCTAGCGGTTTAGACAGAACTGAAAGAAGAGAAATGGGCCTAAAATTGTTCAAATCAGAAAATCTTTACTTTTTGGCAATGGTATAACTTTTGCTGATTTGAGACGAGGTGGAACTATGTTCTGGTCTAGACACGCGTTGTATATGAAAGTAAGAGGTTCTACTATGTAGGGAAGTGAGAGTTTTAAGAGAGAGCTATTTATTTTATCAGGTCCCATTGATTTTGTATTCTTTAGACTTGAGATAAGGGAGCCAACTTCGTGAATAGCCAAAGAAGGTACTTTAAATGAATTGCCATTAGTATTACAAAAGGTTTGAAGATAAGGTGGTGGGTTATATCCTTTAGCAGGTTGTAATGTATCTGTTGGACTTAGAGACTCTGCTAAGTTTATAAAGTGTTTATTGAATGAGTCTGGTGACCAGTTATAGTTATACGTCTGCTGGCGATTGGACTTGTGTGTGATAGTGTTTATGGCTCGCCATAAAGTAGATGTGTCATTGTTTATAGATACCATTTTGTTGAAGTGTTGCTTCCTGGAGTCACGAATAAGGTCATTGACTTTGTTTCATAGTTTTTTAAATTCCGATTCAGCGTTTTCACGCTCCAGTCGCTTTTCTGCTTTGACGTCATCAGGTAGTGAATCAATGTTTTCTTTCTTCACCAATTTGTATTTGTATTCGAGTTGACCTCGTGTTTTCATTGCTTCAGCTATTTGGGGAGTTAGCCAACCAGGAAGAGTAGAACTTTTCACTCGTTTGCTTCTAAGAGGTGCGTGCTTCTCAATTACGGACAAAAATGTAGAATAAAATACACCTAGAGCTTGAACAGGACATGAAAATTGAAATACATTAGCAAAGTGTGCCATGCTTAAGTCATAGAAGAATGCAGATTTATCAAAGTGTTTAAAGGATCTGTAGTGAATAGTAGTGTGTCCTTTGGTTTGAGTCTTAGGAGGTCTGTACATCCATGTGCATGTAACAGGGGAGTGGTCACTGATACATATGGTATCTAGAACATTGACATCAGTGACTAGGGAAGTGTTGTTGGTGTATACATGGTCAAGTAGTGTTGCTGAAGTGGGAGTAACTCTGGTAGCTGTAGAGACAAGTTGCTGGAGGCCAAATAGGGTAGTAGTTTAAATAAGTCATAATTGAAATCACCCAGTAGCAGTATATTACGATTGTTTACCTTGACATTATCCATCATAGACACGAAATCATCCAGCCAATCATATGTAGAGGCAGGGTTTCTGTATACGCAACCAATTAATAAAGGTGATGGTTTAGAATATCTTACATCTAGCCCACTGCATTCTATATCTGTGGTTTCTAAGTCCAATCTCCTTTGTGCAAAGGGATACATACTGTCATGAATGTAGACAGCAAGGCCAGTTTCGCCTGTTTTAGAGGCGTCACGGCGAATAATGTTGTAGTTGGGGATTGTGAGCATATTATCTGGTATATAGGTATTAAGGCGAGTCTCGCTGAGGCCTAATATGTGGATAGGTGGGGTATCATTCAGAAGCATACCTATGTCTGGTAACTTATTATACAAATGATACACATTGACGTGTGCAATACGAGTTCCGTTAGTTTTAGAATACATTGTCAAAGAATACAGGACTATTAAAGATAATAATTCAAAGATACAGGATTTTCTGTATTAATTAAGACACAAATACAATAATTGTCTGCATAAAAACAAGAATTACAGAGAGTGAAAACAACAACAATAACAACAAAAAACACCCACATGCACGTACAAAAACCAGCAACAATACAGGTTTGTCCCCGTATTAAGACAACGAATTTAAAGAATATAAGAAAGCAAGACTATCCGTATTTAGACACGTGTGCAGTAGTTCTACACACTTCACACGCTTACGATATCCTTTCAACTGTTCATAGGATTTGAGCCAGAAATGGGAAGGGAAGCGTCTCCCAAATGTTGCAAGTCAAAACGTCAACAACGGCTCCTTAAGACAAACACACAAACACACACTTTTGTAAGCCTTCAGTTCACTTAAAACGAAGGAAAGGAAACCCAAAGAACAATTAAGAGAGCAAAGCACGTTCTAATAAAACAACAATCAAAGCACAAAATGAAACACACTTCTCATGAAGATTATCGCAAAGGAACAAAACAAACTTATAGAAAAAAACAACAACAAAAAAACGAAGATGATTAACCCCAAGCCAAAGCACGAATAAAACAGTTTTCAGGAAGAGTTTCACAAGGAAGAGAAGCAAACAAATTTAAAAGAAAGAAAACTATTAAGTCAAAACGTAGCTAGTCGAATCCCCACAGGAAGTAGAATGATGTCACCTTTTTTTCTTCTTACAAAAGAAAATACCAAATTAGAAGTAGA
>CM065702.1:26939815-26942315 GCA_017654935.2 Phymorhynchus buccinoides
GATCATAAAGATGGTGGGAAACGGATACTGGGAGGAAATGCCCGGAGCAGTGCAACTCCAGGAAAGTCCCGTATTTTTAACGATACAGAATGATAATCAAATATGTGAATACAACTGTAACTGATTTCATAAATATATGGAAGGAAGGGAAAATGGTCGTTTTACGTCCTCCGGTCTGGAACAGACACTATGGGACATTTGTAGATTACAAAGATGGTGGGAACAAGACTAGGCATGCCCGGAGAGCAGCTGCACCACCAGTAAAGTCCCGATTTTTAAACACTACAGACAGGTCTGTAGCAGTTAACGCGGACGCCTCGGTTAAACCTCATCGGCATGGTACCGCCACAGGTAGTATAGTATAATACAAAGGAAATTCATAAAATATATATATTTGTTATCAGAGTTTGATCTGATGAATAGCCGGACCAAGCCAGAAACCATTACGTTGCCGTCAAAACAGTATTGTTATGTCAAAGTTGTGTTTTACGGCTATTTGTTTCTACTAGTAAAAATCCTTGATGTTAGGTAGTAAGCGTGTTTTGGGGGTTTTGTATATTTTTAAGCGAGAAGGCATTTGAGATTCACACATATTTGGTCAAAACTGTCATTATGTGACGACAGGAGTGATACCCCGTGCCCCATAACGTACACAGTTGTAACAGAGTATTCCACTTATGGTGGGCACTGCTCCGGGCATTGCTCCAGCTCTTGTTCCCACCATATTGTATCTACAAAGTCCCATATGGTCTGTTCCAGGGACCGAAGAGGACCGTTAAAACACCATTTTACCTTTCCTTCCCTTCGCTTCGTGTCAAGTAAACCCGAGTCGAACCTGGGGTACAGGGGATTTTTCCTCTCATTCTGCACTAGGCTTAACGTCTGAACGTGGAGTCTTTCGATGAGACGATAAACCGAGAGGTCCCGTGTGCCCATGCACTAGCCTACGTTAAAACCCAGTGGCAACGAAAAAGTTGTCATTTGGGTCAAAATTTACCCCCCCCCCTCCTCATCAGTGCCAAAAAATAGCATGCAAAAGAAACCCACCACAATAAAAAACAAATGGGTGGCGCGCCTCTGGCAGCGCCCCCCCCCCCCCTCCCTTTCTTCCAGGTGGGAGCTAACCCGAATTCACAGAGACGCCTCTGTGACTATAAAGTACCTAATACCTAATACCCTAATAATACTTCTGATTCTTTTTCTATTGGTCATCACCCCCTAACTGTTACAATAATGCTTGTATCAGAAGTGGTCACCGCCACAGAAGAAGAAACAAGAAGAATTATCATTGAGCCACCAGATATTAAAAAAAAACTTTTAAAGCTACATACGAAAATCTCATTCTGCCAATGAAACGAAACTGTATTCTCTATTTTTTGTAACTAAAGAATGGCTTGAAAAAAGCTTCAGGCTTGACGCCAAAAACCAAGGTCAATAAGTTATTTTGGGTAAGTTAAGGCGTTCAAAGGGGCCAAAAACGCTACAGCCAAAATTCGCCTTAGGGTGTGGAGATTAATACAGGTATTTAGGGAGTATTGTTGGCAGTGTTTAGTGCCAACAGTAACAGAGAGCGTACTATATATGATGATTTTGTTACAATATCATACAACATGGTAGGTTTCGTCTCTGTGGAAGACTATCACTCTCGAATGAGTGGGGCATTTGCACCGGCTCAGTGCTGCAGCCAAAGGGATGGCTGGCCTTTGGGGGGACCTTCATCGACGCCAGCTGTCCTCAAATCCATTTGGCCGAGAGAGTGGGGATTTGTACCTGGCCAAGGCTTCTCCACTGAAAACAATGTAATTTTAGTCCAGCCCGATGGGGAATAGAGGCTTGGCGCCTGCTATTCTGGCAAGTCATGATCGGAATAAGATGTTGCAGAGATACAAGCCATCGTCAGGGCCAGTCGCTCTCTTACTCAGTCTCCTCAACATGACGGTTACCTCTCTCTCTCTCTCTCCTCTCTCTCTCTCTCTTCTCTTACACTACACACACACACACCACACACACACACACAAACCTACACACACACACGCATACACCCACACACACACACACACAACACACACACACATAAACCTACATAACACACGCGCGCACACACGCACACACACAGGCACACAGGGGCATATATATACATAAACACACAGACACACACACACCGCATACATACACCAAACACACGCACACGCACGCGCACGCAACGCACGCACGCGCACGCACGCACACACACACCACACAACACACACACACACACCACACACACAACGCGCGCGCGCGCATTGACACTGTAATTGGATCCAGGCGTATTGTCAAGATTAACTTTAAGTTGCTGACATACACACACACAACACATGCACACACCTAATCATACACACACCACATACACACACGACACGCGCATGTGTGGGATGGATGATGCATATGGTGTTCATGTGAATGCTCCACGCGTGTGGAGCTAAACGTTGTGCGCGCGTATTTGTTACTGACTCCTCTCTCT
>CM065702.1:26962315-26969815 GCA_017654935.2 Phymorhynchus buccinoides
TCAAAGGCTTTAGCGAAGTCAACGAAAATAGCACCGGTGAGAAGGTCACTGTTAATATTAGTATGCCACTGTTCGACTAGATTAGTGAGTGCTGTTTGGCAGGAATGATTTTCTCTAAAGCCACTTTGGTTACAATGGAAAAGATCATGTGTAGTAAAGTATGTCTGAAGATTACGCTTTAAATGCTTTTCTAGAGGTTTGGAGAGGTTAGACAAGATAGATATAGGTCGGTAGTTTGACGGATCTTGGGGGTCACCAGATTTATATAGTGGTATCACCTTTGCGTCTTTAAATAATTGGGGATAACAGCCTTTCTCAATGCAAAGGTTATAAATATAGGTAAGACAGTCAGTGATAATAGGCGCAGATAACTTTAAGATATAGTTATCAATATGATCTAAGCCGCAACATTTAGAATGCTTGAGTTGAAGTAATTCTTGGTACACCTCATGTACAGCCATATACTGAAAACTGAGTTTAGGACCTAGTTTTTTGGAGTCACAGTACTCCTTCAGTAACAATAGATCGTTAGAACTAGTTCGGTCGGCTAGTATCGTTTTATCAGCTATGGTACAGAAATGATTGTTGAGTTCTTCAACAGATAGATCGTTTGACAAGGGCGTACTGTGTGTTGAACATTTGCAGGATAATTGGTTAATTGCTTTCCAGATAGATTTTGAGTCTTTTTTAGATTGAATAAGATCACCAAAATACTTTTTTCTTTGCAACTCGCTTCATATTTGTTATTTTGTTTCGCTGCTTTTTAAAAGCCTACGTCCTTACCAGTTGTTTGTACTAAACTTTCACGAGTCTTTATTTCCGCATTTATATTATCGTTTAACCATGGGGGTTTACCTTCAGGCTTGACACGTTTGGTTATAAAAGGGGCATGTTTATCATATATTTGGGATGAAGGTATTATACCATTTTTCAAGGGCTTTATTGGGGTCAGTGTACTGAAACACAGTGGAAAAGTCGGTCGTACATAGATCGTATAAGAAATGCTCAGGGTTAAAGGATTTGTAGCTACGAAATGATACACACCTATGAGAGCATTTAGGGATTTTGACGCCTTTTTTTGACCATGTTAAACATATAGGGAAGTGATCGCTTAATCCGAAGACAGGAACAGACGTTTCCACAATGTGCTTTGGATTAGTGACGTATATATGATCAATGAGTGTTTGAGTCTGTAGTGTTATTCTGGTGGGATTATTAAGAAGTTGTGATAAATTGTAAGATTCATAGATATGTTTCCAGTTATCATGGGGTTTGAGTAAATCAAAGTTTAAATCACCAAGCAATATGATATCAGTATAGGATAAGGAAACATTGTCCATCATAGATGAAAAACAATTAAACCACTCCACTCGTTCATCGGGGTTTCTATATAAAAATCCCACAATAATTGGTGTGTGACCCTTTAAGCGAATTTCAATCCAGATACCTTCTATGTTGTACCTATCGAAGTCATGCACCTGTCTATAATTCACTGATTTGTGGATGTATGCCACCATGCCTGTGTGTAGCTTACTTGAAGCATCTTTTCTAATAACATTATACCCAGGCACAGAAATTAGATTGTCAGACACAACATCAGATAACCTAGACTCGGCAAAAGCGAAACAATGAAAACAAGTATTAGAGTTTGACAAGATAGAAGGCACATCAGACATTTTGTTTAAAAGATGGCATGCATTTAAATAACCGATTTTAAAACCCGGTTTCGATAACCATTTTGGATTATTGCTTACATTAGCCATGGTAACACAAGTACCTAAAAACAACAATCAACAACAAAAGATAGATCAACAACAGATAAAAAACAACAATCACCAACAAAAGATAAAACAACAATCACCAACCAAAAGATAAAACAACAATCACCAACTTAAAAAATAAAACAACAATCTCAACAAAAGATAAAACAACAATCACATCAAACAAAAGATAAAACAACAATCACAACAAAAGATAAAACAACAATCCAACAACAGATAAAACAACAATCACTAAACAAAAGATAAAACAACAATCACTAACAAAAGATAAAACAACAATCACCAACAAAAGATAAAACAACAATCACCAACAAAAGATAAAACAACAATCACCAACAAAAGATAAAACAACAATCAACAACAGATAAAACAACAATCACTAACAACAGATAAAACAACAATCACTAACAAAAGATAAAACAACAATCACTAACAACAGATAAAACAACAATCACCAACAAAAGATAAAACAACAATCACCAACAAAAGATAAAACAACAATCACCATTTAACAAAAGATAAAACAACAATCACCAACAACAGATAAAACAACAATCAATCACTAACAAAAGATAAAACAACAATCACCAACAAAAGATAAAACAACAATCACCAACAAAAGATAAAAAAACAATCACAACAAAAGATCACTAACAAAAGATAAAACAACAAACTAAACAATAAAACAACAATCAACAACAAAAGATAAAACAACAATCACCAACAAAAGATAAAACAACAATCACTAACAAAAGATAAAACAACAATCACCAACAAAAAGATAAAACAACAATCACCAACAAAAGATAAAACAACAATCACTAACAAAAGATAAAAAAACAATCACTAACAAAAGATAAAACAACAATCACTAACAAAAGATAAAACAACAATCACTAACAAAAGATAAAACAACAATCACCAACAAAAGATAAAACAACAATCACCAACAACAGATAAAACAACAATCACCAACAACAGATAAAACAACAAATCACCAACAAAAGATAAAACAACAATCACCAACAAAAGATAAAACAACAATCACCAAAAAAAGATAAAACAACAATCAACGTAACAACAGATAAAACACAATCAACAACAAAGATTAAAACAACAATCAAAACAACAGATAAACCAACAATCACCAACAAAAGATAAAACAACAATCACCAACAAAAGATAAAACAACAATCACTAACAAAAGATAAAACAACAATCACAACAAAAGATAAAACAACAATCACCAACAAAAGATAAAACAACAAATCACATCACTAACAAAAGATAAAACAACAAAACAAAAGATCACATATCACTAACAAAAGAAACAAAAATCACTAACAAAAGATAAAACAACAAACAAAAGATAAAACAACAATCACCAACAAAGATAACACAACAATCACCACAAAAGATAAAACAACAATCGTGAACTGAACAACAAAAAACAACAATCAAGTTCACTATAACTTCAACAACACCAACAAAAATAAAACAACAATCACCAACAACAGATAAAACAACTCAACAAAAGATAAAACAACAATCACTAACAAAAGATAAAACAACAATCACTAACAAAAGATAAAACAACAATCACTAACAACTCCTAAAAGATAAAACCAACAAAAAATAAAACAACAATCACTATCACTAAAGATAAAAACAACAATCACCAACAACAGATAAAACAACAATCAACACAATCGATAAAACAACAATCGCCAACAACAGATAAAACAACAATCACCAACAAAGATAAAACAACAATCACTAACAAAAGATAAAACAACAATCACTAACAACAGATATAAACAACAATCAACAACAGATAACTGAATGTAAAGATAAAACAACAATCACCAACAAAAGATAAAACAACAATCACCAACAAAAGATAAAACAACAATCACCAACAAAAGATAAAACAACAATCACCACTAACAAAAGATAAAACAACAATCACTAACAAAAGATAAAACAACAATCACCAACATGTTAACAGATATAAACAACAATCACTAACAAAAGATAAAACAACAATCAACAACTAAAGATAAACAACAATCACAACAAAAGATAAAACAACAATCACCAACAAAAGATAAAACAACAAACAACAATCAACAAAAGATAAAACAACAAAACAAAAATCAACAACAAAAAATAAAACAACAATCAACCAACACAATCCCCAACAAAAGATAAAACAACAATCACTAACAAAAGATAAAACAACAATCACCAACAAAGATAAAACAACAATCACATAACAACAGATAAAACAACAATCACCAACAACAGATAAAACAACAATCACGCACAACAAAAGATAAAACAACAATCACACAAAATACGGGGACAACACTAACTAAAGATAAAACAACAATCACCAACAACATATAAAACAACAATCACCAACAAAAGATAAAACAAACAATCACCAACATGTTCAGATAAAACAACAATCAACAACAAAAGATAAAACAACAATCAACAACAAAAGATAAAACAACAATCAACAACAGATAAAACAACAATCACTAACAAAAGATAAAACAACAATCACCAACAAAAGATAAAACAACAATCACCAACAAAAGATAAAACAACAATCACCAACAACAGATAAAACAACAATCACTAACAAAAGATAAAACAAAATCACAACAGATAAAACACAGATCAACAAAAGATAAAACAATCACCAACAAAAGATAAAACAACAATCACCAACAACAGAAAAAACAAAAATCAACAACAGATAAAACAATTGTGCAACAACAAAAGATAAAACAACAATCACTAACAAAAGATAAAACAACAATCACTAACCAAAGATAAAACAACAGTCACTAACAAAAGATAAAACAACAATCACTAACAAAAGATAAAACAACAATCACCAACAACAGATAAAACAACAATCACCAACAAAAGATAAAACAACAATCACCAACAAAAGATAAAACAAAAATCAACAACAGATAAAACAACAATCAACAAAAGATAAAACAACAATCACCAACAACAGATAAAACAACAATCACCAATCTAAAGATAAAACAACAATCACCAACAAAAGATAAAACAACAATCACCAACAAAAGATAAAACAACAATCACCAACAAAAGATAAAACAACAATCACCAACAACAGATAAAACAACAATCACCTACAACAGATAAAACAACAATCACCAAAAAAAGATAAAACAACAATCACTAACAAAAGATAAAACAACAATCACACAACACATAAAACAACAACAACAGATAAAACAACAATCACCAACAACAGATAAAACAACAATCACCAACAACAGATAAAACAACAATCACCAACAAAAGATCACACAACAATCAAACAATCACTAACCAAAGATAAAACAAACAATCACCAACAAAAGATAAAACAATCACTTAACAAAAGATAAAACAACAAATCACCAACAAAAGATAAAACAACAATCAACAACAACAGATAAAACAACAATCACCAACAAAAGATAAAACAACAATCACCAACAAAAGATAAAACAACAATCACTAACAAAGATAAAACAACAATCACCAACAAAAGATAAAACAACAATCACCAACAAAAGATAAAACAACAATCACCAACAAAATCTATAAAACAACAATCAACAACAAAAGATAAAACAAACAATCAGGAGAAACAAAGATAAAACCAACAATCAGAAAAAAGATAAAACAACAATCACCAACAAGAGAGAGACAAGATCGGAACAAGCCAATAATAATATAAACGCCAACAACAGATTAAAAAATAAGCAATTTGTCTGGACTAACTAAAATTAAATTGATCCCAACTAAAAAACAACTTAAAACAAAAACAAACGAGAGAGAGAGAGAGAGAGAGGCGAGAGCGAGAGAGAGAGAGAAAAGAGAGAAGAGTGAGATCAGGAAGAGACGAGGAGAGAGAGAGAGAGAGAGAGAGAAGGAGAAGAGAGGGAAGAGAGAGAGAGAGAGAGAGAGGGACGAAGAGAGAGAGAGAGAGGAATTGATTGATTTGTTGATTGATTGAATTGACTTATTTATAGAGAGTAATAGAGTAAGCAACAACATGATTTTTTACATCCAGGCCCTCTGGCTTTAAGAGAGGGAGAGAGAGAGAGAGAGAGGAGAGAGAGAGAGAGAGAGAGAGAGAGAGAGAGAGAGAGAGAGAGAGAGAGAGAGAGAGAGAGAGAGAGAGAGAGAGAGAGAGAGAGAGAGAGAGGATGAGAGCACTGATATTTCAATTATATGCGAACATGGATTTTCTGGGTCACAGACTTTGTTCTGAGAGAGGGAGACTTGATTTTCAGACTTCAGAGACTTAATTCAACAAGGATAAGACTTCAGACTTCCGACTCAGACTTCAGATACTTTATTTTAACAAGGATAAGAATTTAGGCTGGGCCTAGTCTTCCATTCTGTCCTTGGTTCTAAGCATGCAATGCATAACTAATACTATAAATGAACATTGAGACACAGAGAGAGAGAGAGAGAGAGAGAGAGAGGGTGGTGGTGGTGAGGAGGCAAGGAGAGGGAGAGAGGGGGCAAGGAGAGTGGTGAACAGGGGCACATGAATAGAATACATTTGCACCGAGTCTGCTGCAAGCAAATGTGCCTTTGGGGACCTTCCCCAACGCTCGTTTTTTTCCTCTATCGTATAATCTAAAGTACGGGACAGGGTTGGGATAGGGCCAAGTTAGAGGCATTGTGTTCGACGACCGATGCACGCAATAAGCTTAAATAAGTCTTCTTTTTCTTCTTCTTCATCTTCTTTCTTCTCTTCTTCTTCTTCTTCTTCTTCTTCTTCTTCTTCTTGTTCTTGTTCTTGTTCTTGTTCTTGTTCCTTGTTCTTCCTTGGTGAGTACGTCTTCTTGTTCTTCTTACATTCATTGTTCTTCTTCTTCTTCTTCTTCTTCTTCTTCTTGTTCTTCTTCTTCTTCTTCTTCTTCTTCTTCTTCTTTCTTCTTCTTCTTCTTCTTCTTCTTCTTCGTCGTCGTCGTCGTCGTCGTCGATAGCTCAGACTGTTTCCTCTCATGTGAGCGGAGATGCGTCATGCTGTCGCTATTCGCCAAACTAACATAATAGTTAGTCTCAAGCACGTTCGTCTTAGTTCGGCTGGAACATTTTTGTTTGTTTGTAAGAGTTTCTTGAACCTGAAGGCAGAAGAGTGGACCAGTAAGGCAGACAGATAGTCTGTCAGATAGACACACATACTGTTAGACACAGAGAAAGAACCCAAAACAAAACAAAATAAGATTATTATACAGTTATGTATTTTTTTTATATATTAATTTAACACACCAAGAAAACAAAACAAATATCAATAACTACTTAAATATTGAAATGTCAATCGTCGCTCTAGGCACAAGACTCTTATTATTATTATCATTATTTTCATCCCTCCAGTACATGCAGGCGTATGAATATGGCAGTGTTTTATTTAACTCTCTCTCTCTCTCTACTCTCCTCTCTCTCTCTCTCTCTCTTGTTTCCTCCTGTCCTCTCTCCCCCTCTCTCTCTCTCTCGCCCCTTTCCTCATCTCTCTCTCTCTCTCTCTCTCTCTCCTCGTCTCTCTCTCTCTCTCTCTCTCTCTCTCTCTCTCTCTCTCTCTCCTCTCCCGCTTTCTCTCTCTCTCTCTCTCTCGCTCCTTCTCTCTATCTGTCTCCTGTCATGTCTGTCATCTCTCTCTCCTCCT
>CM065702.1:26997315-27002315 GCA_017654935.2 Phymorhynchus buccinoides
CCGGTGCCGCGTGACAGCGCCACCCCGACTCCGGAATTACTGCCCAGCATGATGGGATCAGGTGTCTGGGTCCTTCCTTCCTGGGTCCTTCCTTCCTGGGTCCTTCCTTTCCTGGGTCCTTCCTTCCTGGGTCCTTCCTTCCTGGGTCCTTCCTTCCTGGGTCCTTCCTTCCTGGGTCCTTCCTTCCTGGGTCCTTCCTTCCTGGGTCCTTCCTTCCTGGGTCCTTCCTTCCTGGGTCCGTCCTTCCTGGGTCCGTCCTTTCCGGTACCCCACTGGCGGTCACCCACAAGGGTCGATACGTCCTCTGGTCTCCTTAATCAAGTCAAGTCCAGTCCCACACCGTGATGAAGAGCCTTCTTTTCTAATGCCCTACTCTCAGCTAGTCACCAGCAAGAATAAACCGAAACAGACTGTGACCAACGTCACTGTGACCATCAACGTCACTGGCCACTGACGTCACTGTGGTACTTTAGTCATCATCAGAGTAAAGTTGTTGTGTTTTTTTTAAATTATAGTATCCACAACGTTCGATGTTCTTGTCTCCTTTAGTACACATACAATAAGTGCAATAATTGAAGTTTCCACAAAGTCTCCTAGTACCCACAATGTTAGTAGATATTCCGATGATAAGAATATAAGTGAAATTCTGTTTGCTTGGGTTTTTGTCCTGGTCCCCCAAAGTAACAATAACCTGGTCTCCTTTAGTCCCCAGAATAACTGAAGTTATGTAATCTTCTAGTGTCCAGGAAAGTTGTAGATAATTCCGATCATTCAAATACAGCTGAGGTTCTGGTCTTTTTCCATTCCCTAAAAGTGACAGAGATCTGCTGTCCTATGATCTTTAGAATGACAGAGATTTGAGTCTCGTGTGATCCTTGCAATGACGGATATTCTGATATCTTCTAGTCCCCACACCAGTTGATGTTCTGGTTTCCTTAAGTCCCCAGTGATTTTCTGGTATCCTTAAGCCCCCACGGCAATGAACAGATTCATACTTTTCCAGTCCCTACTAATGACTGATGTTCTCCTTTCAGCTAGTCACCACAAGGATAAACGTTTATCTGTGGGGTTTTTCTAGTCCACATAAAGATCAAGAGCTTGATCTCCACAAGTTTCTACAAAGACAAACGTTCTCGTCTCAAACTTCACTATGATGATTCTCACAGTCAGTGTCAGTCTTCTCGGCCCTCAATTAACACTAACTGACGTTCTGGTCTTTTCTAATCTACAACCGTGTTCAGGTCTTCATTTACAATAGTCCCTACACGGATCGAGGGTTGTTGTCCTCACTAGTTTCCATGACGACTTACGTTCTCGTCTCAATGTCCACAATGATGGGTTTTATCTCGCAATAATAAGGGTATTCTCTACTGTTCACATTATTAACCGCTGCTCGGGTGTTCTCTCGAGACCCCATAAGGACTGTAGTGGTTCTGCTCTTCTCTCGTGCCCACGATCATTGACATTCAGGTCTCCTCTAGTTCTCATTACGCCTGATGCTTTGGTTTCCTTAATGTGTCTGCAAGCAATGTCGTGGTGGAATTTAGTGTCGTAATCCCCATAATCATATAGTAAAAAGCCAAGTGTCCCGTGTGTGTGTGTGTGTGTGTGTGTGTGTGTGTGTGTGTGTGTGTGTGTGTGTGTGTGTGTGTGTGTGTGTGTGTGTGTCTGTCTGTCTGTGTGTCTGTGTCTGTGTGTGTGTGTGTGTGTGTGTGTGTGTGTGTGTGTGTGTGTGAAACACAGAACGGGCCTTATAACTCCGCCGTTTTTCGACCGAATCGCTTCAAATTTGCTGTGAGCCCTGACGGGGCGATGGCAACGGCAACCGAGGCGGCCGTATCATTTGCGCGGTTTCGTAAATGCGCGAAACGCGCATCCGCCGCCCTCTCGGCGCCCCTATCTCCGGTGTTTCTGGGCCGAGTGCCTTCGAATTTGGCAGGTAGATGACCGGGGATGGGGACTATCGGTGTGCCTAAGTGGAAGCGAATTGGTTCAGACACGCGCGCGCTATATGCCGCTTCACCTTTTCACAAATAACTCCGCCGTTTTTTAACCGAATCGCTTCAAATTTGCTGTCAGGCTTGCTATGGCCAGGGCAAAGCCTGGCAGAAGAGAATCGGGAGAGCGCGTCACTCTCAGAGCAGCGCCAACGGGAAATGGGGCCTTATAACTCCACCGTTTCTTAACCGAATCGCTTCAAATTTGCTGTACTCAGCGTTACCACTACTTGGCGTTACCGTTACTAGGCGTTACCGTTACTAGGCGTTACCGGTACTCGGAGTTGCGCTAGTAATAATAATAATAATAATCGATGTCATAGTCCCCACTGGTTCCCATTAATGTTCTGGTGTTCCCTACTGGTCCTCACAGTGATATGTGAATCTGTTGTGGATCAGTCCTGTCTCCCAAATTT
The DNA here is from genome assembly GCA_017654935.2 of Phymorhynchus buccinoides. Classification (NCBI taxonomy): domain Eukaryota; kingdom Metazoa; phylum Mollusca; class Gastropoda; order Neogastropoda; family Raphitomidae; genus Phymorhynchus; species Phymorhynchus buccinoides. Next base: position 26,999,729 of record CM065702.1, read on the forward strand.
CAAACCAAATCATTAACACTCTTCACCATCATTTACATTCGTTCGATCGTAATACATTATTATTAGTCTGATCAATTCATAATTACGAGCACGTTTATTTTCAAACGGGGTTATTTCAAACACATTGTCTTTGATGTTATAATTATATTCCATAATATATCCAAATAATTGTTTTTTAATAATTTTGTTTGGTCACTTCTATCGGGTTAGTGTTTTGGGCTTCCTTGAAGGTATTATGAACACCTTTTAAATAAAAACAAACTCTCTTCCCCTACATTTTGGCTTCCAATCTCAGATACACCTTGATTCAAGTCCAGCGGATCAAGATTGATATTAGCTTCCATGAGTTAGCTTTGATCACAATAGAAATGGAATAATTATGTTCACCTGTTTACTTGCTACACTTCATGTCATTTCACCACAAGGATAAACGTTTATCTGTGGGGGTTTTCTAGTCCACATAAAGATCAAGAGCTTGATCTCCACAAGTTTCTACAAAGACAAACGTACAAAGCAACGTAGATGGTTGTCAATATATCCCATAGAAAAAAGTTTGATTTTGTTTTCTGATTTCGCAAAATCCTTTTATATATTTATTCTGATATCATTTTTATTGATATCCTGATATCATCATTTCTCCGTGGTTATTTCACAAGTTGTTCGCTTTTTTTTAAAGAACGTTGCCTCGTTGATCCCAGGAAAAGATGAGTCAGAAGCATCTGCAATGACATTTGAACGATCAAATCAGTGCAGTCCACAATCGCGAAAATATAACGTGCGCGTTCAGAATCTGGCAAAGTTGTAGTTTAGATATCACTCCCCCCCCCCTCCCCCTCATGTTTACGACTCTCGATCTCAAAGTCTGGGTCTGATTCTTTCCTTTTCGTAACAATAACCCAAGGCTGATCCTAACCCCATCACTTTATTTCCGAGAACGGCAGAATGTTGATTGTCAGAGAGAAGTTTTCAACATAATAACCCCAGGCTGATCCTAACCCTATCCCTTCATTACAGAGAATGACAAATACACACCGAGGACAATAGAGACGTTTACGTTTGTTAAAGGTGGACCATGACGGATGAGTTTTTGCAAGAAACGCGTCGAGATCACCAGAAAGACAGCCTTTTCAAGGATCGGAACACTCACTTTGCTCTGGTTTCCTAGAAATTAAACCGTCAAAACAGCGATTCCTCCTTGGCGGAGATGCCGGAGAGAGTAGCCATTTTGGATGGGGTGGGTGGAGGTCACTCATTGTGGTTGAAGCGTTTTCTTTTTTTGTAGTGCAGCATAAAAATAATGGAGCTATTTCCTTTGTTGTGAGCGAACTCCTGTAGATAAACTGTATACAATTATAAAAAAATAATAATAAAAAGGTTGGTATTGCGAAAATTTCGTGCAAACGATTTGGTCTAAACTCAGACGGCCATAAGAAAAGAGACGGCACACGCCTTCTCGTTGGGTGAAAGAATTTGACTTCCAGCACCGCCGCCAGGGAGGAATCGCCAATTTGACGGTTTCATTTCTAGGAAACCAGATCAAAGTGAGTGTTGCAATCTCTGTAAAGGGTGTTTTCCTGGCGATCTCGACGTATTTCTTACAAAAACTCATCCGTCAGGGTGCCCCTTTAAGTCCTCTTGTGGACTTTTTGTCCTTATTAGTATACATTAGTATAAAATGACACTGTTTGCGAGCTCTTTGTATATTCAGGATATTTAATAATACCATGTTGTTCAGATATGAAGAAACGGTATATATTATGTTTGACAATACCCGATAGTAAAAGTAGTAATAGTTTTTGTAAGGAGGGAGAAGGGCTTTAGTGGGGGAGGGGGGGGGGGGGGGGGGCAAAAAGAAAACCTAAAAGAGAAATCTTTGCTTGGAAAATGTGAGATGTTATTCTTGCTGCAAATGGCATTGCCAGTCTTAAAAGAACTAGCGAAGAATCACAGTGACCTTTCAAGACTTCTCCGAGATCACAAGACAGATAGACAGACAAAAAAAAGAAGGGAGACAGACAGACAGACAGTGCGATAGGTATTTAAGAGAGAGAGAGAGAGAGAGAGAGAGAGAGAGAAGAGAGAAGAGAGAGAGAGAGAGAGAGAGAGAGAGAGAGAGAGAAGAGAGAGAGAGAAGAGAGAGAGAGAGAGAGAGAGAGAGAGAGTACGAATACGAATGTTTATTGAGGGTTAAAGCTAAAGGATAAGCAGAAGCTTTTTTTTACACCATGCCCTCGTAAGAGGGAGAGAGGGAGAGGGAGAGAGAGAGAAAGAGAAGGGAGGAAGAGAAAGAGAGAGAGAGAGAGAGAGAGAGAGAGAGAGAGAGAGAGAGAGAGAGAGAGAGAGAGAGAGAAGGAGAGAGAGAGAGAGAGAGAGAGAGAGAGAGAGAGGAGAGAGAGAGAGAGAGAGAGGAAGAGAGAGAGAGAGAGGGGATGGGGTGGGATAGTAGAGATACGGTGACAGAGAGACAGAGAGACAGAGAGAGAGAGAGAGGAGAGAGAGAGAGAGAGAGAGAGAGTAGAGAGAGAGAGAGAGAGAGAGAGAGAGAAGAGAGAGAGAGCGAGAGAGAGAGAGAAGGGAGAGAGAGAAG
>CM065702.1:27006462-27011462 GCA_017654935.2 Phymorhynchus buccinoides
TCCTCACAGTGATATGTGAATCTGTTGTGGATCAGTCCTGTCTCCCAAATTTCAAACCAAATCATTAACACTCTTCACCATCATTTACATTCGTTCGATCGTAATACATTATTATTAGTCTGATCAATTCATAATTACGAGCACGTTTATTTTCAAACGGGGTTATTTCAAACACATTGTCTTTGATGTTATAATTATATTCCATAATATATCCAAATAATTGTTTTTTAATAATTTTGTTTGGTCACTTCTATCGGGTTAGTGTTTTGGGCTTCCTTGAAGGTATTATGAACACCTTTTAAATAAAAACAAACTCTCTTCCCCTACATTTTGGCTTCCAATCTCAGATACACCTTGATTCAAGTCCAGCGGATCAAGATTGATATTAGCTTCCATGAGTTAGCTTTGATCACAATAGAAATGGAATAATTATGTTCACCTGTTTACTTGCTACACTTCATGTCATTTCACCACAAGGATAAACGTTTATCTGTGGGGTTTTTCTAGTCCACATAAAGATCAAGAGCTTGATCTCCACAAGTTTCTACAAAGACAAACGTACAAAGCAACGTAGATGGTTGTCAATATATCCCATAGAAAAAAGTTTGATTTTGTTTTCTGATTTCGCAAAATCCTTTTATTTTTATTCTGATATCATTTTTATTGATATCCTGATATCATCATTTCTCCGTGGTTATTTCACAAGTTGTTCGCTTTTTTTTAAAGAACGTTGCCTCGTTGATCCCAGGAAAAGATGAGTCAGAAGCATCTGCAATGACATTTGAACGATCAAATCAGTGCAGTCCACAATCGCGAAAATATAACGTGCGCGTTCAGAATCTGGCAAAGTTGTAGTTTAGATATCACTCCCCCCCCCTCCCCCTCATGTTTACGACTCTCGATCTCAAAGGCTGGGTCTGATTCTTTCCTTTTCGTACAATAACCCAAGGCTGATCCTAACCCCATCACTTTATTTCCGAGAACGGCAGAATGTTGATTGTCAGAGAGAAGTTTTCAACATAATAACCCCAGGCTGATCCTAACCCTATCCCTTCATTACAGAGAATGACAAATACACACCGAGGACAATAGAGATGCTTACGTTTGCTAAAGGTGGACCCTGACGGATGAGTTTTTGCAAGAAACACGTCGAGATCACCAGAAAGACAGCCTTTTCAAGGATCGGAACACTCACTTTGCTCTGGTTTCCTAGAAATTAAACCGTCAAAACAGCGATTCCTCCTTGGCGGAGATGCCGGAGAGAGTAGCCATTTTGGATGGGGTGGGTGGAGGTCACTCATTGTGGTTGAAGCGTTTTCTTTTTTTGTAGTGCAGTATAAAAAATAATTGGAGCTATTTCCTTTGTTGTGAGCGAACTCCTGTAGATAAACTGTATACAATTATAAAAAAATAATAATAACAAGAGGCAAAGCCTGCAAGGTTCACGTCTGATTTTTATTACTATAGCAGGCATGGGAATTCCCATGACAATTCCCATGCCTGTATAGAGAGAATACTGTTATGTAGACACTTGTGCATCTGAAAACAGAATTAATTTTTATTTTACTGTGTAAATTAAAATTATTTCTATGCACCCCTACCCCTTTCTTTAAAATTTAATTATATGTATGCGCATGTAACATAGTGGAGCCCTATTTTTATTTTTGGCAAACAAGTAAAATTGAAAAGCATATTGACCAAGCTTTCAGAAAAAACATAGTGACCAATCCCCCCCCCCCCCCCCCCCCACACCCCCCCGCCGGGGTAAGGGTGGTCTACGGACACCTGTAGTAGGCCTCTAGTCTTTGCCTGTGGGTCTAAGCCTCTTACTCTTAGAAAATTAATAATTGAAGTTGCGTGATCTGTTACTGTTTTAAACTGATTGTTCATGCGATGAAAACTTGTTCCACATCATCTACATTTCTGTAAGATATTTTATATTAGTCCTAATATTTTATTTTCGTTTCGTTAATCCCCCCCCCCCCCCCTCTGCCACAAAGCAAAGGTCAAGGTCACAGCCAGCAAGCTCATCCATGTTTATCTTCCCCTGTACAGTCTTTGCTCATGGTGATCAATCGTCTAGGCCTAACAAAGGATTCGTACGTCGAAGGCAGTGAAATCGACGAACACTGGATTTTCCGTATATTTTTTTTCAAGACTGAAATGAATGTGGGCTAAATGTTAAGTACGTCGTCTTGATTATGAGGTAAGGCATGGACTCTAGGCCGAGGCCTTGTTGCCGGAAGTGCGGTAGGCTAAGTTATGCGCAGAGATGATGTGCAAATGAACACGAACAACCGTTACTCAAAGGCGCAAATAAAAGCTAAACAACCGGGCCGTCAACGCACACACTCGGTACATCCATTTGTTACAGAAAATATAAGTTAACGACGTTAAAATGTACCTATTTGTACACACCTGAAGTCTTGTGTTTCTTTTTAAAGAGCGTTTTTGTATATCTAATGGAGAGTCTTCTTTCCAGTATGTATCTCCTACTCGGTACAACACAACAGTTACAGTAATCTCTGCAACAAATGATTTTCTTTCTTTTGTTCCTTACCGATGATGTATCTGACTGCTTTGATCGCCATGACTTGAAGGCTCACGTCAAAATCAAGTATCCTGCTAACTTTAACCCTCTAACATCTTATGTTTTTTTGAGAAAATGACAACGTTAAAGTTTCAGTGGAGAGTGAGTCTTCTTTAGTTTGAAGAGTGTGACTGAGTCAAGGTTAAAGGTTGCACAACAGTAATCTCTGCAACAAATGATTATCTTTATTTTGTTCTTTATCAATGTATCTGACTGCTTTGATCGTCGTGACTTGAAGGCTCACGTCAAAATCAAGTATCCTGCTAACTTTAACCCTCTAACGCCTTATATGTTTAGAGAAAATGACAACGTTAAGGTTTGAGTTAAGGTTAAAGGTCGGGGCCACGGACGCAACACACACACACATACACACACACACACACACACACACACACAGACACACAACCGAACATGTACGATACTATAGACTCACTTTGTTTTAAAAAACGACGTGAGCCAAAAAGGTTGGTATTGCGAAAATTTCGTGCAAACGATTTGGTCTAAACTCAGACGGCCATAAGAAAAGAGACGGCACACGCCTTCTCGTTGGGTGAAAGAATTTGACTTCCAGCACCGCCGCCAGGGAGGAATCGCCAATTTGACGGTTTCATTTCTAGGAAACCAGATCAAAGTGAGTGTTGCAATCTCTGTAAAGGGTGTTTTCCTGGCGATCTCGACGTATTTCTTACAAAAACTCATCCGTCAGGGTGCCCCTTTAAGTCCTCTTGCGGACTTTTTGTCCTTATTAGTATACATTAGTATAAAATGACACTGTTTGCGAGCTCTTTGTATATTCAGGATATTTAATAATACCATGTTGTTCAGATATGAAGAAACGGTATATATTATGTTTGACAATACCCGATAGTAAAAGTAGTAATAGTTTTTGTAAGGAGGGAGAAGGGCGAGGGGGGGGGGGGGCAAAAAGAAAACCTAAAAGAGAAATCTTTACTTGGAAAATGTGAGATGTTATTCTTGCTGCAAATGGCATTGCCAGTCTTAAAAGAACTAGCGAAGAATCACAGTGACCTTTCAAGACTTCTCCGAGATCACAAGACAGATAGACAGACAAAAAAAAGAAGGGAGACAGACAGACAGACAGTGCGATAGGTATTTAAGAAGAGAGAGAGAGAGAGAGAGAGAGAGAGAGAGAGAGAGAGAGAGAGAGAGAGTACGAATACGAATGTTTATTGAGGGTTAAAGCTAAAGGATAAGCAGAAGCTTTTTTACACCATGCCCTCGTAAGAGGGAGAGAGGGAGAGGGAGAAAGAGAGAAAGGGAGGGAGAGAAGGAGAGAGAGAGAGAGAGCGAGAGAGAGAGAGAAGGAGAGCGGGAGAGAGAGAGAGAGAGAGAGAGAGAGAGAGAGAGAGAGAGAGAGAGAGAGATGGGAGGGGTGGGATAGTAAGAGATATGGTGACAGAGACAGAGAGAGAGAGAGAGAGAGAGAGAGAGAGAGAGAGAGAGAGAGAGAGAGAGAGAGAGAGAGAGAGAGAGAGAGAGAGAGAGAGGAAAGAGAGAGAGAGAGAGAGAGAGAGAGAGAGAGAGAGAGAGAGAGAGAGAGAGAGAGAGAGAGAGAGAGAGAGAGAGACAGAGACAGACAGAGTTAGTGTGTTTTTGTGGTGGAATGGTTTCCTGGGTTATATACTCAAGGCGTTTTTAGCCTAAACAGCGATGTCCTTAGTGGTGGATCACCCTGGGCAGGGTCCCGGTTTCTGTGGTGGGGTAGGTTCCTGGGTTAAATCCAGGTGATCCAGGTTGACCCGGAGAGTGATCCAGGGTCTTCCGGAGGGTGATCTACCACAAAGGATCACATTCAGGAACACCCTGGATCACCCTCAGGAACACCCTGGATCACCCTCAGGAACACCCTGGATCACCCTCAGGAACAGCCTGGATCACCCTCAGGAACAGCTTGGATCAGCCTGATGGTGATCCACCACAAAGGATCACATTCAGGAACACCCTGGATTACCCTCAGGAACAGCCTGGATCACCCTCAGGAACACCCTGGATCACCCCCAGGAACGGCCTGTTGAGGGTGTTCCTGAGGGTAATCCAGGTGATCCACCACTAAGGACCACCCTGGATCCCCCTAGCCCTCAAAGAACCACCTGGATCGGCCTGAGAGAACTCCCACTGCATGGCCGGCCTGGTGTGGGTAGGTACCGATTGGTCCTATCCCGTTACGTCCTATTACGATTTTGCCCTGTGTTTGACGTAATCGCGCCGACGCTAAACCCAGTGCCGTTTTGTCCTAGCTCCAGTTTCGATTCGTCATATTCGTGAAATACATGTTTTTTGTAACAAATGTTACTACCGATTACTTTGTTGACTTTTTATCGTGAAATACATTATTTTTGTTGATGAGCTTCATTGATGCATGTTCCTCGGCCATCAAGTTTTGAAACAT
>CM065702.1:27018962-27021462 GCA_017654935.2 Phymorhynchus buccinoides
TTTGTGTAGGACGACTCAACCTTATTCTTGTACACATCAGAGTAGCAGCAGAGAGAGAGAGAGTGTGTGTGAGTGTTTGTGAAAGTGAGAGAGAGTGTGACGAGTAGCGTGCCAGAGTGCGTGCGTGCGTGAACATGCGAGTGGGTAGTGAGATACGTGTGTTAGAGTGTGAGAGCGGAGGGATTGGGGTGTGATGCAGAGTGAATGTAGACAGCTTTGTGTGTGTGGCGTGCATGAGAGAGAGTGCGACTAGAGTGAGTGTATATGTACCTGCGTGAAAAGAGTGAGTAGAGAGAGTAGAGAGTTTTTGTTTGCATGTGAATAACTGTGTAAACTCTGTGTATGTGGTTTGTGTGTGTATGTTGTGTGTAATTTTGTTGCAAGTGTATAGATTGTTGTGCAACGCTGTAGTCGTTTTTTTCCAATCGGTGTGTGTGTGATGACGAAAGTGTGTGAAGGAACCCTAAAAGTGTCAAAATCCACGTGATCTGTGTGTATGAGAGTTTGTGTGATTCTGTAGACATAGCTGACAGAGAGACAGACACAGATACTGAGACTCAGTGACGAAAGAGATAACTTGATATGAGTGTGTGTGTCTGGACAGTTGAGTGCAGAGTAAGTTTATTTGATGGTGTGTGTGTTAACAGGTTAGTGCAAAAAAAAAAGCGTGTGTGTGGTAAGCGAATGCCACCAAGAGCTGAGATATAGAGAGAGTGGGAGTTGTGGAGTGAGGGAGAGTTGAGTGTGTGAGAAAGTGTGAGAGAGAGGAGAGAGCACGCGTGTGTGTATGAAGATGTGAGAAGGAGAGTGTAGTGTATGGTAATGGGTAGTATGAGAGTGAGTGCAGTAGAGATAACGTGTGAAAACGTGGTGCGTGTGCGTGTGTGTAACCACAACAAAAACAACAAAAAAAAAAAAAAAAACAAACAAAACTACTAACTAACAACTAAACAACATAACAACAGCACGTGTGTAAAACATTTCACGACAATTTCGGACCACTGTCACAACCTACTTACTGACGGACATCCAAACAGAAGTATGAAATTCATACATGCTGATGAACCCAGTGTGTAGTCGTGTGTGTGTGGTGACGTGGTGTGTTCCTTTGTGCAATTCTTCTTCCCTTGTCTTGTGTTGAATCGTCGTCAGCAACAGTGTGCTGTCAGTGTGCGCACGCAGATGTGCTGGTGCTTGCGTGTGTGAGAGTCGTGTGGACGCCTAACTAGAGAGAGTGTAGGTGCCCAGTGTCAAGTCCGAACTTCTACGTGTGGTTCCCCTTGTGTGGAAATGTTTTGAAAAGTGTTTCTGGGGAAAAAAAGGCAGGAGAATGACCGTTAAAGGCAGAAAGATAGTAAGATGCGAATGTAATTGTGCGAATTTAGTGTACTTGGAATGTAAACAGTGAAGGCAAAGGAAAAAGGCAGAGAGTCAAAGAAAAGTGACAGATTCCAGAGGAAAAGTTTGACAAAAGCCATCACAGAGACTATCCCGAAGGTGTGGGGAACCTAGTGTGGTTTGAAAGATACAAAAGACAGCCGCGTGTGCACATCCCCCCACGGCGGGGGAAGAAGGAGGGACAAATGGAGGCACATTAATTGAGGGAGAGAAGAAACAGATAAACATAAAGAAAGACCATCATGCAGAGCCCTCCCCCCCCCCCCCCTCCTGCTCTGCGTGCCTTTCTGGTTTATCTGGTGGGGGGGAGGGTGGTGACAGACTTACAGCGTCAAAGAGTGGGAGCTGAGGACAATAGTCAATTTTTTCACATTCGGCTGTTTGTCCATTAAAATATTATTGATCAAACATCGTTTGATCCGCTTTGCTGAAGCAACTTCAGGTATTTGACAAAAACAAAAGTATGTGATCAGAGTATTGCCCCTTTGACAAGACAGCGACTGAAGTTGGACGTAGTGAGGGGAGAGAGTGGAGTATGTGTGACGTGTGGTAGAAGAGCTTCGCTGCGTGTTGTTGCGTGTTCAGTTCTGTTGTGTGAGTATGTCTATGCGAATGTGTGTGTGTGAAGAATAAATCTGGTGTGCTCTATGCTAAAATTGACGAAATGTAACTGAAAGAATGTATTGGTCCTTAAAAAACAAACTAACACAATACCAGAAGAGCTACACAGGCAGGTACTGAGGTTTGTGAATGCATCGGGTTAGTGTATTCATCACGCATAATAATAGTAGGCAGATTGATTTGTATGCATTTGCGGTGTGTGGTGTGTGGGTGCGTCGTGTGTGTGTGTGTGCGAGTGTGTGTGTGCGTGTGCGTGCGTGCGCGTGTGTGTGTATGCGAGTGAGTGTATGGCCTGCGTGTGTGTGTGTGTGTGCTGCGTGTGTTGTGTTTGTGTGTGTGTGTGTGTGTGAGTGTGTCTGTTTTTGTTGTGGGTGTTGTGTCTGTGTGTGTGTTGTGTGGTTTTTTTGTTGGGTGTGTGTGTGGGTGTGTGAATGAGTCTGTGTGTGGTGTGTGTGTTGGTGTCTGTGTCTGTGTGTATGTT
>CM065702.1:27028962-27031462 GCA_017654935.2 Phymorhynchus buccinoides
AGCCAAAAGCAATTGAACACTATGGTGAAAAACGCACCAGCTAGGGTTGAGAGCATTCACGGGTGTGATCATTAATGATTACCCCGCCACGTGGGCAGCCACACTCCGCGACTTCGGAGGATATTTTTGATGGATGATGTTACGCTAGGAGCGTGTGTGGTTTTTTTTATGTAGCCTTGGTGTTCCAGCTCGTGTCAATTGGTCTGACAGTGAGTGACACAGCCTCATGCCAAGACGAGACAGACAGATGACGTTATAGGGGAAGAACTAGATACCGTGGAACCTCCCTTATACGACCTCCCGTTATAAGACTCCCTCCCGCATAAGGCCCACTTCTCTGAGGCATGGCCGTTCTTCGTAAGTATTAAAATTACCTCCCTTAAAGACCCCTCCCTTATCAGACCTCATTTTGGATGCTTTTTGAAGGTCTTATAAGGGACGTTCCACTGTACTGGTGAAAATCATTTATTGCACAGCTCTCGCTTACTTTTGGCCCAATACTACTACAGGCTAATGCCAACCAATGGTCATTCATATTCATTGAAACCTTGACGTTATGGTTTCCTGATGCCGAGTTTTAAAAACTGTTTATTGCTGGGTTTTCTCTTGATTAATAATGTGTGTTTTTTTAAACAGATAATAAGAAAGAAAGAAAGAAAGGAAGGAAGAAAAAAAAAAAGGGGGGAAGAAAAAAAAGAAAGAAAAAAGGAATGAAGAAAAAGAAAGAAAGAAAGAAAAGGGCGGAGAAGATGAAGAAAGAAAGGTAGAAAAGAAGAAAGAAAGGGGGCGGAAAAGAAGGAAGAAAGAAAGGGAGGTAGAAAAGAAGAAAGAAAGGGGGCGGAAAAGAAGGAAGAAAGAAAGGGAGGTAGAAAAGAAGAAAGAAAGAAAGGGAGGTAGAAAAGAAGGAAGAAAGAAAGGGAGGTAGAAAAGAAGGAAGAAAGAAAGGGAGGTAGAAAAGAAGAAAGAAAGAAAGGGAGGTAGAAAAGAAGGAAGAAAGAAAGGGAGGTAGAAAAGAAGGAAGAAAGAAAGGGAGGTAGAAAAGAAGGAAGAAAGAAAGGGAGGTAGAAAAGAAGGAAGAAAGAAAGGGAGGTAGAAAAGAAGGAAGAAAAGAAAGGGAGGTAGAAAAGAAGAAAGAAAGAAAGGGAGGTAGAAAAGAAGGAAGAAAGAAAGGGAGGTAGAAAAGAAGGAAGGAAGAAAGGGAGGTAGAAAAGAAGGAAGGAAGAAAGGGAGGTAGAAAAGAAGGAAGAAAGAAAGGGAGGTAGAAAAGAAGGAAGAAAGAAAGGGAGGTAGAAAAGAAGGAAGAAAGAAAGGGAGGTAGAAAAGAAGGAAGGAAGAAAGGGAGGCAGAAAAGAAGGAAGAAACGAAGTTAGGTAGAAAAGAAGGAAGAAAGAAAGGGAGGTAGAAAAGAAGGAAGAAAGAAAGGGAGGTAGAAAAGAAGGAAGAAAGAAAGGGAGGTAGAAAAGAAGGAAGAAAGGGAGGTAGAAAAGAAGGAAGAAAGGGAGGCAGAAAAGAAGGAAGAAAGAAAGGGAGGTAGAAAAGAAGGAAGTAAGAAAGGGAGGTAGAAAAGAAGGAAGTAAGAAAGGGAGGTAGAAAAGAAGGAAGTAAGAAAGGGAGGTAGAAAAGAAGGAAGGAAGAAAGGGAGGCAGAAAAGAAGGAAGAAAGAAAGGGAGGCAGAAAAGAAGGAAGTAAGAAAGGGAGGTAGAAAAGAAGGAAGAAAGAAAGGGAGGTAGAAAAGAAGGAAGGAAGAAAGGGAGGTAGAAAAGAAGGAAGGAAGAAAGGGAGGTAGAAAAGAAGGAAGGAAGAAAGGGAGGTAGAAAAGAAGGAAGAGAAAGGGAGGTAGAAAAGAAGGAAGAAAGAAAGGGAGGTAGAAAAGAAGGAAGAAAGGGAGGCAGAAAAGAAGGAAGAAAGAAAGGGAGGTAGAAAAGAAGGAAGAAAGAAAGGGAGGTAGAAAAGAAGGAAGGAAGAAAGGGAGGTAGAAAAGAAGGAAGTAAGAAAGGGAGGTAGAAAAGAAGGAAGGAAGAAAGGGAGGTAGAAAAGAAGGAAGAAAGAAAGGGAGGTAGAAAAGAAGGAAGAAAGAAAGGGAGGTAGAAAAGAAGGAAGTAAGAAAGGGAGGTAGAAAAGAAGGAAGAAAGAAAGGGAGGTAGAAAAGAAGGAAGAAAGAAAGGGAGGTAGAAAAGAAGGAAGAAAGAAAGGGAGGTAGAAAAGAAGGAAGTAAGAAAGGGAGGTAGAAAAGAAGGAAGAAAGAAAGGGAAGTAGAAAAGAAGGAAGAAAGAAAGGGAGGTAGAAAAGAAGGAAGAAAGAAAGGGAGGTAGAAAAGAAGGAAGAAGAAAGGGAGGTAGAAAAGAAGGAAGGAAGAAAGGGAGGTAGAAAAGAAGGAAGAAAGAAAGGGAGGTAGAAAAGAAGGAAGGAAGAAAGGGAGGTAGAAAAGAAGGAAGAAAGGGAGGCAGAAAAGAAGGAAGAAAGAAAGGGAGGTAGAAAAGAAGGAAGAAAGAAAGGGAGG
>CM065702.1:27036462-27043962 GCA_017654935.2 Phymorhynchus buccinoides
CAAAGTGAGTGTTCCGATCCTTGAAAAGGCTGTCTTTCTGGTGACCTCGACGTGTTTCTTGCAAAAGCTCATCCGTCAGGGCGCCTATTTAAGGGTACAATACCGATACAGTGGTTAAACCTGTCAAAGTCGAAGTAGGTTGGATTTACGTCCTATTAAACCTTGGGTTTATCTTACCAAAGAATTTTGTTCTGACATTTGTTCTGCAACTTTTTGCTGTTTTCAACCGAAATAACGTGGCGAGCCTGTAGTCTGCCGTCTTCTTCAGCACCTCTGTCAGGGTCCCCACAGCTTCTGTCGGAGCTCCATCCCTTCCGGGCCAGGTTTGACATCTGATGTCATGGTACAAGTGGGCACTCTTGGGGGGTGGATGTGCTCTGGGGACTGGATTTCAGTGCCACAAGGCCACTCACTGGTGTGATCGAGACGGGGAGGGTCCGTTGGGACTAATCTCGCTCGGACTACTCTTTTGATCACACCGGCTGACAGTCATGGCGGACATACCACATACCACTGGGACTAATCCCGTGTGGACTAACATTTGATCTGTACCGCTCGGACTACATACATACGTTTAGTGTAAGAAATAATAATCAACAGTAAAGTCATTTCGACGAATTTATTACAAAATAAAATGATAATTCAAAAAATTAATTAAATTCAAATTTTATCTTTTGTGTATGTCGACACTAAAATGGACCCTAAACCTATCCCTAACCCTATTCCTAACCCTAACGCCTATCCCTAACCCTATTCCTAACCCTAACCCTAACCCTATTCTTAACCCTAACCCTAACCCTATCCCTATCCCTAAACCCTATCCCTAACTCTATCCCTAACCCTATCCCTAAACCTATCCCTAACCTATCTGAAAAACAAGGAATACCTGGGTACGCAGAAATGCAATGATACAAATGCTCAGCAGACATTAGACCGAATGGGAAAAGCTATGCAAATCAAAAGCAATTTAGGTCGAACGGCATTAGTCGCGAATGGGATTAGTCCGACTGGGATTAGTCCGAGGGGTGACAGGCTGTGACAGGAGTTCGTCGCCAGTGTCCCGTTCTCAGACTAAAACAGTATCACCTGTTATGACGACTGAGTCCGACTTGGAGATTATCGTTCTCGTTTTCGATCCCCAAGACGATTCCTCCACGGTTCATGGAACCCGGTGCGCAGGAAAGGTTTTAAGATGACCTTAAGCCCCCCTTGTATATTCTTCTTCTTCTTCGATTCGCTCAGACAGTTTCCTGTCAATTATTCCAGAATGCGTCATGCTGCCGAACTATTTATGCGCCTAACTAAGAAATAGTTAGGCCCAGCAATCCGACTTCCGACTGGAGGACATGTTTTTGAAAGTGTTTTCGTGAAAAAAACTGCCTTGCTTTGAGAATGGACCGGCAAAGGCAGAAAGATAGTAAGATGACAGTAAGCAAAAGGGAAAAGGCAGAGTGACAGATTAGAGGAAGTTACAAGGCGCGCAGAACTTCCAGAAGGTAGGGTAACTAATTTATGCAAAAGACCCCCCAGGTATGTCCCACGGGGGGTGTTCCCTTGTATGACAAAGATGGTTTTGTCTAGTCCAGATGACTGCCTTGCTTGGACAGTCTGTCTGCCCGCTCATTGCCAGCAATGTCGCAGCCGGGTGGTTAACCACTGCAGTACAGTGGCACCTCCCTTCAAAAATCACCCAAAGTGAGAGGTCTTATAAGGGAGGAGTCTTATAATGGAGGTAATTTTAATACTTACAAAGAAGGGCAATGTCTCAGAGAAGTAGGTCTTTTATGGGAGGGAGTCTTATAAGGGAGGTAATTTTAATGCTTACAAAGAAGGGCAATGTCTCAGAGAAGTAGGTCTTATATGGGAGGGAGTCTTATAATGGGAGGTCTTATAAGGGAGGTTCCACTGCAGTGCCAGGTACGTTGTCCTCTTCAAACAGCCCCCAAGATCTGTTCTGTTTTTCCCTCAGAAGTGTTCCCTGTTCTCTGTTCTCTATGCTTTGTAACAACACAGAGACTGGTTGTCTGTAACGGGAAGACTGCGTGGGGAGAATGTCTATTTAATTCTAATAGGAATGGTTCGGAAGTCATTATTAAGGGGAGTGATTTTTCATGGTGCGTGGGAGTGATCTTGCCTAATTTAATCGGTCAAGCAAGGGGAAAATACTCTATCATCAGGTAGATTCCCAGCTCTCGCCTGATCGTGTGCTTGAGTAGACTTACATAATAATAATAATAATAATTGGCACTTATATAGCGCACATATCTAGAAAATTCTATTCATGGCGCTTTACAAAGAAATAAAACTATAAACATTCCCATTTACACACACACTGACACACACACACACACAACACACACACACACACAACACACACGCACGCACGCACGCACGCACACGCACACGCACGCACGCACGCACACGCACGCACGCACGCACGCGCACACGCACACGCACGCACACACACACACACACACACACACACACACACACACACACACACACACACAGAGGAAGACAATGAAGGGGAGAGGGTGAGAAGGGGGGTGACGCGGGGGTGGGGGTGGGGGGTGTCACACACACATACACGCTGCATGCACACACACACACACACACACACACACACACACACACACACACACACACACACACACACACACACACACACACACACACACACACACACACACACACACACACACACACACACACACCGTGCGTCATTCTAAAATGTATGTCATTTATATTTTTTACGTCCCATTTTGTAAGTTTTATCAGTTTGTGGCAGCTGGCCATCCCTAATTTCTCTCTAAAAAAATGTTTGCAAGTCGCTGACTCGCATCCTGCGGCTTCAAGCTTTGACGCCATTGTTGCATTGTTGCTATGGTATTTGACCGAATAATGGAGGTAAGCAACTCTAATTTTCACGAAGTGCTCTCCCCTATGTTTTTTTCCTCCGAAAATCGTCTATTCCATTTTATTTGTTCTATGAATTGCCTTGAACAATCCAGTCAAGGACATAAAAATCTAACTTTTTTTTCTTCAGAGCGCTGAACGAAACTTTATAACGTTATTGTCGTTCTCCTGTCATCCTCGTTATCATCCTCATCCATCACCGTAGTATAAAGGATGTCTCACGTTCTAATCCGCTTGCTTTGACAAGGTAACGCCTTGCCTTAGCGCGAGCGGTTCATGTAACATTCAGGTAGACCAATAAGAATGCTGGCATCATGAAATATCTCCTTCTTCTTCTTCTTATTCTTGAAATCTGACACCATAAAGTATCGATAGTAAGGATGTACACTCATGCCTAATAGTTAAGCAACCTTTTTTTGTTTGTAAAATAATACCAATTATTGTTCTCTGAGTGAATCGCACAGAGAACATACAACAATGGTCAACCTATGGCGATATTTTTCACGCCAGAGGGCAGTCAATGCACTAGGGGCTTATCACGCGATTTTCTTACTTGGGCGTAGTGAGAGAGAGAGAGTGATGGTAGGACCACTCACTGTCTCTCTCTCTTTCTTTATCCCCAACTAATAATATAGAGAGGATTAGCCCCACACGAGCGTCATGCCCTCTGACGTGAGAAAAATCGCACTAAGTCTCTCATTATGTTGTATGTTGTTGTATGCCGTTCGGTCAAGGAGAACCTTGAACTGGCAGGGAAAAGAACACGTGCCTCATAGTAGGTCAGGACCTAGACCGCTTTCGTTTTCAATAAGTGTTTATATATATTGTTATATTATATTGTGTTTTGTTTTATTTCTTTGCCAAATAGTGAAACATCCCGTTTGGGAAAAAATCTCTTCATTTGTGTTTTTCTGGTATGTGTGTGGGTGTGTTGGCGTTTGCATCTCTACTCTGATTACCGGCACTGTACCCATCCCTGTATTCCGGATTACATTGCGTAAAATTGCAGGTAAACCGTGACATAATTTCGCTTCTTATGCATGAGGAATTTCACTTTGTTTACATGCAAATTACGTTGTGGGTAAGGCCGGGTTCACATTAGACGCGTAAGTTCCGTACGGAAAACCCTAAATAAGTGGAAGAAAGAAGGGTAAACGTTTACACATATAGGCCTCTGCAACTATTAACGCCCTTGACCGTGAGAGTGATGCCCTTGCTGGTCAGTACTGACAAGGGCATTCACTCTTGCGAAAGGCAGCCATTTAGTGGCATCAAATAGGGGTTATTGGCGAGAGTTATCCCCCTGTCTGGTCAGTACTGAACCATCTTCCCCCACCCACCAAGGGCATTCACTCTTGCAAAAGGTGTTCGTTGCAGACCCCTATAGGGGAAATTCGGACAAGTGCGCAAATCTGTTCCCTTCTTTGTTTCACTTATTCATGGATTGCGCCCCAGGGTTTCCTCATGGACTTATCCGCTTATGTGTGTACACGGCCTAAAGCCGGCGACAGACTATGTGACTGCCTCATGTGACTCGATCAGGTCGTGACGTTTCACCTCATTTGCATACCATCCTTCTCGACTCAGTCTGACTCAGTCGGGCCCAGTCAGGTGACAGGGCCGAATAGGGCGGGTTCTAGATTTCACTGATCGAGTCTGATCGAGTCAGATGGCTTGTGACCTCTTCTGTGCGGGAAACAAAATTTGATCTACGTCACGACCTGATCGAGTCATGTGAGGCAGTCGCATAGTCTGTCGCCGGCTTAAAACCCACACCAATGTGAGGGTACCCTTTGCTAAAAGTCAAGCTTGACGCACATGCTCAGGGCTGCTAGCTCTTCACACCAGCCGACGCATTGGAAAGGCTAGGAAAAAGTCATGCAGAGGTGGGCGGCGGAGAGAGCCCACGAAAGGCCAGGTAGTAATTGTCGGCCATCACTGCTCGTTTTGTAATAACAAAGCCAGAAAATCAGTCAAACGGGATCAGATGTTTTTTTGTTGTTCTTGTTCTCTGCGAGGTTTTAAAGACCCACCACGTCACGTGTCAAAATCACGGTTTTCACACGTGTTTTCCCTCTTATGGCTGGTAAGAAATCTTAAGAAATCTTCCTAGTTTAAGAGGGAGTGTGACACGTGACGTGGGGGATCTTTAAAGACCCAGCACGTCACGTACGTGTCAAAATAACGATTTTCACGTGTTTTCCCTCTTATAGCTGGTAAGAAATCTTAAGAAATCTTCCAAGCATAAGAGGGAGTGTGACACGTGACGTGGGGGGTCTTTAAAGTCAAACTTTTTCCAGACGAAATGCAAGGGTGAAAACGAGTCTCCATCTTGGCAAAACGAAATTAGTCACATTGGTTTGACATTCACAACAAAATACTTTTTATATATTCAGTACACGACAGAGACTCTTCTTGGTGTTACTGAGAGGAAGAATAAAATAATTTTTCTTTGTGTTTTGTTTTGTTTAACCCTTTTACCGACTTATTAGCACCAAGTGATTTAACATATGTCACTGCATCAAACTATTATCCAAAGACCCTATTGTCTTAGTTTTGGGAAGTAAGGATAGACCTTATTTTATATATGTCACTGAAGAATCCCCAATACGGCAGATGGATTTTGTTCTCTACCCAGGTCAATTTAATGGAATGTTTTGGCTGAAATATGGCTGGAGGTGACAGGGTTAATGCATATTAAAATTCATGTGAATCCACATTTCAAAACAGGGTTGCTTAACCTTTTGGCTTACTGACAGCTAGCATGGACATTTCTTTGTGTTTAGTTTTGTTTAATGACTAACCTCCGTGGGAATACCGGGGGGTCTTTCGTACAATAGTTCCCCCACCTTCTGGTATTTTTGTGCTTGTAACTTCCTCTAATCCATCACTCTCTTTGACTCTGCCTTTTTCCCTTTGCTTACTGTCATCTGCTATCTTTCTATCTTACTGGTCCATTCTCCTGCCTTTTTTTCTATAAATTCTTACAAAGATTTCTTCAGCCGAAGTCGGACATGCTGGGCCTAACTATTTCTTAGTTAGGTGCATAACGCATAACAGCAGCATGACGCATCTACGCTCATATGGCAGGAAACTGTCTGAGCGAACGAAGAAGAAGAAGAAGAAGAAGAAGAAGAAGAAGAAGAAGAAGAAGTTTAATGACTTATTCAAATTTATTTTTACACGCACATTTCAAAGCAGGGTTGCTTAACTTTGTTGGCATGAGTGTAGTTACTGACAGCTGGCAGTTCTAATATACGTGGGTGGGAATCTTGTCATCTCAATGGTACCCGAGTAGGATTTGTTTTCCTTGTAAGGTAACCTGACTTCTCAAGGACAGGTGGGGAAGAAGTCTAGCGCTGGTGTTAGTAGGGGAGGTTGCGACAATTAAGACTCGAAAGAAATGTAAAAACAAATGTTCGTGGCATTCGGTACTGTATATTCTAGTCACACAGACTTGTGAAATTCGGGTAGCTCCCACCTGGAGAGCGTGTCACCGCGAGTGCAGCGCCACCCAGGGGGAATCGCTTTAGCCCTAAATGCTGCTGCGCATATGTTTGATCTAGCGTTTTCACGCTCTGGTTTTCTTCTTGTTTGTTTGTTGTCTTTCGTGGGGTTTTTTTTCCCAATGGCTCCAACCCACCTGCGTGCGCATCTCGACCATTCCAACGGAAGTGTCGCCATCTTAGTCCTTATTTGTGTGTAAACAAAGTGAAAATGTTATCTAAACGTGTAAAGAAAACATCCAGATGTTATAAATACAGTTTAGATAAGTTTCGAATTGGAACAGCCAAATACGCAGCATCGATCTGGCATTTTTCAAGAAAAGGTAAGGACTAAGATGGCGGTCTCCCATAATATGGCGCTCCTTGTGGCCGGATATGACGACACGTGGGTACCAGCAATTGACACAAATATCTTCTTCACTACTTACTATGCCTTTCCCACTACCATGCATGGTCTGTATATTATTTTTCGAACAGATTTGGAATGATATAACGTTAAAAGGCAGGCTAGGGCGTTGGCCACTAAAAGTGGGTACGCTTTGCCCCGCTCTACCCTATCTACGGGTTTATATGTAGGGACGACGTTGTGTCTGTAATTCGATGCTTGATCACGAGAGAAGAGTGGAATAGACTCTACCTACCTTTAATTAACTGAAATCCGGGGGCATCACGACTGTCAGACGAACGGTTCTCGGATGAGCGGCTCTTTAGATGAACGGCTGTCAGACTTTTAGAAAGATAAGGCAGACATGAAGACAGACAGATAGACAGAGAGAGAGAAAGAGACACACACACACACACACACACCACACACGCACACGCACGCACACATGCGCGTAAGCACACACACACACGCACGCACGCACGTATGCACACACACGCACTCACTCACGCCCCCCCCCCCACTCACACACAAAGACACAAACACACACACACACACACCACAACACACACACTTTATCTGTCTCTCTCTCTCTCTCTCTCTCTCTCTCTCTCTCTCTCTCTCTCTCTCTCTCTCTCTCTCTCTCTCTCTCTCTCTCTCTCTCTCCTCTCTCTCTCTCTCTTCTCTCTCTCTCTC
>CM065702.1:27053962-27066462 GCA_017654935.2 Phymorhynchus buccinoides
CTTACTGCCCAAATTTAGGAACACAATCTCATTGAATAACAGACCCTGATTTGTCGAGAGTTTTTATGACATGGTTGTTAAATCATTGTGGTGCAAAAACAATGCGACATTGACGGTGAAAGGGTTAAATTTCGTTTGTTTTAAAATAACGATGAGCTTTTCTTCAGAATTGCAGTGATCATCGTGCATACTTATTTTTGTCCCTCTCTGTTCCCGATCCCCTCTTTTGTCGCTACCATCTCTCATTAGAAAAGCCCAATATGATACAAACTAACAAACGACAACAATGCGACAAAACGAACAAGAAAAAGCATAATACACTGAATTTCAGCGTTAACCCTTTCAACGCCAAAGTCGCATTTTAGCACCACGGTGATTTAACACATATGTCACTAAAACGCATCAAATTGGGGTCTATTATCCAAAAACCCTATTGTGTTAGTTTTGGGAAGTAAGGATAGACCTTATTTTAAACATGTCATAGAAGAATCCCCAATATTGCAGATGGATTTTCTTCTCTACCCAGGTAAATGTAATGGACATTTTTTGCTGAAATATGGCTGGCGGTGAAAGGGTTAAAAACAAACGCACCATGAACGTTTAGGTGCAAAAACTCCTAAGCATGAATAAGATACAAACAAACGAAAAAAATGTGATAAAACGAACAAGAAAAAGCACAATACACTGAATATCAGCGTTAAAAACAACAACAACAACAACAAAAACATGAAAACTCCTAAGCATAAATAAATACACTGAATACACTGAATATCAGCGTTGAAAACAACAACAACAACAACAAAAACATGAACGTTTGGGTGCAATAACTCCTAAGCATAAATAAGATACAAACAAACGAAAAAAATGTGATAAAACGAAGAAGAAAAAGCATAATACATTGAATATCAGCGTTAAGAAAAACCTCATGAACGTTTGGGTGCAATAACTCCTAAGCATGAATAAGATTTTTAAAAAGCACCCAAAAAATTTGAAAAACGAACAAGAAAAAGCATAATACACTGAATATCAGCGTTAAAAACACACCAAAAAAAACATGAACGTTTGGGTGCAATAACTCCTAAGCATGAATAAGATACAAACAAACGAACAAATTTGAAAAACGAAGAAGAAAAAGCACAATACACTGAATATCAGCGTAAAAAAAACCCAACAACAACAAAACATGAATGTTTGGGTGCAATAACTCCTAGGCTAAGTTATATAAAAGATTTGTCAACTTTCAAGATCAGCATCTTAAAATGAATCCGCTTGAATTAGGGTTTGTGTAGATTAGATTCGCAAGCCGCAAGTTCTGTACATAAACCCCATTCACTTATATAATAAATAAAGCGGAAACTCATCGGCAGTCCAACCGCTTATTTCGTATGTAAGTCGAACGGGGTTTTCTTACAAAACTAGCGGATTGTGGATCTAAAGTACACAAACCCTAAATTTGGTGGAAAGAAACTCCCAGACATTAATTGAACAAAGGGTAATTACTCTCTTTTTTCTAATGAACTCCCCTCCACCAAAGTTGATTACGATACCATTCACCTAGCAGTGCGTGGGTCAGAACCAAAGTGAGACAAGCAAAGCATCATTCTTAAAAAAGAATGTGCCAAGCTCGCCTTTATGACCCTCACCCACACAGTACACATCAACAATATCTCTATACATTGGAACATAATTCTGCATCTAACTACGAACCATTATGAATGATCCAATCTCGAAGTAAAAATGCCTGGGAAAGTTGTTAAGTGAACGGGGTTTCCTTACAAAACTTGCGGATTGTGGATCTAAAGTGCACAAGCCCTAAAATTGGTGGAAAGAAACTCCCAGACATTAATTCATTGCATATCTCTATACGTTGGAACATAATAATTCTTCATCTAACTACGAACCATTATGAACGATCCTATCTCGAAGTAAAAAATGCATGGGAAAGGAAAAAGGGGAATTCCCGATCAAACATTCACACCCCCAAAGCAAAGCAAAAAAAAAAGGTTAGCACACGGAGACGGGAATCCCCGGATCAAGGATTGACACCGAAAGCAAAATGAACATGGTCTAGGAAGCGTCCAATGGCAATCTCAGCAGCCTCCATTCCAACAGCTTCCCTCGCCGCGCTGTCGTCGTTTCCGTCATCAACCACCCCGGAAGCGGAAGCGGCCTCGGGCTCCACGCACGCGCAAGAGGTGGGAAGGGAGACGATCTTTTCCTCGTAGAGTTGCATCCCTTGGAGACAGCCCTTCGGCCTCATGACGACCACTTTGCTGAGGACGGTCTCGCAGCCCGAAGCGCTGTGGCCCCTGCATTTCCTGGAAAGACATTGCGCCCACAGAACGGTGGGCGGGTAGAAGCCAGGGTACAGGTAGCGAACGGTCAAGTTGAAAGGGCTGAAGGAGTTGGGCTGCTGGGGGTTGAGAAGGTTACGGTCCAAGGAGGGGGTGGGGTGGGGTCGGGGTCGGCCGCGGTTGGGGTTGGGGTTGGGGCAGTGGGGGTTGCTGAGAGCCGCAGCGGAGAAGAGAGGGGAGTAGGTAGGGTTGTTGGGCACGAAGACGTCGTGGCTCGCGCTGTACTGGTAGGCGAACCCTCGGAAGGCAGGCTGGAGGAACTCCGTGGTTGACATCTGGCGGTTAGTTGCGAACGAAACAAATAAATGAACAACGAATCGGCCTATCTTTTTTTTTTTATCTCTCTCTATTTTTTTATATATAAATATTTTAGAATCAGCCTATCTTTAAAAACAACAAACAAAACAATGAAAGAAAGAAAGAAAGAAAGAAAGAAAGAAAGAGAAAGAAAAAAAGAGGAGAAGCGTTACTTACTGCTTACTGCTTACTGTCATCTACTACCATCTTTCTCCTGCCTTTTTTCTCTCTCACGAAACACTTTCAAAAAACATTTCCTCCGGCCGAAGTCGGACTTGCATGCTGGGCCTAACTATTTCTTAGTTAAGCGCGTAACGGCAGCATGACGCATCTACGCTCATAATTGACAGGAAACTGTCTGAGCGATCGTAGAAGAAGAAGAAGAAGAAGAAGAAGAAGAAGAAGAAGAAGAAGAAGAAGAAGAAGAAGAAGAAGAAGAAGAAAAAGAAGAAGAAGAAGAAGAAGAAGAAGAAGAAGAAGAAGAAGAAGAAGAAGAAGAAGAAGAAGAAGAAGAAGAAGAGAAGAAGAAGAAGAGGAAGAAGAAGAAGAAGAAGAAGAAGAAGAAGAAGAAGAAGAAGAAGAAGAAGAAGAAGAAAGGGACACTTTTCAGCTAAGTGTAACATGGCATAACAATTTGGCTTCTGTCCGACGTAACATTGCCTTAGAAAAGGGGCAGTGTCCAATACATTAACCTAGCATAAGAAACGATTATAGTTTAATGAAATAAAATAAAGATCAAAGAAGCACGTTTGTCTCGCTGTATTTAAACGTCTTTAATATTTTCATAAAATCGATGAGAAAGCAACTTGTTTATTGAGGGGAAAGACTAAGCACACAATGGGCTTATTTACATCTTGCCCTCTTAAGCAATATAAGAGAAACAGAATTAAAGCTTCCAATAATGAACAAGAGAGAGAGAGAGAGAGAGAGAGAGAGAGAGAGAGAGAGAGAGAGAGAGAGAGAGAGAGAGAGAGAGAGAGAGAGGAGAGAGAGAGAGAGAGAGAGAGAGAGAGAGAGAGAGAGAGAGAGAGAGAGAGAGAGAGAGAGAAAGAGAGAGAGAGAAAGAGAGAAAGAGAGAGAGAGAGAGAGAGAGAGAGAGAGAGAGAGAGAGAGAGAGAGAGAGAGAGAGAGAGAGAGAGAGAGATCCTAAAGAAAAGCATCCTACACATTCATACACCCATTCACACACACTCCACCCCACCTCCAAAAAACCCTCGAACACACCACAGTATTCACATGAACTAATATAACTTGAATTAATAACAAGAAACAGAAAATACATTATGGAGGAAAAACAATCAATGTAAACAACATATATCATGAGTGTAACAACATCATCAAAACACAAGAAATTAGAGAGAGAGAGAGAGAGAGAGAGAGAGAGAGAGAGAGAGAGAGAGAGAGAGAGAGAGAGAGAGAGAGAGAGAGAGAGAGAGAGAGAGAGAGAGAGAGAGAGAGAGGGGGAGGAGAGAGAGAGAGAGAGAGAGAGGGGGGAGAGAGAGAGAGAGAGAGAGAGAGAGGAGAGAGAGAGAGAGAGAGAGAGAGAGAGAGAGAGAGAGAGAGAGAGAGAGAGAGAGAGAGAGAGAGAGAGCACTGAACACCGAAACACTTTATTTAACAAGGATAAAGAGTTTAGGCCACAAGGATAAAGAGTTTAGGCCATGCCTATTCTTACAAACTGTCCTTGGATAAAAGAAACACAATTAAATTGCTAGAAACGTGAAGAAAAAAACAAATGAAAAGAAGAAACAAAATCACTACAATAAACGCATTTGAACACATAAATCTCTCTCTCTCTCTCTCTCTCTCTCTCTCTCTCTCTCTCTCTCTCTCTCTCTCTCTCTCTCTCTCTCTCTCTCTCTCGCTCTCTCTCTCTCTCTCTCTACCAAATTTGAAGTGATTATGTCCAACTGTTCAAAAGATATCCTGCTTTGGACACAGAGAGAGAGAGAGACACACATACACAGACAGAGAGACAGACATACAGACAGAGGGACAAAGAGAGAAGTAGGGCAAAGAATAAGAACATTAAACGGTACCAGGGCCTGTATTCACATTGAAGATAGTATGAGACACATCATCATGATTATCTTAGAAGTCCTTCTAAACTCCTATCAAATCCTACTACACTAGCGAATAAAAGTTAAGGCCCAGAAAGACAATCATCTCCGAAAACTCAGTTTTGTTATGAGCTGGGTGCGTTTACGAACTCAAAGCAAATCAGTTTTGTTATGAGCTGGGTGCGTTTTATTGAGTTTTCGGAGATGATTGTCTTTCTGGGCCTTAACATTTGGTCGCTAATTGATTCTGAGTGTGACTTTTCAAGAGATGGGGGAAGTTGTTGAAAGGGGCATTTTGTTGACTGAACTCGTTCTGATTAATGATTTTTTTTGGAATCAACTTAATGTTTAACCCTTTCACCGCCAATGTCGCATTTTAGCACCACAATGGTTTAACACCCATGTCACTAAAAGTCATCAAATCAGGGCCTGTTATCCAAAGACCCAATTTTTCTTAATTAGGGGAGGTAAGGATAGGCCTAATGTTACACATGTCACAGAGGAATTCGCAATATTGCAGATATTTTATTTTCTCTACCCAGTTAAGTTTAATGGTATTTTTTGGCTGAACAATGGCTGGCGGCGAAAGGGTTAAAGCATAAATTCAGTTTTGTTATGAGCTGGGTGCGTTTTTATTGAGATCGTGAGTTTTCGGAGATGATTGTCTTTCTGGGCCTTAACTTTTGTTCGCTAGTGTACTTCAGAGGGACCTCTAAAATATCACGATGATAAGTCTCCTTACTATCTCAAAGTGAATACAGGCCCAGCAAAATACGTTTCAATAATAATATCAGGGCCGGACCTAAGGTGTTTTTTTAAGGGGTGGGGGCCAATTCATCGAATGTGCAAAACACCAAGACCCATACTACTAGGGGGGTCCGGGGGCATGCTCCCCCCCCCCGGAAAATGTTTAAATCCGAGAAGCAAAATAGTGCAATCTGGTGCAATCTGGGCATGAAATAAAGGACTAATACCATTACTGTTCATACCCCTATTGAAACATTGCTGCTTCCACACTGCTAGGTAAAGCGCCCGCGAGGAAATTTACCTGCCGCTCGGCAACATGAATTTTATATAAAAAAATTGAGGAAAAAGGGTGGGGGCTGCAGCCCCCTAAGCCCCCCCCCCCCCCTCCCCCCCCCCCCCCCCCCCCCCCCCCCCCCCCCCCCCCCCCCGTAGGTCCGGTGTGAAGAGAATATTCTACCTCGTCAAATATATCTACCCATTTCGATTTCGCGCTTGCGCACTCCGAGTTTTGAGGTTTTGCGCATGCGCATTGAGCCAATCGTCAGCTTACGCTAGCCTACTTCCTGTTTAAGCCATGACTTATTTACCTCTCTCTCTCTCTCTCTCTCTCTCTCTCTCTCTCTCTCTCTCTCTCTCTCTCTCCTCTCTCTCTCTCTCTCATCTCTATTCGATGTTCGATTCGATTTCGATTATTGTTGTTTTATTTGTGCACCCCCCCCCCCCCCTCCCCACAAATTGCCTCTTTCCCTCCCATGCAAGGGAATGGGCAAATTGCCTGACGCTTTAGAATTTCTGTTCTAATGCGCGCATGCGCAAGGGTAGATATTTCATAGGACTACTTATTTCTCATGACACCAGCCCTGAATATAATTATAAACAACTCACGTTAGCTCTGAGAAGGTCCAGCACAGTGGTCAAGTCGCCAGAGCCTGAAGAAGGACCGCACGGCACGCAGTTGGGTCCTGTGGGTGGATGGGGGCGGGCAAACCTCGAGGATGAGGAGGACGACAACGCCACGGCGATGAAGAAGAAAGAGAGGAGGAGGAGGGGATGGTGACGATGAACGTGCGCGTGTTTTGGAGTAGTAGTAGTAGTAGTAGCCATTAGGATCAAGGTACCGACTAAGCAAGGTTGTGTTCTTCTTCCTTTTTTTCGTTTCTGTTCGTTCGATTGCTCTTTTGATTGTCTTTTCTTTGTTCTTGCTTTCCTGCTTTATTTCTTGCTTTCTTGCTTTCCTGCTTTCTTTCTTTCTTTCTTTATTTCTTGCTTTCTTGCTTTCCTGCTTTATTTCTTGCTTTCTTGCTTTTGCTTTCCTGCTTTCTTTCTTTCTTTCTTTTTTCTTTCTTTCTTTCTTTCTTTCTTTCTTTCCTTTTTTTTTCTTTCCTTTTTTTTCTCTCTTTCTTTCTGCCCTTTCTCGCTTCTTTCCTTTCCGTCTTCCTTCCTTTCTTTTCCCTTTTATCCTTTCTTGCTTTTTGGGGTTTTTTTTTTTTTAGTTGGTATCGTTGACGAAAAATATATATATATATATTCTTTGCCACAGTTTTTTAAACAAATACCAAAGTAATTCTTAAGCGGGTTTTTTTTACAGTTAAATCCAACTTAATCAAACTCAGTTGATAAGGTTCCACGTGGTACTACTCTAACAAACAGAAATTATATAGAAAAGCGACAAATGATCCGTTCAATGAAATCGAAATGATTATCACTGATAATGTTGCTGCGGCATGGCAGTATTTATACTAATTTGTTAACCTAGCATCGGAAGAGGGGAGTGAGGGTAAGGGTGAGGGTGATGATAGTAGTGGGCTTAAATAGTGTACTGACTTTGCGCAATGCATTGTTACGATTATCTAATAAATAGAGACAAAATCAATTAGATTACTTTCTCTCTCTCTCTCTCTCTCTCTCTCTCTCTCTCTCTCTCTCTCTCTCTCTCTCTCTCTCTCTCTCTCTCTCTCTCTCTCTCTCTCTCTCTCTCTCTCTCTCTCTCTCTCTCTCTCTCTCTCTCTCCTTCCTGATTCCGGGAAGAGTGTTGTGCTGGGATTTTCAAATAATATTTATTTCACCAGTAAAGCGATTGTTCCGGTTTTTGACAAGTGTTTCGGACAAGACAAGGTTTCTGGGAATTTTTTAAATAATAATAATTGTAATAAAAATATTAATAGCTAGGAAGCAAACAGATAAACAAAATTACGCACACACATAGGCCTACACTCTCTGTCCCCAAAGTTGCTCACATCTCTATATAAAATTCCCTCTCTCTCTCCCCCCCCCCTCTCTCTCTCTCTCTCTCTCTCTCTCTCTCTCTCTCTCTCTCTCTCTCTCTCTCTCTCTCTCTCTCTCTCTCTCCTCTCTCTCTCTCTCTCTCTCTCTCTCTCTCCTCTCTCTCTCTCTCTCTCTCTCTCTCTCTCTCTCTCTCTCTCTCTCTCTCTCTCTCTCTCTCTCTCTCTCTCTCTCTCTCTCTCTCTCTCTCTCTCTCTCTCTCTCTCATAAAATTTTGAAGTGTCAAGTGTCTCTCTCTCAGCAGGTCTTTGTGTCTCTATGTCTGTCTCTTTGCATCGCCGTGTCTCTGTCTCTGTTTCTCTGTATGTCTGCCTCTCTCTCTCTCTCTCTCTCTCTCTCTCTCTCTCTCTCTCTCTCTCTCTCTCTCTCTCTCTCTCTCTCTCTCTCTCTCTCTCTCCCCCTCTCTCTCTCTCGCTCTGATCTGATAGGTTTTGGATGCCTACTTTTATCTTTTTTCTTTCTTTAGATAAAGAGAATGGTGTGTGTGTGTGTGCGCGCGCGCGCGCGCGTGTGTGTGTGTGTGTGTGTGTGTGTGTGTGTGTGTGTGTGTGTGTGTGTGTGTGTGCGTGCGTGTGCGTGCGCGCGTGCGTGCGAGTGTGTGCGTGCGTTGATAAATGCATTCAAATATGTTTGTCAATGCATGTATCGAGGTGAATTGTTTTTCTATTCGTATTAGTTTCTACTTTGTTGCTGGAAACACGAAAACAAACTTTTACTTTGCTTCTTCTCTACAACAGTCAAAATATGAATACTCTCTCTCTCTCTCTCTCTCTCTCTCTCTCTCTCTCTCTCTCTCTCTCTCTCTCTCTCTCTCTCTCTCTCTCTCTCTCTCTCTCTCTCTCTCTCTCTCTCTCTCTCTCTCTCACACACACACACACACACACACACACACACACACACATGGATGAACCACAGCCAATCAGATAGGTTCCCCACAGCCAATCAGATTCTGGTTCAGCGGCTGGCGGGGAATTCCCTTTTTGCTTACTTTAGACGCAAAGAAAGAGTTATGCCCCTTACGGAAGGGAACGAACTGTTGCGATCTAGTACACTGTAAACAGCTAAGTGGCAGGATATAGACCGTTTACATAACATCAGTGGTCCTTTCTTAATTACAACGTAGATGATTTATTCACAATTGTTTTTTAAACAGGTTTTTTTTATGAATCCATTAATCAAGTTGATTGGTGTAATCCTTGATTAATGGTTTCAAAAAAACAAAACCCCTTCTTTCTCTGCGTCTTTAAGCAAAAAGGGGATTCCCTTACCATAATTTCATTGGCTATGGAGAACCTATCTCTCCCTCCCTCACCCCCCTCTCTCTCTGTTTCTGTCTCTCTGTCTCTGTTTCTCTCTCTCTCTCTCTCTCTCTCTCTCTCTCTCTCTCTCTCTCTCTCTCTCTCTCTCTCTCTCTCTCTCTCTCTCTCTCTCGATATCTAAACTTACAGATGCACGCACGCACGCACACGCGCACGCACACGCACACACGCACACGCACGCACACACACACACACACACACACACACACACACACACACACACACACACACACACACGCACACACACACACGGGCGCACGCACGCACACAGACACATACACTCACACGCACGCCGCGTACGCACGCGCACGCACACACACGCACGCACACACACACACACACACACACGCACACGCACACACACACACACACACACATCCTTTTTCAACACGTGGCTCTCTTTCTTCCCCCCACCCCCACCCCCTCCAAACATTCCCTTTCTTTCCATCTACTGTACGCGTGCATGCGTGTACATTATGTGCTTTGTTTACTGTGCAGACATATATATATACATATTTTCTATTATTACCAAAACAATTTAACACAACACTAAATTGGTGCATAAAGCGGTAGTAGGCACAAGCACTTTGATTCCCGTTGTTCCGAAGGCAGGACAACACAATTGTTGGAATTATTATAGGGGGTTATTCTTAGCACGCAATGAATTTGCGAACCATATATGGGGCTCAAATATGATAATATACCAGTTAACTAGTTTCTCATTCCAGTTAACAGTTAACTGACTGTATTTTACCCGGAATCAGAAATCGCTTATAATACCAGTCATGTAATTCTATATAATATGAATGGAAGTCATTCACATAATCTATTCACTAACTCAGAAGAAATGGGCAATGATAATTATTGAGGTTATTTTGGGTTTTGCTGACACGCCTCGTTTGTTTATTTAAGTTTTTGCTAAAAAACGTATTTGGAGCAATTTAATAATAATAATAATAATAATAATAATAATAATAATAATTATTATTATTAAAAGTACCTCCCTTATAAGACCCCTCCCTTATAAGACCCCTCCCTTATAAGACCCCTCCCTTATAAGACCTCATTTTGGATGATTTTTGAAGGTCTTATAAGGGAGGTGCCACCGCACCAGAATAAGAAAAGCCAGAGTTAACTAGTTAACTTGATCAAATTTGAGCCCCATAGCTAACGTTGTGTACGTTTGAATTTCCCCTTCCGATCCCCAAGTCGTAAGATGTCTATATTATAGGCCCGTATAGCCTGGACAGCTCAAGACAAGCAAACAACACTCAATGCTCACTTGGCATCCTAGCAATGCAAGCAGTAATTGTTATAATAATAATATAGTTCGGTTGTTTCCCCCAAAGTCTACTGACACGCAATTTTCAGTCGACCTCTTATCTTCTTTCATTTGACATGGTTTCATAATTATTGTTTGGAGGGGGGTTTTCATTGCATTCTTAAAATCCTGTTTTCTTTTCCTTTTTTTATATTTTGAGGGGATTTTTATATTTTAAAAATCCTTTTTTCCCCTTCTTTTTTCCCCTTTTTTAAATCATGGACTCGATGGATGGATGCTGAATGCGCTTTGAATGAATGCGCTTTGAATGAAAACACGTTTAAATTTTTTTTAGAACGACGCCTAACTGTTCCAGCATATAATAATATAGGGCCCAAAAAAAATGCAACCCATCAAATCGTTAATAAGAGTTTAAATATTGATGCTATCGTTTTGGTTTGATAGTGCGTGGATTTTGTTTTTAAATTTAGCCAGAAGATTCGGTGCATGAAAGGTAGCAGCAGTTTGTTTTTCCCAAGATGCCTTGGGAAGCTTCAGAAAGGAACAGTTCCCGAGGTAACCCATTAAAAAAAAAAAAAAAGTTCGGTTTTTTGGGAGGGGGTAAAATCACATTTGCAAGGAATTTCAATATCCTGAAAACTGGTGTTTTTTTTTTTAAATGACTTTTCTTTTAGCCCCAAAAATTGGAATGCGAGACTATATATATAACATCATTATCATGCCTTTTTGAGCCCAAACATGAATAACAATTTGGTCCGGATACGTGACCGCAGGAATTGCAATTGCATACGAAAAAAAAAAAAATGATCGAAAGCGGTTTTGGACCTCCAACAACAATAAGGCGTTTTCTGAAAATTCGGTACCATGGAAACCTGCTACTTTCTAGAGCGCGCGCGCACACACACCCACACCCATACAGACACAGACAGACAGACAGACATGCACACACACACACACACACACACACACACACACACACACACACACACACACGCACACACACACACACACACACACACACACACACACACACACACACACACACACACACACACACACACACACATACACACACACACAAAACCCAACAACACCAACAACAACAGACACACACACTCATACGCACACGCACATGCGCACATGCGCGCACACGCACACGCACGCGCACGCACACACACACACACACACACACACACACACACACACACACACACACACACACACACACACACGCACGCACGCACGCTCACACACACTCATACACACACACACATACACATTTTCCACCTCATTTTAATTCAATATTTATTTTTGTTATATTTTTTTGCTTTGTTTAATTAATTAATTAATTAAAGTCTAATATAACCACTGTTGTAAACAGACTTTAAATTAAATCAATCGAATCATCACACACACACACACACACACACACACACACACACACACACACACACACACACACACACACACACACACACACACACACACACACACACACACACACACACGCACGCACACACACACACACACACACACACACACACACACACACACACACACACACACACACACACATAGCAAAAACAAGTCATTGTAATCTTTCATGCATTGAATCTTCTTTCATTAACAATCCGACAAAATATAAAATTTGATTAAGGTCTGTCTGTGTACACGTTAACACTCGAATGGCAACACAGTGAGCTGTACGTCACATTAAGAGCGGGCTATGACTGTTCCGATGTGGAAATATAAATAATCGTGAATAATTTTAATGTGTAGGCTTAGGGGAAGACGGGGTAAAAAGCGCATGGGCGGGTAAGAAGCCCACCCCAATTATCTCATGAAATAAAGCAAATTTCAGTCTCATTTTGCCCATGAGACGAGCGTTAATGTCTAGCATTCGTCTCATGGGCAAATTTGACTGACATTTTCTTTATTTCATGAGATAATTCGGGTGGGCTTCTTACCCGCCCATGCGCTTTTTACCCCGTCTTCCCCTACACAGACCTTTACTAAACCTATTGTGTGTGTTACATTGTTTTGAGTAATCCTGTAGTTTGGCTAATTTCGGTGGCCGTAAAACCCTTAATTTGTAGTAGACTGTTTATATTTTCTTCCTTTTTGCTCCCCCCTTCTTTTTCAGCTAATTAATCATCTG
>CM065702.1:27076462-27128962 GCA_017654935.2 Phymorhynchus buccinoides
AGAGTCAAAGAGAGTGGCAGATTAGAGGAAATTACAAGCACAGAACTTCCAGAAGGTGGGGGATTTAAAAACAAATTATATTATTTTTTACTAAAGACACCCACCCACCCCCGGTATCCCCACGGAAAAGACGTGCCCTTTTCACAATGGGCAATTCTGGTGGGCACACTTCACGGACTTATAGTTGCGTTATTTCGCCCAACAGAACTGACCAACAAGTGGAGGATTCGAGGAGGAGGGGTCGCGTTCGCCTTGTGTCAAGTAAACCCGAGTTCGAACCTGGGTACAGGGGATTTTTCCTCTCACTTTGCACTAGGCCTTGCGGTCTGAACGTGGAGTCTTTCGGATGAGACGATAAACCGAGGTCCCGTGTGCCCATGCACTTAGCACACGTTAAACTCAGTGGCAACGAAAAAGTTGTCATTTTTGGTCAAATTTACCCCCCTCCCTTCCTTCCTCATCAGTCACACAAAAATCGCATGCCCCCCCAAAAAAAACAATTGGGTGGCGCGCCTCTGGCTGCGACGCGCTCTCCAGGTGGGAGCAACCCAAATTTCACAGACACGCCTCTGTGACTATTATGTACCTAACCTAACAGGAAGAGAGGGAGAGAGGTCAAGGAGATGGGGTAGATAACAGGTCCCCAAATAATCCCTGCCTGCATACGCACTTCATTATTATGGTACCCGGATATCGTCAAAAAGTGGAACATTCGTAAATTTCTTCGGAACGTTTCATGGTAAAAGAGCAATTAGTGTTTTTGGACACATTTTCCATGATAACGTGATCAGGCCGAATAATAAAACCAGTGGGGTCGTTTACAAAAATATGGTAAGACCATTGGCAACAACTCCAGCACAAGACCGCTGCATCCGGATCAGCCACATGGGGAATCGTTTTCAAACAGCCTCGACAATCGCCTAGACTCTTCCTGGAGGTCAAAGAATCTCTGAGCAGAGTGTTGGCAGTCGTCTGCATGCTGCTCACAGCTGTTCCACCCCATACCAAATCAAGCTATTTAGTTAAAAGACTAAATCTTAAATAAAGACTGCACCAAGCTTTTGCTTGCAAAAAATATTTGGGCTGTATGTTCTTCATTGTATTTTTTATATATTTCTTCCATCAGATTTATGGTAAAAACTTATTTTGTTGAGCAGTATCATACAACATATTTAGTAGAAAATGCTCTTGAATAATACACAAACATTAATAAAATTGCCCATGAGTGAACATCTAGCAATATCCACTGAATATAAGTAATTTAGTCACATACTACAACATATTCGTGATAGTAATTTATGAAAAGCAACTTATGGTAAACTAAAGTTGGCTTGAAACAACTTCTGAAAACATAGATAAACTAAATGTTCCTCCCGAAACAGCTGTGATGCTGGTTTATGGGCTCGCAGACCTGTCAGGGGACCTGTCCTCGCACCGCGTCATCGTGGGCTGCAGTGGGCAACCCATCATCGTCCCTGGACCTTGTTGAACAACTGGAACAGGATCTGGTTCTCCGACGACTCATTTTTTCTGCTTCGGTGCCATGACAGGAGGAGGAGGGTGCATCGCAGACCCGGTGAGCGCTACGCCCAGGGCTGCGTGGAAGAGGCGCCTGTCCATGGTGGTGGAGGCGTCATGGTGCTGGGGGCCATCCACTTTGCTGGCGGGAGCCCCCTGCTGCGAGTCCAAGGCGCCCTGAACGCCCAGTGGCATGTTGCAGAAATTGTCCAGCCTCGTTGTCCTGCCTCTTATGGCCGGTGTCGTATATAATACTGTTGCCGTGGGATCGTGTCGCAGGGATAGCATTTCACGTGATATATTGTTGCAGCGACATTCTTTTCTGACAAAAACTGTCGCGCGACAAATTTTCACGAAAAATGTCCTATAAAATATTGTCTCATGCCTTAAAATACTGTCACTCCAAATTTTGCCACAGTTTTTTTGCGACAGGACACTGAAATATTGTAGTCAGTAAATACTGTCGCTTGCGACACATTTCCACGTGAAATGTTGCTGCTAGAGTTAATATTTTCTGTGAAATATGGTCGTACAACTTTTGGCAGCAGTATTTCACAGTATGACGTGAAATGCTGTCGCTGCGACACGATTTTATTTTTAGGTAGCAACGGCGCGCCATTTTATGGACATTTCTTGTGAAATCCTGTCGCGCTTCAATTTTTTATAAAATAATGTCGCTCAGCGACACTTTTTCATGAATAAGCTGCAGTATTTCCCAGGAAATACTGTCGCTGCGACACAATTTTATGAGCGACAGTATTATATACGACACCGGCCCTCACACTCTGTTACAACAGGACAATGCCAGGCCACATACTGCACGATTCAAAATGCAGAGCCTTGCGACAACAACGTCAACATCCTGAACCCAATTGAACACATTTGGGATGAACGGGGATGAGTCCGGACGAGAGTGCACGCCCCTTCCAACGTGAATAAGTTCTTCACAGCACTCTAGGAGGAGTTGGACACCATGCCAGCAGAGGTGATCCTCAATGTGATCCGCTCCACGCCAGGCCAGGTGCCGGGCTGTTGTTGCTGCAGGTGGGGGACATACACCTTACTGAGTCTTGGGCGCTTGGAACGGTCAGTGTCAACAATGTGAACTGTTTGGACACTTTAAATGAAATTGGAATTGATGGATCTTTGAAACAGAAAGAATCAGATGTGAAATATTTCAAATATAATCTTTTTTTTTAAATTAATGAAATTTGAAATAAATTTTATTCCACAAAGGTATGCGTGTTTGTTTTTTATTGGACAGTATAATTATGTCAATTTCTTGTGTTGGCCACATTTCTTTTAGTTCGCAGTTGCAGTTTAAAAAAAGTAAGTTTCTGAATAACTGAATTTCTGAATGCTGAATAACTATTATCTTGTTGACACGACCTTGAACTTAAATCTTGAATATTTATTAAGTAGGCCTTTTGTATTGTTTAGCAGATCTTCATCATAAAGCGCCATATCAGCCCATTCTATAAAAAAAAAGTCAAAAGAACCTGTAGATTTCCCTGTTTCCCCATTTTTCTTATTTAGGTCGCACACGATTTTCCTAATTAGGCCTACAGTACTGAACTAGTATTTTTTAAAAATCTCTAATGTAGTTAAAACTCAAGGCTGTAACTACTTAGATTATCAAATCCGAGTAGACGGAGGCGGTTGAATTAATTAACGTCCTATTAGCATGAGCTCCGAAGGACACGTTGTCTGAAGACAAGGTCTTCGTGGGATGGGGATGAAGGGTGATGAGATGAGGGTGAAGGTGAAAAGACGTAGAGGGAATCTGGACATGTCAGGCAGCTGCTCTGGCGTGCAGACATTGGTCTGCATTAGATGTTGTGGGATAAAGGGTCATCTGTGGTTGCCGTGAGTTCCAGTCGGCGAAGTCTCCTCCTGGACAGATGGTGCCACTGAAGCCAACTCCTACTCACGGTCTCCCTTTCAGGGCCACCTGCGTGTATAATAATGGATCGACACGATCCAATAGGGCCCAGCTCGGTTAGAACACCCTTAATGGTTGGCACACACACATCCTGCCACAGAGGGCCAGAGAGCAGGTGGTATGACGCTGGACTTCTCTGGCCTCTAAGAGTAGCCTGGGATACCTGGGATCTTTACCGGTGTAATCAAATCAAATCAAATAAAATCAAATAATCTGCATGATCTCATAACAGAGAAATTGCAGCCAGGTGCACATAAGAAAACAACAACAATAAACACATTTATCAACAACAATTAAAGAATATAAACTAATAACTAATAACACTGCAATATTGTAATTAGCAAACTGGACGAATACGAATACAAATTCAATCCCAAGGAGATGGACAGGCTGCTCAGCAAAACAATCACTCGATGCAGTGCATTAAGAGTTCAACAGATGAATTGATCTTGGTAAGAAAGTTTTCTGTGCTCTTATTTTCAGTTTTAGAGTTCTGTATCGACGGCCCGATGGTAACACTTCATAGTATTTTGCCAGAACATGACTGTTATCATTAAGAATTTTCCTGGCTTTCTTGACTACTTGTCTGTCATACAACTCTTGCATACCACTCTGCCTTGCACCCACAACCTTACTGCACACATTCACCATATCACTCAACACGCGCTTACTTTTTACACTCAAGCTTCCATACCAACAGATAAATGGCACAGTAAGAACAGATTCAATGCAACATCGGTAGTAGGTTTGAAGAATATCTGAACAGACACCAATATTCCTTAGCCTCTGTAAACAAAAGATCCTGGACTGACTCTTCTTGTGTATAATTATGCTCAATGTGTTTATCAAAAGTAAGTTTCTTGTCTAAAACTGTGCCTAGGTATTTGTACTCATCAATTCTTTCAACCGTTTCACCATCAATTTCCAAATGTGGCACTAGCACTGGGTTTGTACGAAAATCTACAAGCAGTTCTTTTGTTTTAACAACATTTAAATCCAGATAATTATCTTTGCACCATGAACAAAACCTTTTGACTTCACTGAAGTACACAGAATCAGAGTTTGACAAATCTTCGATGGCAGAATCATCTGAGTATCTAATGTCAGGTGTTTCTTCAGTCCCTCTACATTCATTTGTGTACAATGTAAAGATAACTGGGGACAAAACTGTACCTTGGGGGGCACCTGTAGAAGTGGAACGTTCTGAGGAGATTGCAGATTGAAAGCGGACAGACTGAGTTCTATTGCGTAGGAAATTGGTTATCCAGAGAATGAGCTTGGGGTTAACATTCAGGTCTAATAGTTTCTGGGCCAGTAGATGGGACTGTATTGTATTGAAGGCAGAGGATAAATCGATGAACAAAATACGAACAAAAGAGTTGGGGGTATTTAAGTGAAGAAAGGCATTGTGAAGAATGGTCAGTATGGCATCGTCTGTTCCTCTACACCGTTTGTAGGCAAACTGAAAGGGGTCAAGTAGTTGTAAGTTCCAGCCTGAACCAATCTCCCTCTGTGGGTGATAGCTGATTAAAACCAGCTACTGAGACCACAATCGGGAGAAAAGGTAAATCAGCACAGTTTACTGTCACAGGTCACTTTATATAATGAGTGAATATTATTTAATATTGTTTTGGGGTCATTCTTTAGGCTAGTTCTTGTCCTGTTACAAAATGGATACTAAGTTTTGTCTATTAAGTATTTCATGCTACTGTGTTAATCCTTTCTCTTTCTCAGTTTCAAGTTTCCTATACAAAATCTGTTTCTACTTGTTGTACATTAGGCGTTTTGGCAGTTTGTTAATTTGTGGAATTTGTCCTAAAAATCACGCCATTTCAACTTAGTTTTCAACTTAGCTCCAATCAGAATCGCTACCTCTGAACTGCAAAGCCATATTTAAGGCTTAGTCTGTCAAAACTTGTCGTCTGCTATTACTGTTCGTTGCACAGAGAGAAACTTCGATTCTTCTCCCTCTGTGTTTTATACAAGATTTCTATTCCGCTAACAGGTCAAGAAGGAAGAAGTAGCTTTCACCCCAAACTCGATATTTGTGGGGTGAAACCACGGACCTACATTACAATGTAAGTTCGTGGGTGAAACGCTGTATCGTTAACCGGCGACCAGAAGGAAGAAGCCTTGATGTCCACCTAACTGAGGGCCTGCAAGAAGGGGCCATTGCTGTGTTCCTGAACGGAGGCCTAGCTGTCTGGCAGACCCTTTTCCAGGAAGCTGTGACGTGCGCCATTGGTCGGGAGGCGGCTAGATGTGTCTTGTTAGTTAATTTCGGCACTCGGTTAGGATTTGGGGTTAAGTTTAATTGTCACTGGAAGAACAGAGGCGGTAATGAGTTTTTCTTGGTAATAGGGTGTGATAGGAGTAAGGTGTGTCAGAGTAGACATAGAAGGAAAAAAAACAATGACAGGAGTCGTTTCCTAGGAACAAAGGTTGGTTAAAAAAAACCTTACTAGTTGTCTTTAGGGAAATTGTCAGTTTAGGGGAGAAAATGTGTAAATGAAGTCGGTTTGCCGAACCGAATTTTCAGGTTGAAGCTGTGATATGTGCATAGTTAAGTTTAAGGTGTGAATGTGTAAACATACTATTTTAAATATTTCTAAATTAAATGAATGAATGTGTAAACACATGATACCACAACAACGCCACAAAAGGAAGGGGACAGATTTTTGTGGGGTAGAATAAGTCGACTCGATTAAAAAGACAGTAGCCGAGTCGTCATTGTAGGTTTCCATATGTCCTAGTGTGGGGCGGGGGATGTGTTGTAGGCCAAGTAAAGATTTCATGTTGTGTTGTTCGTTACTAATTCATGAGCCAAGTCCAACCATGAATTGTCTTCCCCTTGCACGCATTCACACGGGCGTAATATTGGGTATTGTAGCAACTGTTCCAAGTTAGGCCAGAGGTAGGTACACACCGGGCTACACACCTAAAACAAATTAAACCTGTTAGGAATAAGCAGAGCTGCTGAGTCATTGTCGGCACAGGTTTACATAATTGAATGAAGTGTTAATGTGCAGCCAGAGAGAGATAGGCCTAGAGATTTTAAATGGTAAATTTTAGTTGGTGTTGTTTTAATGCAATTGGTTTTGCTCCGTTATATGTTACCGGAGGGCAGAGATAGGATTTGAGTTGTTAGCTCGTAACTTGTGCTGCACGAGAATTGTGGGTTCGTGTCATTTGGAGACAGACTGTGTTTCTGTGATTGGGAAGGGACAAGCTAGAAGCTGTTAGGCTAGTTATTTTTAGGTCACGTCTGTGCGTTAGTGCACTTACGTGTAGTTAAGTGAACAGTAATTGGGATGTGTTTATTTGAATGATACAGTGGTGTACGGCTATGCGGAAATAAAGGGGGAGTTTCGAAGATTAGTTTAATAGGGACATAGGGTTAAAATAGTTTTATTTTTGTTTTAAACAGGTTCTCAGTTGTGGGACGCCAGCTGCTTAGTATGTAAAGGGCCGCGAGTCTGAGGTGGAGTGACGCCGTTTACATGCGAGGAGTGTGAAGACGTCGTCGCACGGCAGACCTGTTTCTTTTCTTTAATTAATTTAAGGCAAAGAGCAGTTGTGCCAGTCATTAAACCAGACTAACTTTAAGTTGTCGCCACAGCAATAACTTGTGTGAGGGATTTGATAAAAGTGTGGGGTATTTCCATACATTTGACTTGGAGTGAAGACTGATAGTAATTGTTTAATTGGGATGGGTGTGTTCTGTTAGTGAGTTATTGCCCTTGTATAGTGACAGGCAAAGTAGCTTGTTCATTGCAAGGACTATGACCAGCTGGATTTGACGTTTGCTTGAACAAGCCCCATTTTGTTGTGGTCGTTTACCAGTGAGGTTGTTGTTTTGGTGCTGAAGTCGGGGTCAGCCATTTGCAGTGTTGGTTTTTAGTGCACACATTTTGGTGTACTTTTAGGGATATTTTGGGCGTTTGGTACTTGTTCACTCTTGTGGGGTGGATGAGTGATTACCAGTGTTAAGCACTCCTCTTTGTTTATATAGTTATATTAGGTTTATTTACTTTGGGCGAAGGGAGATTCTTTTTTTTTTCAGTTAGGATTTAATTATAAATTATAACAGTTGGTGGAAGTTTTAGTTGGAAGACAGATCATTACTGTTTAACACCTTTGTGTGTGATCTGATCTTTAACTATACTTCAACCATCTGTTCTTTCTAAATATATTTGGTTGTAATTATAATAGTTGGTGGAAGTTTTAGTTGGAAAGACAGATCATTAGTTTTAACACCTTTGTGTGTGATCTGGTCTTTAACTATACTTCAACCATCTGTTCTTTCTAAATATATTTAATTATAATTAATAGTTGACAGGGGTTTAGCTGGGTAGGTGGGTCACTGCATTAGTTTGGTTATTTGTTTGGCACCATTGCATGTGATCTGGCCTTGAGCTATTCCTGGGTCATCTATTTTGTTTTGATCATTGACAAAGTAAGTTAAAGGGAGAGAAGTCAGGTATGTTTAAAGTAATAATTTAGTAAGCCTTTAGCTGTCGTTTCCCTTTCTTTCTTTTTATTTTTTATTCAACGTTTATTTTTTTTGAATGGGTTATTAAGTGGAGGTTGTATAATATTTTTATTGAGACGTTATTATTGGTGTGTAATATTTGTAACGGGACATTGTTTATTTAGTGTGCTAAATTGCCTGGGGTTTGTTTACTTGGCGGTTTGATTGTGTGAAAGAGATATTATTTATTTGGTTTTAAATAAATTGCTTTGTTGCTTTTACGCCTACTTGAAATCACTGTGTCTGTGTTGTTGGGGTGTTAGCTAGAGTGGGTTTGTTTTTATTTTCATTGTTCACACCCGTCTGGTCCGTGATATTTACTATTTTCTTCTTTTCAGAACACAGAACAATTCTAAAAGTTAATATAACTGAGTTTGTTTCTGAGGTTCACAAATAAAGACACTGGACACAAAAACGTTTTATCAAAGCAAATTATATATACAACATTAATTCAATAGTCAAAACCAACAGGCAAAGGTTCTTTTCCCCCAACGTTTTGGCGTTGCCTTTGTCCAGCGTGTCTTTATTATGAACAACTTGCCAGTTAAAAAGATATCGCATGTTTGCTTCTACAACTGAATAAAACTCAAAATCAATTCAGGTAAAAATTGGGTACCACAGGCACACTACATTAGAACAAATACATAAAAATAGAACTCATACGACAAAACTTAAGTCTGATAATGTTGCCGTTGAGTCAGAATCTTTTAACGGAACCCCTTTTGCATGTTTTCAACCAGTCACATGTGACAATGTAAAGAAAATCATTCTTAGCATGCCAAAGAAAGCCTGTGATCTAGACCCAGTTTCATCTCCTCTTTTACTTTCATGTTTAGACGAGGTTTTACCAGTCATTACTGACATCATGAATGAATCTCTTATCACTGGCATAGTTCCGCATTGTTTTAAGCATGCTTTAGTCATACCTCTTCTTAAAAAGTCAAACCTCAACCCCGAGCAGCTAAAAAATTATCGCTCAGTTTCGAACCGGCCATTCCTTTCTAAACTTCTGGAGCGCATTGTTCTCTTGCAGCTATTAGCTCATTTAGAGTCCAACAACCTTCTGGAACCCTTTCAGTCAGCCTATCGGAAGCATCACTGTACAGAAACTGCCTTGCTTAGGGTTGTAAATTATATTTTACAAGCTTCTGACAGGGGTTGTGTTACAATTTTGTCGTTACTCGATTTGTCAGCGGCGCTCGACACCATTGATCATGGTATTTTACTCGCTAGATTATCCCAGCACTTTGGTTGTTCAGGAACGGTCCTGAACTGGTTCACTTCTTATCTTCAAAACCGCACACAATGTATCCTGATAAACGGTGGTAGATCTGCAAATTTTGAGCTCAACTTTGGTGTGCCCCAGGGCTCGGTGCTCGGGCCTGTTCTTTTTACTATGTATACCAGGCCCCTCAGCTTTCTTATTGCACAGTTAGGCACTCAGTACCATTTCTTTGCTGATGACTCGCAGCTCTATCCTTCAGCACAGCTTGAAAATCTTGCTTCCACTTGTGATTATCTACAGGCATGTATAGAGAGAGTGGCTGAGTGGATGTATGGAAATAAACTTAAAATGAATGATGAAAAGACTGAAGCAATGTGCGTAGGATCAAAATCAAAATGCAAAGATATTACACTGAAAACCATGTCTGTGCATAAATCCGAGATTCCATTTTCTTCTTGTGTGAAAAACCTGGGGATTTTTCTAGATCAGTCTCTTACTATGGAAGTACACGTGAACCACCTCTGCAAAGTTTTGTACTTTCATCTCAGAAGAATAGGCAAAATTCGTTCTTATCTCTCAGTTGACTCTGCAAACAAACTATGCGTCTCTTTAATTCTTTCTAGACTTGACTATTGCAACTCCCTCTTGGCTGATCTTCCAGAAAAGCTGATGTTCAAACTCCAACGCATTCAAAATCACGCTGCCAGACTTGTTCTTAGAAAGAGTAAAAGATCCAGTGTTACTGAGCTACTGAAGACCCTGCACTGGCTCCCAGTGAGAGCCCGCATTGAATATAAACTTTCCATCATTTGTTTTCAGATTGTCAATCTTGAATGCATGCCATCCTATTTGTCTGATCTTGTCTGTCCTGACACGCCCTCAAGAGCTCTCCGATCTCAGGATGCCAACCTTCTCTCTGTCCCCCGCTTCTCTCTCAACTCCTTCGGCAAAAGAAGTTTCTCTGTCTTTGGCCCTGTCACTTGGAACTCTCTACCAATAACTCTCCGCCAAATCCAGTCTCTACCCACCTTTACAAAACACCTGAAAACACACCTCTTCAACAAACATCTGTAAAACACAGTTTTGCCCTGATGTCAGTCATGCGCATGAGTTTGTGTGTCTTTGTATACATACTTTTTTTTCTCTCCATGTATTCTTCTAGTGAATATGTTTTTAATGTGTTTATTATGCTAGTTGAATTGTTCTGGTTTTAACAGAGGGAAACGGAGGAGGGGGGGGGGGGGAGAGCGGGGGAGGGGGGGGGGTTGAATTGAATTTGTATTGCTTAAAGTCTTAGAACTTTTATCTTAGAAATGGTTTTAGTGCTTTTATCTTAGAAATGTGAATGTATATTGCTTAAGGTTTTTAGTGCTTTTTTCTTATTATTTCTTATTATATTCTCTTTGTTTCCTTACGCTCTGTCTACCTGTCCTCTCTCTCTCTCTCTCTCTCCCTACCTTCCCTCTCTGTCTCTCTCTCTCTACCTCCCACCCCCTCTCTCTCTTTCTCTCTGCCTCTCCGTCTTACTCCTGTCAATGTTTGCCCTGCCCACTTGTCTTCGCCTTTTTGTCTGTCTAACCCTGAACCCCCCCCCCCCTTACCCTGACCCCTGCACCTCCTCCCTGCCTCCTCTCTCTCTCTCTCTCTCTCTCTCTCTCTCACACTCTCTCTCTCTCTCTCTCTCTCTCTCTCTCTCTCTCTCTCTCTCTCTCTCTCTCTCTCTCTCTCTCTCTCTCTCATGTGTTATTAAATAATTAATATTATTAAATATTCTATATCATTGTTATGAAACATGGTGTGTCAATGTATTAATTTTTAATTTATAGTTTTACATGGTTTTATCAATGTTTGTAAATCGCTGAGAGCTTGCTTTTAGCATGATTTGTATCGCGCTATAAAGTGAAATTATTATTATTATTATTATAAACAAATCGATTTAAAATGCGTTATAATAGTTGCACAACCACGATGTTAAGACTGAAGAGATAAAGAGACAGCACAGTTTGCAATATTTCAGTTTTTCAATACATCTTTCCTCAGGATTCTGTGTGATGACAAGAAATCACATTCACAAAACTATCTCTCTCTTCATGCACATTCTCCACCAATATAGTGAACACAACTAACCCACCCCTCCCTACCCTCATTGTTCCCACTATCACTCTTGAACTCAGCTCTCTGATCTTCTTATTCTTCTATATAATACCTTATTATTTACTAAATTCATAACATATTGCTTATATATAAGCTTTTTCTCTGGCTGAAAAAAGCTTATACAAGAACAAGCTTATACCAAAAGAATACCCATTTCTTTTGAACTCTTGCCTCGTAACTGGTAAAGGAACACAGATACCTGTATGGCCGTAAAATTCCCATTGCGATGTCACAGGGAGTAAAGGCAGTAGAGCCAGAAAGCTTTATCGTCATCCTATGCATATATATATATTCTATTTTATTATATCCTAATTTGGAACCTCTTTTTTCATACATTGTAATAACATCCGTATAATTTTGGTGGCCTTAATTGGATTATAGCATTTTAAGCTGTACAACTTTATCTG
Organism: Phymorhynchus buccinoides; assembly: GCA_017654935.2. Classification (NCBI taxonomy): domain Eukaryota; kingdom Metazoa; phylum Mollusca; class Gastropoda; order Neogastropoda; family Raphitomidae; genus Phymorhynchus; species Phymorhynchus buccinoides. Next base: position 27,088,240 of record CM065702.1, read on the forward strand.
TTCTGAAATCTTTTTTTCAATTTGCATGGATCGACTGCTAACAATGGCAGTAAAAGAAAACGCCATTTACAAATGAAGAATAAATAACATAAGCAAGAAGTAGAACAGGAAATGACATATATACAAAAAAGCTCCAATGAAAAGGACTTGTACTCTTTGGTAAAGGTATTTAACGTGTCATTGCTCTCTTCTTGTTTTGTTCAGTGAGAAAAGTCTTCAGTCTGAAATGAGATCAGCATGCGACTCCATCCACTTCATCAAGCTGGATTCCTGTAGTTTTCTGCGCTTTTCTGCCAGAGTGTTGAACGTGTACATAAATGGATTAATGGCGGAGTTTAAGGGCATCACAAACATTGCCAAGGCGACATTCACTTCTCCAGAAATAGGCACCCCAATAAACGCCAGTATTCCACACAGCCCAATGGGAAACCAGCACATGAAATCTGTCACAGCAATGGTGATCAAACGACGAGCAAGAGACACATCTTTGGAGGTGTGGGTTGTGTTCACCTTCAAACTGTTTTTCTGCACTGACCAGTAAACAAAACCCTGACCAACGGAAATTAATAGGAATAAAACAAAGTTAAAAACGATAAAGATAACAAACGAATATCCCTTTCCTTTGAATTCTTCCCTCGTAACTGGTAAAGGAACACAGATACCTGTCTGGCCGTAGAATTCCCATTGCGATGTCACAGGGAATAAAGGCAGCAGAGCCAGAACCCAACCAACCAACCAGACCAACAGACAGGCCAACCAGGCTGATGTTCGGTTAAATCTGAAGGTACTGAATGGAAAGCACAACACTATGAAACGATCCAAGGTGATCAGACAAACTACCAGAGCTGACACCTCGCTAGACATTAAGGACAGACAACCAGCAACCTTACAAGTCAAACTATTCCTCCAAGCATCGTCATGATGGAAATATCTGCCCCTGAACTGCTCATCAGCCACTCCTATAACAGTCATGTAAACTCCCATCAGTAGGTCAGCCATGGTGAGGTTAGTGACGAACACACTGAAGCCACGTGCTGAAGCCATGCTCTTCAACAATAAACGGGTAGAGAAACAGAATACGTTACCACACAGTGCCATGCAAGCCATCGGCCAGAGAAATACACGGTATGTCCACGACTGCAGCAAATCTTTGCATGGCGAAATGTCACTCCTAGGGGCAAAGCAGTGTGAAGTCTGAAAATTATTAGGGAGTATTTGTGCGCAGCAAAGCTTATTATTTTCGGTTGAGATGTAACGCAGGTGGAAAAGATCTTTAAAGATGTCAGGCTGAAACACAGACACAGGACTACCAGCTATGTGCAGTTCAGTCAACAGGGGCGTGAACTCTGAAAAGGTTCCCACGGTAGTGTGAATGGTTGTGAAAGTTAAATTCAGTATTTGCAAGTATACAAACTGTTCAAATACTTTTGGATCAAATGTTGTTAGCATTGTGTGTGACAGATCAATCTTTGTGAGAACGTTGCCTGGAAATTTAACAGAAGACACATGGGTGATTACCGCCAGAGGATTATGAGACACGGAGAGCGACAGCATGTTTTTTAAATAACGAAATGAAGTCATGTTGACATGCTGCAGCTTGTTGTGACTTATGTCAAGAATCCACAAATTCGACAATTTTACTTCAGGCAAATTCGTTAGATAACATTTTGCGAGAACTAAATGTATAAGATATGCATTATTCCCTGCGTCTGTCAGTGTCATGCCAGATCCTGTGGCATCTAAAGATCTGATGTGAGGGAAGATGTCTGCTTGGAAACTCTGAGGACACAGAGCACTGTATCCCTGACAGAAACAACTTGCAGGACAGTCACTGCACCAGAGTTCATCATCAAAGAATGGACAGTGAAACCAGCCATCACACATCTGGTCAACATGCACGCAGATCCTTGACTTTCTGCAGCGATAAAACCCTGGGCATGTTGTCTCCTCACACATCTGTTCATCCTGTCCATCTAGACAATCGTACATCCCATTGCACTGTGTGTAAATTGGCAAACAGTCATTGTGCTCACCAAGGCAACGATAATGACTGTCAGGACACGGCTCACTTGAATTCATTTGTGCTATAAAAAACGTCTTGGTGCCATCAAAGTTTATTACAGCAGGGGATGGAAAACGTTTATAATAGTACTCATTGCTTTTTATCTCGTATGTACACTGCTTTTCATCTGAACCATCGTAACAATGGGACACTAGGTCACACACATTCCTAAACGGGACACATTGACCACTTGAGCAAGTGAACGTTTGTGTGCAGGCAGGCTGCTGACAAAAGGATTCGTCACTAAATCCTTTACAGTCATTGATATAATCACACACCAGAGTGTAGGAAATATTTACACCATCACTGCATGTGAACGTGGGAGTTAAGGTGAGGTGCCCATTGGAATCCAAGATGTTTGACTGTGTTTTCTTGGGAGAATAGTAACAGTAAGTGTTGTGTTCCAGTTCACAATTATATTGTTGGTTGGAATCACATAGCAGAAAGGTGTATGCTGCATGACCACCCAGGCACATCATCACATCATTGCTGTATAGATACGGTATAGATATATTAGCTATATGTATTTTTATTTGATTGTGAGAGCTTTGTTCACTTTTGTTTAGGTGGAATTCGTATACATGTTGTCTGTAACCTGCGCCACGGACATTCATTATTTCAAGATCAAGTGTTAAAGGTTGATTTCGGAATGGAGGAACGTAAAAAGGGTCAAATGAATGATAGAAGACCGTTTTCTTTTCACATACACTACGTTTATACATATCAGGCAGCGATGTATTTGAGAAAATTAAACCAGTATATAAACAATCCATGCTCACCCAACGTCTTTTTGATTTCACTGTTAACACATTATAAGGATCGTAAAAACATTTAGGAAAACCCAAACTAGCTCCTGATAAACCATTGCAGTTTCTTTGACATCGATTCTCAAAAAACAAATAACAACGACCACACATGGCCACCAGTCCTTTGCATTCAGGACTGCTGAAGGGACAGTGTTCTGTTTCATCCCGTCCATCTTCACACTCTGTCTTTAAGTTACAGTCCAGGTGATGCTGAAAGAGGGAATAGTTTGACACGGAGCAGTTGAACAACCCAGAAGATAGCTTTTCAGGCGCTGTACTTTCAGGAACGAAAGTAAAGAAAAGTTTAAAACAACTTGAAGGTTCGTCTTGGGTTTTGACAGTACACCTACCATGAACATTGAAAACGATTTTCGTAGAGTGTGTTTTAAATGCACACGTTGGATGTTTGTTTTCTATGTATGAGGAATAAACAATAAACCCTGTGCTCCTTACGTTCAATCTAATATTACTTGTATACCGTGTTAATGAATAGTAGCTGCACATAAATGTATGTCTGGATGGACCAAGTATATATTTTTGTAATCTCAAAACAGTTTCGTTTCCTCTTGTGGTTATGAAGCCAGAGACCGGGGAGTCCATTACAACAACAATGCTTCTAGGCGCTTCAGTGTAAAGGACATTTTGCATTAGATTATTCACATTCTTATTCAAAACATAATTAGTGAAAGACAACACGACGTCGTGTCCGCATATTATGTTGCCACATCCCTAGATGATATAATATTCAAATTGTCGTCTGGACTAATTAACATGAAGGTTTTAATTGTTTACGTATCATGTACTGAACTAGAAAACAAAACAAAAACGCCAGAAACTAATAAAACTGGTTCATTAAGAAAGAATATATTTGTAAGAAAGGAAGACATCCCAATATATGAAAGACTTTTGTTAAAATTATGTCTGTCGAGAAACAAAAACAACAACAAAGGTATGTGTTTTGAGAACCACAACCAATTGTAGAAACTTGAGGGTTTATGTTTGCCTTTCCAACTAAACATGGGAGGATTCCGCCCCAACCACCATCCCCCTGCCTTCCTTTGCTATGGCACTTACAGATGGCACTGTAAATAATTGTACGCACTAAAAGTATAGTAAAAATAACTGTTTAGTTAATCTTTATGTGAGAAATGTCAACATACTCCATAATACAGTTTTGAGAAAAACAATAGAGCCGATACGAGCAGGTTAAAAAACCCTCATGTGCATGCACGCTACATTATCTATCTACTTTGGCAAGATCGTTCTTGCTTTAGTTCCTGGGTGATACCATTTTTTGGATGATACCATTGCATCTTCTCCACTGTTCATACAGATGGCAGCATGGATGGACGGATGCACTGACACATGGACAGATGGACCAAACAGAAACACTAATTATCACTGACATAAGCAGCTTACATCTGTCTCGTGTGTGTGTATGTATGTGTGTGTGTGTGTGTGTGTGTGTGTGTGTGTGTGTGTGTGTGTGCCTAAAAGAAGGATGGGGCAGACAATTGTTTAGTTTAATTCTTTTGGTTGTTCTTTGTATTTATGTTTGGTTTCTTTTCCTCATTTTCTTTTTTTTTTTGTTGCATGAGGACTGGACGAAAAAAAGCATTGTTGCTTAATCTATTATCCTCAATAAAGAAAACTTATTCATTCATTCATTCATTCGTCATTATCAAACAGTTGGAAGCTGGATCTAGCAGTAAATAGCCTTTTACTTTACCCAGCTCCCCTCTCTCTCTCTCTCTCGGCAAATGCGCGAAACGCGCATCCGCCGGCCTCTCGGCGCCCGTATCTCCGGTGTTTCTGGACCGATTGCCTTCGAATTTGGCAGAAAGATCACCGGGGACGGTGACTATCCGTGTACCAACCCGGAAGCGAATCGGTTCAGAAACGCGCGCGCTATACGACTCCGCCGTTTCTTAACCGAATCGTTTCAAATTTGCTGTACTCGGCGTTACCAGTACTTGGCGTTACCGTTACTAGGCGTTACCGTTACTAGGCGTTACTGGGACTCGGAGTTGCGCTAGTATAGATAAAAAGGAACACAGAATATTTCATAACGTTAACTTGTTACATATTGCATCCTTAGAATCAAGGACAGAATGGAAGACTAGGCCCAGCCCAAATTCTTATCCTTGTAAAATAAAATATTTGAAGTTTGAAGTTTGAACTCTCTCTCTCTCTCTCTCTCTCTCTCTCTCTCTCTCTCTCTCTCTCTCTCTCTCTCTCTCTCTCTCTCTCTCTCTCTCTCGCTCTCTCTCAGAGACAGAGAGACAGAGACACAGAGAGAGTCTAAGCAACAAACGAACACGCGCATAGTATCCTTTGTCGGAAATCATGAGACCTGACGGCATGATTACATTGTGCCTGTACATTGGAATGCGGGTAGGTTGAAGCAGACAGACAGAGAGAGAGAGAGAGAGAGAGAGAGAGAGAGAGAGAGAGAGAGAGAGAGAGAGAGAGAGAGAGAGAGAGAGAGAGAGAGAGAGAGAGAGACAGAGACAGAGACAGACAGAGAAAGAGGATTATAAATCATTTATGCTACTATACACAAACAAGAATTGTCTTCGTTAAAAGAGTTGACAACACAAACTCACACACACACACACACACACACACACACACACACACACACACACACACGAGAGAGAGAGAGAGAGAGAGAGAGAGAGAGAGAGAGAGAGAGAGAGAGAGAGAGAGAGAGAGAGAGAGAGAGAGAGAGAGAGAGAGAGAGAGAGAGAGAGAGACACTGACACTGACACTGACACTGACACTTGTTTATTGTCATTACCCCGGGAGGGGTCTATTGACAAGGGGGGATGGTAACAGTGTTTCATTAAGCAGAACAGTAAATCATATCAAAACATAAGGAAAACAACAACAAAAAGCAATACATTCAAATAAAAATAATCCGTTTGCCATTAGATCCTTGAGCAAAAGAAAAGGAAAAAGGGAATCATATTATAATTAAACAAAACATATAATGACATAAAAGAAGTTGGCTCGCGACCATCCACTCTAGACAAGTAATATACATAAGCATTCCATCACACGACAGACATGGAATAGCAAGACATGGATTCAAACAACCGACTGTTGATGTATTATGTTATGTCTTATTCTTAGGGCTTCCGTAATAAATTTAGCCAAATATTTAACTGTGTTTTCGTCGTCGGACGATAGAGTAGCAGAAACATCGTTTCTCTTTGCCATTTCCGACTTAAAAAACACGTTTTTTTCTCTGATGTCACTAAAGGCTTGACATTGAAAAAGAAAATGCTTTTCGTCCTCTATGTTTGCTCCACACAAAAAACACGGGCTTTCAGTAGATGTCTCAAACTGAAACCATCGTCTGTTGGCATTAAAACCGAGAGCACGTAACCTAAATCTGGCATAGTTAGCTCGTTGCCATTTATCAGTTATAACCTTTAAATAAATTTCACATTGAAAAATATTTTTAAATGAATAAAACCATCGATATTTGTCATTGCTTTCCATGTCAGCGTGCCAATTCTGTTTAAAAGAGCAAATCAATCTATCCTTAAATTCCGATATAAATTGATGCTCATTTCCAACCCCTTGAGACACCCAAACAATACCAAAGCCGTGAACGAAAAGAACTTTTTTAATCCTGAATGCCCAATTTTCTCTATTTAAGTTATCTAACTGAAGAAGCATCATATCGTAAGTCTGTCTACATAAACGCGTTTGAGGAAGCCTCAGTAATTTTAGCCAATATTTTATACACTTAACGAATGTTCTAATGTACATAGGGTATCTACCCGTTTCTCCATATAAAAATGTATTGGACGAGTGAATCGGGACATGTAGAAAACGTTTGATGGCATAGGTATGAACTTTTTCAACACATGAATTAGTGAACAATCCCCATACTTCGGATCCATATGTCAAAATGGGTTCTATCTGTGAATCGAACAATTTCCAAAAAATAGAACAATCAATGCAATTAAGTCTTTTCAGTGATTTTAATATCGAAATTACACCTCTTTTACCTTTCCTACAAGATTCTTCCCATGCGTAATTTAAACTTAGTTTAGTAGAAAATATCATTCCTATGTATTTATATGTATTAATTACTGCAACTTCCTCATTTCCATAAAACCATTTTTCGTGTCTAGATAAATGCCCGCCTTTTCTAAATACTATTATATTCGTCTTTTGTAAATTAATTTTTAGACCTAGGCGGTCAGCTTCTTCCTTCAAGGCATTAAGCTGGTTTTGCAGACCTAAAACAGTATTAGATAGAAGCACAATGTCGTCTGCAAAAAGCATTAAGAATATCTCTATTGCTCCTGGAATAATTTGTACACCGTGTTTTCCCTTTTTGGACATTTCAACAGCTAGTTCATTAATAAAGAACGAAAACAATTGTGGGCTTAATAAACAACCTTGCTTGACACCATTAAAACACTCAAAATAATCTGAATACATCCCATTCGCACGCACACAAGCAAGAACTGAACTGTAAACACCTCTTAGAGCCTTATACATTTTACCATTTACATTAGAGTTACGTAATACATGCCACAAAGCGTTTCTATTTACTGAGTCGAAGGCTTTTCGAAAATCGACAAAAGCCACGTATAATTTCATATTATTAAACAAATATTTTTCTACAAGTGAGTAAAGTGTGAAATATATGGTCTATCGTGCTGTAGTTTGATCTGAATCCTGCTTGCTGTTCGATTATTTTTTCTTCGTTATCCGCCCATACAGTTAGTCTCTTATTTAGAATATGAGTGTATACTTTACTTAATATACTTGTTAATGAGATTCCACGATAATTATCAGGGTTAGTGTTGTCTCCTTTTTTGTGAAGTGGGATGATGATCGATTTAGCCCATTCTAAAGGAAATATTCCATTATCAAAAATGTTATTAAATAGTTGTACAATAAATTCGATCACAACTGCATTACCGTGTTTTAGCATTTCTCCAACTATCTTGTCTGGACCTGCACTCTTACCTGTTTTCAAATGTTTAATACCTGCTAAAACTTCTTCTTTGGAAATAGGATCATTAAACAAGGGAACAAACTCCTGATGGTCTTCTAGTGAATCATCTACTTCATGCCCTACATCATTGTCTAAATCGTTGAACACACTAAAGAAATGGTCGTGCCACTGCTGTAATGGAATAGTGTTATAAACAAACGCTTTTCTATTTACGGAACTTATTACGGACCAAAAAGTCTTTGAATCATTGACCGACTCCATTAGTTTCTTTAATCTTTTTTCCTCAAACTCCCTTTCTTTCAGTTTTCTCATATCAACATATTCTTTACGAGAAGCAGCGTATTCTATTCTTTTTGTAATCTTGTCTTTCATTGTTTTACAACGCTGATACCTTTTTAACAATCTTTTTACTTCTTTTTTCTTTCGTTCGCATTCATCATCGAAATAATCGTTTGCTTTCTTACCTTTCCCTACTGTCCTTACCATGCATGCGGCAGCTGAGCATAAAGCACTAGTAAACTGACCTAAACTATCATTAACACTATGCTCTAACAGTCCAAAAGCTTTCTGCAAACTATTTTGAAAATCTTCACTATCAAGCTCTTGTTTGTAAACCTCTAAATCTTCTTCCGACCAAACAATTCTTTTTTCAGCTACTTGCTTTGGTTGACTGTTATTGAGACCACCATAGCTAGTTTTCCACGTTAGTTCGACAGGTAGGTGCCAAGAAAAAATACTATCTCCGACATTCAAATCACAATGTGACAACATATTAAAAGGAACAAGAAAGTAGTCAATGACGCTAGAACCATTGGGAGACACAAAAGTACATTCACCGTTTTTGTCACTCTCACAAAAGCCATTTACAATAGTCAAATCAAACATATAACAAAAATCCAAAAGCGTTTTGCCAAAGTTATTTACACAATCATCCTTAGAGTGACGCACACAGTAATTATTCTCACCATCCACACACCCACTCTCTTCATCCCACTCATACATCAACATCTCTTCACTTTCCACTTGATTCTGTCCCGTTCTGGCATTCATATCGCCTGTGACAACAAAATAAACTTCATCTTTATCAAACTGTTGTAACAGGTTTTCTTCAAGCAACAAAACGCCATCTTTGATTAATTCATTAGAGTAAATAGGGGCTCCTTCAGGAGCAACATAGCATGCTAACAAAATGACATCTCTATCCGATCCAAAAACAATTTTATTTATTTTCAAAGCAACAACGTTATTACAATCCAAGCGCGTTTCTTTCACCCACTTTTCCAAACTCTTTCTCACAAGCAACAGCACACCACCCGAACGCCTTCCGAAATAGGACAGCTTTTTAGCAGGCGCGTGAAATTTTAAGTAGTCTACAAAAACATTATCATAGTCGAAAGAAGAATCGAGAAAAGTTTCTGTAAGACAAACAAAATCGAATTTATTAACGTAATTAATGAAAGAAACATCTTTTAATTTGCTGATTAACCCTTCAACATTATAGTTAAGAAATTTCCACTGATTAGGGAGGTCGCGCTTGGCCTATGGTTTCTTAGAGCCATTTGATCTCAAGCTCCTGTCGCTCACACCTTTATTCCCACTCACACCCTCACTCTCACTCTTCCCTCTGTCCCGCGCTGAACTTGTTCGACTGCTACTGCCCTGACTGGCCTGGCTTCCGAGGTAGCTTTTCATTCCCATCTGTTTGGTCAAGGTTACGCCGCGTGCGTCGCTAGGACGTCGATCTGACGAGGGGAATTTCAAGGAAGGGGAATTTCCCTTATTCCCACCAGCTGCTTTGGGTCGCTCGCTCACACCAGCGAGAAGTGGGCCGTTTTCACCTGTGTCTCCGCTGCATTCAGGAGGAGTGACGCTCGTGTTGGGGGGCGGGAGAGGGGAGGACGAAGCGCCCTCACCCCCTTCCCCACTCCCAGCTGGCGTGTCGTCTGGTACAGTTGCTAGAGGGGAGGACAAAGCGCCCTCACCCCCTTCACCACTCCCACTCCCAGCTGGCGTGTCGTCTGCTACAGTTGACTCGTCCCTCTCTTTATCTGCACACACGCTTTCTGCACAAGAGTAGGCTTGTTGCGTTAGCCTAGCCAAAGTGTGTGTGGTGTTGTCTGTCAGTTTCTCTGCCCTGTCATCGGTATGTCTATAATCAGTGACACTGTTTCCTGATCGATTGTCAAACTGTCTGTCAGTCTGTCTGTAATCAGTCCCTCTGTTAAGTTGATTGTCAAACTGTCTATCAGTCTGTCTGCAATCAGTCCTTCTGTTTAGTTGATTGTCAAACTGTCTGTCAGTCTGTCTGTAATCACTGTTTCTGTTTCCTGGTCGATTGTCAAACTGTCTGTCAGTTGTCCTGTCATCAGTCTGTCTGTAATCAGTCCCTCTGTTTCCTGGTCGATTGTCAAACTGTCTGTCAGTTGTCCTGTCATCAGTCTGTCTGTAATCAGTCCCTCTGTTTCCTGGTCGATTGTCAAACTGTCTGTCAGTTGTCCTGTCATCAGTCTGTCTGTAATCAGTCCCTCTGTTTCCTGGTCGATTGTCAAACTGTCTGTCACAGATCACTAGACGGCCCCTTTGGAAGATTGCTCTTTTACCCTGTCTCCACGCGTCACTCATGATCTGGGCCTGGGCCTTTGTTCTATCGTTCGACAGTCTGATGCCTTTGTCCTGTAACTGTCGTCTGAGTTGTTGGTCAGAGATCAATGTCTGTTTGTCCTTCCATTTCGCGAACTTCACGATCATGGGCCTAGTTTGTCCTGGTCGTTCCTGTCCTGTCCTGTGTGCTCGTATAATGTCGTCTTCAGTCCAGTCCTTTGGCCCATCAACACTGTTCAGCACGTCCACCACTAGCTTGGCACAACTGTCAAAGCCCTCTCTCGCACCTTGGTGGGGAATCCCAAACAACCTTAAATTGTCTCTGCGTGAGAAGTCCTCCAGTCGGTCAGTGTCTGTTTTCAGTTGATCGATCTCTTCTTTCATGCCTCTGATATTGTCAGTCAGACGATGCACCGCTTTCTCTCCTTCACTGGATTCCACAAACAGCTGATGCATATCAGTAGTCATGTTAGTCACAGTCTCTGTCAGCTGTATGTGTTTGTTCTCTAGTCTGTCACATCGTTTGTTGATTTCTTGACATTCTAGCTTGACTTGACTTAAATCTTTCTTTATGTCATTCAGATCGTGTCTAAGTACACTAGTCTGGTCGTTCAGCTGCTGCTGGTTCTGGAGCTGGTGCTGGTTCAGCTGCTGCTGGCTCCACTCTTGGTGCTGGTTCAGCCGCTGCTGCATGGCCTGCATTAGTGTGTCCACTAGCGACTGGTACTCTGCCGGTGTGTTCGACATTGTGACTGATTCGGGTGTGTTCAATGTCGGGACTGATTCATGATCATGTTGTTGTTGATCACTGGGGCCTGATGAGCCTGAAACTGAGCCTGATGAGCCTGCAGAGTCCGGACCAGGATTCGATTCAATGTCTCCAGCCAGGAGCAGCCTGCGGGATGTAAACAAGGCATGGGCAGCACAACAAACTGAGAACAACACTGGCACCATGTGTGCCATCAGCTGACACGGACCGACATCGCCACACAACACATCTCGCTCAGCAAACTTGGTGCCCCTTAACAATCCATTATTATCAAGCAAGACAATGTCCATCGACAAGATTTGACTGGCATTCGAGAGAAGACACCCCACCAAACCCACAACATAAACGCCAACAACGAAAGCAACAACAACATCGCCAGTTGACACAGGTGTGTTACTGTCCTTGATTCCGCTCACCTGTCGAAACTGCCTTGACCTTTTACGCTGCAAAATTGACCCACTTTGCACTCGACCATAAAAAGCGCCGATAACAGCCCTCCATGCCGTTAAGGCAATCATTGTTCACGATAGGTATCAACACTATGTACTTACATGCTTAATTCACACAGTTCTGAAATATTACAGTCCTCTGAAACTCCACTAGAAACCAAAACAAACGCAGCCATTTACAACACCTGTTCACTTCTCGCCATTACCCATCAGGCCCGAGAGAGAGAGAGAGAGAGAGAGAGAGAGAGAGAGAGAGAGAGAGAGAGAGAGAGAGAGAGAGAGGGTATAAATCATTTGTGCTATTATCCACAAACAATAATTGTTCTCGTTAAAAGAGGTGACAACACACACACACACACACACATAAACACACACTCACGCACACGCACACGCACACAGTTACGCAGTGTTTTGGGCGTTTTTGGTGATGCCATATTTCTGGTGTGGGACCTCAGCGCAGTATGCGTATCACGTGACGCGCAGATGTGTATTGACCGATTACGTTCAGTTCGAGTTCAGTTGCCATGTTTGTCTTGAACTGGACACTTCGTTTTTTTTGGTCCTGAGCTGTTAGCATTGAGATGTGGACCTGGGCAACTCAATGATGGTTTTGTAAGCTGCTGTTGATGCAGGTTTGTACCTATGGGTTTACTCTCTTGTTATTTCTATGAATGTGACAGAGTCGGTTATTGTGTGTGTGTGTGTGTGTGTGTGTGTGTGTGTGTGTGTGTGTGTGTGAGAGAGAGAGGAGAGAGAGAGAGAGAGAGAGAGAGAGAGAGAGAGAGAGAGAGAGAGAGAGAGAGAGAGAGAGAGAGAGAGAACGGAAACATTGTGTTAGGAATTTAACCCTTTTGTAACATATGATTACATTGTTCATTGATAAGACTCCCTTATCTTGAATCAATTTGTACAGCACGTGCAGTTTGCTCGCCTCGTTTTGATATAGTTAAAACTACTCAGATTGTGTATGTTTAAAAGCTTTGTCTCTTCTACTAAGTTTAGTTGAGGACCCAGACGTGCAAGTTGTAGTTTCAACAGATGTGTTGCTATTAGTTTATAGTTGTTTTTGGCGTTCACTGATTTTGCCTCTAGTCACACTGACAAGGTAAGGAAAACTGTTTGTTTGTTAAATAACTAAATGTATGTTTTATTTCAAGCATATTGTCGTTTTGATAATGATGCGAATTGCTTTCTTATTGTTCTAGTGTTTAATAGTAATTTTATAGTTGGAATTGATGATGTTAAAGTCAATATTGATAAAGCGAGTTCTCTTGAAATATTGAAATAGTAACTTGAATATAATTCAAATCCTTTTGGCAATTTTATTAATACTATTGTAGATGTATTGGGAAATGCATTATGGTGTTTTTCATTCGTGAACAGTATCAGCTGTTAGCAGTTATTGTTTGTCAATTATTTGGTTAATCGTTACTCGTATTTCTGTAAATAGCTTTTAGTGATATTGTTGTCTTTATTTATTTGCAGAGGTTCGTATTTCGTATTTCTTATTGGACTCATCCAAGCAATCAAGAATACAAATTAATCCATCAACCTCGTCTCGTATTTCAACGTATGAATGATCCCTTCCCCTTCCCCTTCCCCTTCCCCTTCCTGTCCCTCAACTGTCCCCTCTACTGTTTTCCTTCGAAGATAGGACCCACATCAACCTCATGCAGTACCTCAAAAGTCAACACTGCAACATGAATACAGTTGTTGCATTCCTTGTATGGAATTCTAATTTTTGGCTTCGTTTGGTGAGTTCGTTACTTGGGCGTGATAGACTTTGTGTTGTGATAGACTTCAAGGTGGTATGTCGAAGGTATTACTCTTTTTGAATGTTGGAAGAAGTCAATGATAGTTTGCAGGTTTCAAGGTGTTGTGTTGAGTGCGTTGTTGTTTGGTAATAATCAGTTTGCTCCTTTTTGATGGTGGTTTGTTCTTTATTAACAGGAGACTATTTGGCTGGTAAGTCTCGTAAGTTAACACGTACATATTTTGGATGCTTGTATATGGTTGGTATCGATCATTTCAGCTTCTGTGGCTGGCTAGGAGAGTGGTGAGGCGTGGGCCCCATCTCCTTTGACGTGCTGACTGTCCATTCTGTGCGGCGGAGTGGCACCCAGTGACAAGTCGGCAACACCAGGATGCACGCGGGCAGACGTGACTTCGTTCTGCACCGGCGGGCCTGGTTGGAGTGAAAATGGACGGCAGGAGTGCACTGGGAGCACCTGCGCTTTTCGCTACCAGCACAAGTGTATAGTGGTACACACATTGACATTTAAATAAATAGTTTTGGGGAAAACTAAAATGGGAGACGATTGAGGATTGATTTAGAAAGCGTGTTGTCATTGAAATAGTTTCCCTTTTCTGTGTATGTCAGGAAAAGGCGAAACAATAGTGTGGAGAGTGAATTGATGATGTATGATAATTGAATGTGAAACTTTCTTTTGATTTAATAGTTGACCAGGATTGAATTCTACCTGCTTTTGTGGACTGTTGTTGATTGTTCGTCTGTGTCGTGATGTGTGCATAATTTGTAGAGAGAGAGAGAAACACGAACATTCTCATGCGCTTGCATAGTCATACACTTTGATTGTTATTGTTGTTTGTTTATTATAATTATCCCCTCACGCACGGGTGTAACACACACACACACACACACACACACACACACACACACACACACACACACACACACACACGTTTTAATGCAGGCATTAGCGACTGAAAATGTATAAGTGGCGATCAGCATTGTCTCTATATTACCGTTTATGTTTACCTTGCATGATAAGATGTGCGTCAGACTTACTTTCTAAGCCGGTGCATCACGTTGCCCAATCACCTTTCGCCAAATCACCTTTCGCCAAATCACCTTTCGCCCAATCACGTTTTGCCCAATCACCTTTCGCCCAATTGGAAATTATACCGGTTTACATCCATCACGTTCCGCCCAAAAATCATGCAAGGAAATCAGGGAATTGAATCAATAGTTTAATGGTTGAATCAAACAGATATTTAAAAAAGAAAGAGGGTTAGGGTTAGGGTTTGATTACTGTTCTCACTGTTCGCGCTTAGGAAACCATTTTGGGCGAACAGTGCAAGAGCAATTTGGACATTCCGTTTGCTGCTGAGCTTCGACTCGGAGGTACTCACTGATACGCAACGAGAACAAAGACTTGGCATGAACAGAACCCGAAGTAAAGAATACAATTAAGAATACCATTACGTATAACTCGACAGAAAAGACAACGTGTAATATTATTTTTTCTTCTTGTAATTTACATTTTGGTTAGCCATTCACAACTTACTGTTCCTTTTGCTATTCTTGTGAAAGTGGGTTGGGTTTTTTGAAGCGTCGTTACACGTAGGAAAAAAAATAGGAGCCCAAAACAATGGATGAAAAATAAATAATTCTGTAAATGGAAATAAGTGAAAGTGACACAACCCAATTTACATAAATTTGAATAACTTCCAAAGTATTTAGCATATCATCAACAAACTCCTTTCAGACCCGGGCCAGAGTGAGGGCTACAAAATCCAGTAGTTAGATTTGTGACGTCACTTCAGTTTTGGCTATTCCGTGAACCAAGTAAAAGCTATCTGGGGAAGCTGGGGCACTTCCGGTTTGGTAATATACCAGGAAATGTTGCAACTCTACATTTGAGCAAATTCTCAAAATATGAATGAAATCCATTCAGCTGTTTTTGAGTCATAAAATTGAAGATTGACATTTTGCCGATTTTGCGTTTTTTCGGCCATATTTCGGCGAAATCATTTAATACTGAAAATGTGGCAATCCCTTAGAGTCCCGCAATTTTACTGGAAAGCAATCAGGAAAAATCGGACAAAAAAGGGGAAGAAGAAGAAGAAAAACAAAAGAAAAAACCTCTTACAAATGCAATATATTTTCCCTAAAGGGGAGAATCCTAATAATAACTAACTAACATATATAGAACAAACAAACAACTACACGACAATATATAGAGTGCCTTTTCTCTCTGGAACTCACTGCGCTTCACAAATTATTTAAATGAATAAATAAATAAATAGATAGACCATAAATATATAAATAAACTACTACAATTATTAACTATCACAAACATGCACACGGCCACGACATGCGCACGCACGCACACACACGCACACGCATGCACACACACCCCTCCACCCCACACACACACACACACACACACACATGCGCATGCGCACTCACACACACGACAAAGGGGAAATCAGAATCAGAGTTATTGCCGGAAGAGGTGACTTTTAAGAGTGGTTTTGAAAGATTTGAAAGATTTAGCAGAACGAAGTTCATAGGGTAGGGAGTTCCAGATAGAAGGGGCTCTGAAAGAAAATGAACGTTCATTATATGTATTAGTGTTTGTGTGAGGAATAGAAAGGATACGTTTATCAGAGGAGGATCGGAGAGACCTGGAGGGTGAGTACAGGTGAACGAGATCAGAGAAGTAGGCAGGACCAGATGAATGGACAGCATTGAAACAGAGGCAAGCAATTTTATACTTTATTCTTCCCTCGACTGGAAGCCAGTGTAAGGTATTGAGGTGGAGTTTGATGTGGTCTATACAATGGATTTTAAGGATTAACCGAGCTGCATTGTTTTGAACTTTTTGAAGTTTGTTGAGGAGGGTTTGCGGACAGCCTACAAGTAAGGAATTGCAATAATCTTTGCGAGACAGTACAAAAGCTGATTCTAGTGTCTTGGTGGCTTCAACTGTGAGACAGTGACGAATCAGAGTCACGACATGAATAACCATAGTTATATCTCGTATGCTGATCACAGCTGTTTCGGGAGGAACATTTAGTTTATCTATATTTTCAGAAGTTGTTTCAAGCCAACTTTAGTTTACCATAAGTTGCTTTTCATAAATTACAATCACGAATATGTTGTAGTATGTGACTAAATTACTTATATTCAGTGGATATTGCTAGATTTTCACTCATGGGCAATTTTATTTATGTTTGTGTATTATTCAAGAACATTTTCTACTAAATATGTTGTATGATACTGCTCAACAAAAATAAGTTTTTACCATAAATCTGATGGAAGAAATATATTAAAAATACAATGAAGAGCATACAGCCCAAATATTTTTACAAGCAAAAGCTTGGTGCAGTTTTTATCTAAGATTTCTAAATTCAGTCTTTTAACTAAATAGCTTGATTTTGTATGGGGTGGAACAGCTGTGTGATTGGTCAGAGGTACACACACTCTGACTAGTGGATAACTTGAGATGCACGCCCGCCCCGATTAGCCAGTATGCGCCAGGACCCCAGAGATGCCAGACGTGTTTAGCCAGATGTGCTCAGGAAGGACTAGGCCTACTAGGCCTAGTTTACTGGTTTTAGTTCTTTCCACATCCCTAGTCAATGCTAGGTATATGTGTGAGTTTGTTGTAATGTTTGTCCTCGTCGAAAATCAGGTTAGTTGATTCCTTTGACATTTCAAGACATTGCTTTAGGTATATTAGTCTACCATTTTTATTGCTCGACTCACGCCGTAAATCTAAACTGACCGGTTTGGCTCTCTCAAAAGCCTACGCTGAAATAATAAACTGGTCGACCCTATTCAGTGGTCATTCTAGTGGCTCTTTCTGAAGCCATGGCATCTCCGAGTTCGCGGAAGGTTATTTCTGAACCCACAGCCCAAAACCAAGGATATTGGGAAAATGGTGCAATATTTGGATGTAAACTGGGCTAAGAAATTAGAGGCTCTCGGTAAACTAGGCTAACTGTAGTTCAGCGCGCAATCTCTGACGCGCACACTCAGCCTAGGCCTAACCGCCAAGCCTACTACAGTACTAGCCTAAGCATAGTGGATGCTTCTGAAAGACTCTACTGTCACTTTCAGGTTGGCATTTTCTCACTCCGCGATGTCCAGGCTATCTCAGACGGGGGAATACAAATGACAGCCATCAGCCTGTCTTACCCCATTTTAAAAATGAAAAATGGAAAATAGTTTGAAGTCTTGTTAAAAAGCCAAACCGATTTCTGGATTCCGTAGCTGCCAAATCTACAAAGCCTTTGGCCTTTGTCAAAGGCCGCATGCACACGCAGCAATGAGCTCCCAGTCTCCTACCGCTATGCACACTAACTAGGAATGCTGCTACATCCTTTGTGTTTCTTTCTGTAACTTTAAATTACGTCACACTGACTTATTAGGCCTACTTCTAAACTGATCAAGCCTGATTCAGATTTGTCTTCAACGGACAGGGCTGCAAATTTTTAGATTTCAATCGTAATCCATAACATAGGCCTGGGCCCTAAGCCCATCATTTGGCAGAAAAGCTTGCTTTATTTTACTGCTGGAGTTGGTACAAACTTGCAATTAATTATTTCGACGTTGTCTTTGATAGAAATCCTACAAATCAGGTCTCCTGTTGCACTCTTGAAATTAATTAAATGAGTAAACTTTACGTACCTCATCTTATGCATTGGAACTTGGCTTGATCGTGAAAGGGAAACGAATGAAGCGAGTGGGCCTATGCTATTCTAGGGCTAACTACATCTGTAATTGCACAATTGTTTGTTTGGGGATAAACCTTAGTAACATCACACTAATATTGGGGGGCGTTGTACTCTGCCAAGAGTAAATTGTTACAAAATATTCTACAAGTGATCGTCGCGGGCTCTCAGACTGCACTTTGACAACTCCCATATCTAATAGTAATATACTAGCATTTGAAGAAAACAAAAACGGAGAGATTGTCCATCAGTTCACTTGAGTTTGCCTCCAATTGTTAAACAGAAAGTTCAAAATATTTTCGAGTTTGGCATCAAAATGCTCATGAAAAGTAGGCTATAGGCCTAGCTTAGAGAAGAGCAGTTGCTAAGCTTGCCGAGGAGTTACGGCCCTTCAAAAGGCTCATGAATAATGTATTAGGTCAGTAGAATGGTGCACGCAGGTGCGCCTGTGGTAGCAGCAGACGAAAAACTCCATTCATGCTTGGCCTTTACCTTGGATGTCGGCAAAGAGGCCTAATAGTAGCCTAGACTATAGGCGCTGATTGAAAGAAAGCCCTTTCGTGTATTAGGCCTACATACAAATCGACGTGTAGGTAGCAGCGAGCACACACACGGAAATACTTAATTTGGCTAGAACAACCAAGTAGCCTATGCTATGCCACATCGGGGCTGACAGGAATTAGTATATTCATTATTTGCTACGACTGTCATACCATATTAAGGCAGATACAATTAATACATTTCTTATTTTTCAGGCCCACAATCACTTATCATCTGGCCCTTTCTACGGGCCTTATTGCACAATGTTATGCACAACAATATGTTTACCTGACCCTCTTCTAGCCATCTTATAGTTCACTGAAAATGTTATGGCCCTTTCAGTGGCCGTCCTTAATTACAGTGTTATAATTGTTTAACAAAAATGTTTTGGCCCTTTCAGTGGCCGTCCTTAATTACAGTGTTATAATTGTTTAACAAAAATGTCATGGCCCTTTCAGTGGCCGTCCTTAATTACAATATTATAATTGTTTAACAAAAAATGTTATGGCCCTTTCAGTGGCCGTCCTTACAATGTTATAATTATTTAACAAAAAATGTTATGGCTCTTTTCAGAGGCCCTCTTTGAATACCATGTTACGATTGTTTAACAAAACTGTTATGGCCCTTTCAGTGGCCCTCCTTAATTACAATGCTATAATCGTTTCAGCAACAACAACAACAAATAGTATGGGCCTTTTCAGCGGTCCTCTCTTATAGTTACAATGCTATGATTGCTTAACAAAACATTTTTCGGAATTTTCAGTGACTGACCTTCTTTGTTTACAATGTGATGATTGTTTACAGGGGGTTAGCAACAACAACAAAGGTTATGGCCCTTTCAGTGGCCCTCTTTAGTAACAATGTTATGATTGTTTACAAAAGTTATACCCTTTTTCGGTGGCCCTTGTTGGTTACAAGTACAATGTTATAACTGCTTAAAGGCACGACAGGACTATAAAAGAGCTGACCCCAGGAACGGGGTATCAGTTGTGAGGGTGAGAGAGAGCGAGAAACTAACCCGCATCTCCCCTACAGTCCTAGCTGCAGGTTTTGCCCTCCTCTTAGTTAAAAAAAGGAAGCTTTTGCTGTGAGTGCCAAGCAGAGACTGACAATTTCAGCCTACTGCTTGCTTATATTGTGCCGCGCTGGCTTTTATGAACAATTATATGGCCCTTTCTGGTGACCTCTTTTGATATAACGTTTTAACAAAACATTGCATTTGTTCGGTCTTTTCTGTAGGACCTTGTTGCACAGCATTATGCACAACTTTAAATTTAATTTCACCTATGTAGGCCCTCCAATAAACTTCAGTTAAGACCCCTTATCAGCGTGCATGAACATGGGTTGCTGAAGTAACAAACTTGATGTGTCATGCTACACTAGCTTGACCCCTTCAGTGGGCTTGAGGACTATCGAGGAAACTAGACCTGGATTTCCATCAAATAACACCTCTATAAATAATGATTTCCCTTACAGACTAAGCATTGCCTATACTGGCCATAGAATTCGTATTTGACATAGGTACAGAATTGTAAGTCAGACAACGGCTATCTAAGGTATACAAATCCATGAACTTTGGTTTTATATAGGTTCAATGCTCATTTTAAGGGATAAATTGATTATTGTAATGTTAAACTAACTTCATCTTTGCCTCAGCTTAGACATACACACACACACACACACGCCTGTTTGGAAGATAAGCGTCTGGATAGTTGTACAACACGGACAATTTTGCTTAATAACAAAATATCTGCATTATGCAAAGATTCAGACTCTATTGGCAATCATCCATTGGTTTGCAGAGTGGTAAAGGGTGTGTTTCAAAATGGGTCAACACAACCAAATACACCGAAACATGGGATGTACATATTGTTCTAAACATGCTAGATCAGTGGTCATACGCAGAACTGACTTTGCAAAGGCTCACAGAACAGTCATGCTTTGTACGTGGTTGTCAGGTCATAGAAGACAGACAATCCACCAACTGACCATAGACAATGTAAAATAGTTCACTATTTAAACAATCCAGACCAGGTGTCCATGTTCAGCCACTTGAAATAGAAGACGTTGCGAACAAAAAACTATCCATTGTTCATCATCTAAAACTGTAAACAGACAAGACTGCAGAGCTAAGGGATGGGAAACAAATCTTTATTACTTGTCTGAAACTGTACAGGGCTGTGTCCAGGGACACTGTTTCTAGATGGATCAAAACAGTCTTGCGCACTGCTGGTGTGGACACAGAAAAATGTTCACCTCATTCAACTAGAAGTGCGAGTACAACAGCACTGATAAGCAGATGTGTATCAATGGACTGCATTCTCATGGCCGCTGGCTGGTTGAATGCTGGTACATGACGTCTGAAAGAGGAGAAGTGTAAAGAACAAATAGAACGGGCCCCAGGACTGATCCTTGTGGCCGTATCAGGTCATCCCCTCCCCCCCAGACAATTCCCCCCCAGACAATCCCCCAGATAATCCCCCCCGGTACAATTCCCCCTAGGACTTAATGTGACGAGGTAATGGGTTAAAAGGCTAAGTCTCTAGGGAAGACTTTTAGTGTGTTAAATTTTCAAATAGAAAATTTGCCTTTAGCCCACTTCTCTAGGGTGTGGGAGGTGAGCAACTTTCCCGGCCCCTTTTCATCTAATAAATTTATATTTGTGCCCGGGTTCTGGCTCGTATGATTGTAAGAAATACAAGTGGTAGATTTGCTCTAAATGGCAGACAGAGAGAAGTAGGTTTTTACATGAAAATTACAAAACTTCCACTCTCATCAGTCTGACCAAAGGGTTCAGAATTATTTGTACACTTGTATTTTATTTACTCACAAATCTGCATAAGATTATGCAGCAATAAGAATAAAGCAGCTCAATGGCGCCAAAACAAAATATGAATGAAAAACAATGAAATCCGAAAGGATTTACAAGACTTTTGTCTTTCTAGAAGGTTAGCCCCAAGCCGGAAGGGTCACTAATATTCTTAGGTGTCCTGGTTTCCAGTTATTGTTCTTTGCACTGTCTTAGGGACTTAGCTGTGTTGAAGTTCCTCCGTAGGGATCGGCGAGTGCTGGGTTGACTAGGCTTGCTCTGGTGTAGAGTAGCTCCCAGTCGTTCTGGTTGCGGCGTCGCGGGATGGCACGGCTCAGGCGTGGTCTCCTCGCGGATTCTGGGTGCGGGGGCGACTTTGCGGCGGTCCCGTCTTGATGCTTGTGAGTCAGGGATAATCGTCCTGACCACGATGCCCTGCTGATAATCACAGGAGAAGGTGGATGTAGATCTCTATGGCTTAGAGACAAGGGGCTTCAGCCGGCAGGGAATTAGCTAGAAGGCTGCCCTTGTACAATAGCACTAATACAAATAACCTGAATTTCAGTTGTCAAACTGAAATCAGTAAAACATAAAAGGGGTACTGGAATCAACTGGTATGATTCAGTAACCGGCTAGATCAAAATCTATGATCAAGCCAACATCACTCTCAATCCAACACTTGGAAAGGAATGTTATCATAAGGTGCAAGGTTGCAACCCAGGGATCCCCTACTAAAAATAAACAAAGGTGCTAGTAGGCATATAATCCGGTTCTTGTACCAAAAGAGTTAAAGTAAAAAAAAAAAAAACACACACACAAATAATCAGTGCACATAATTAGAACAGCATGTTTACCAATTCTTTTCACTGACACATCTACTCCTTATTCATCATGGAACATAGGATCTAGATCAAAAATAGAATCAAACAAAAACAAATCTCAATCACTTATTTTACACCCCTGCCACGTTCTATAATACTCACGAGTGGGGCTAAAATGACTGGCTGGGAGAGAGGTTGATTCTGCAATGTTGCTTCAGCCAGGTTTAGGAAGTCTTGTGAGCTAGAGAATGCTTAGGCAGCTTTCCTCCACTATTCAAATCCCCCTTTAATTTTAAACACCCGAGGGCCTATGATTGGGTTACTGGCCGTCGACAAGTCAGGAGACAACAGTCATGTCCATATTATTACATCATCATCACATGCCTAAAATTCCTATCCTGCCTGACGCGCTAGTGTCAAGACAACTTCAAAGGGCAGTGTCACTCTCGTGATCGAAATGGAAATACGTGGATGAAAGAGATGCCGATTGTGGGTGTCACAAGCTAGAAGACAAGGGAGGCAACCAGGGTTCAAAGAGATAGCGCCCCGATTGTAATTAAAGTGGCAGGGTGAAATAGAGAAGGGGGGGGGGGGTGTAGATGAGAGAGTGGGGACGCGTGTGTCGCATTGTCACACTTAACCCTCCTGGGATATCCCCCCCCCCCCCCCCCCTGGACAATCCCCCCCTAGGACTTAACCCCCTTAGGATAATTCCCCCCTAGACAATTCCAACAGAGGCTGGGGCAGAGTTGCTGTCTTGAATGGATACAATCTGGGTACGGTTAGAAAGATAAGAGGTGAACCACTGTAGAGCTGTACCACTGATGCCGAAGACAGATTCCAAATGAGAAAGAAGAGTGTTGTGGTCAATGGCATCAAACTCTGCTGAAAGGTCCAAAAGAGTCAGAACTCAGAGTTTTCCTTCATCAAAAGAATGAAGAAGATCAGTAACAACCTTAAATAAAGCAGTTTCAGTACTGTGACCTGGTCTGTAAGCTGACTGAAAAGGATTGAATACATCATTTGAATTTAGATGGTCAGAAAGCTGCGAGAGAACAATCTTTTCCATGATCTTTGACACAAAAGATAAATTTGAGACAGGTCTGAAACTTTTTAAATCATTGTGGTCTTGTGAGGGCTTTTTGAGTAGAGGTTTGACAATGGCAGTTTTGTAGACATGAGGAAAGAGACCAGAAGACAGAGAATCATTGATTAGTTTGGTTAGTACAGGTAACACAACATCCAAACATTCATACAGCAGAGAAGTCGGAATGGGATCAAGGTCACATGTTTTGGATGCAGACGTTTTCACGATCTTCAATACATCTTCTTCTGGTGACAGGAGAGAAGTGAGAGAGTTGATTGCCAGTGAAAGGTTTACCTAGTGGATGAAAAATTGTCGACTGTTTATCAAGTTCATTTCTGATTGTTTCAATTTTCTTGCAAAAGAAATCAGAGATGTTAGGCAGAGTGGAAGGAGGGCAGTTGGGAAGATTTCATGCGAGCATGCAAGCTGTTAGCAATATGATAGCTTAAGAAACCAGACATTTTTTTCTTGCATAAAATAAACAAATACCAGTTGCTTTCCTTTTTGTAAGTAAAAAAACGAAGTTTTTTTTAAAAGAACCAAAATTGACTTGACTTTTGGATTGGTGATAGTATGAGATTTGATGATAAATTGAAGCATTGTACTTGGGCTGATGGGTATGGAAAATTCATGCTGTCAATTAACCTCTTGACTGCCGCCAACGTATTACGTACTGACCTGATGACATCACTGATGACGTCATCAGATGAAGAGGAATAGCCCTAATATGTTGGCTTTTTCTCTAACACAGTCAAGAGAGTAATATCCCCAGACCATTTTGCCAGAGTGGCTCTATCAGTTGTCTTTTTCGTTGCATGATTTACCCAATGGAAGTTCAGTTTAACGTCGCGTATCGGCTTTCGCCATGTACGACGGGCTGAACAAACCAACCAGGGTATAAACAAAAATTTATATTCCTGAATCACTGTCTTAGCCAAAAGGCAGAGAAGCGATCAGAATATGAGCTTTATGAGATATTTACCCAATGATTTTTGTCTTTAATTTTCTCTGGCAGTCAAGGGGCTAAGTACCACAAACATGCAGACAGACAGACAGCAAAGTCCACAAGCACACACGATTACTTCTCTTAACCAGTGTGGACAATAAATGACTACAGGGAACAACAAGTTTTAGACACCCCTCTTAGGCAAACAAGAAGAGAACAATTTATTTAAAGAAAAAGAAAAACATACACAGTTTTGAAATATTTGCAAAGGTAAAAATCAATCAGAAACCCAAATAACAGAAATATTAAAGATACTAATAGCCCCCCCCCCCCCCCCTCTCTCTCTCTCTCTCTCTCTCTCTCTCTCTCTCTCTCTCTCTCTCTCTCTCTCTCTCTCTCTCTCTCTCTCTCTGTGTGCGGTATCATGTAATATCTCTCTCTCTCTGCTCTCTCATCTCTCTCTCTCTCTCTCTCTCTCTCTCTCTCTCTCTCTCTCTCTCTCTCTCTCTCTCTCTCTCTCTCTCTCTCTCTGTGTGGTATCACGTAATAACCATGCTGCCTATAAAATCGTATCGCAGCGATAGTATTTCCAGTGAAATAATGCAGCTGGTTTGTGAAAAAATATCACTGTGCAGAAGTGCGACAGGACTTCATGAGAAATGCCCAAAATGATATTGCACCGACAGTATTTCCCGTTAAATACAGTATTTCCCGTGAAATACTGCAGCTGGTCATTAAAAAATAATGATATAGCTGTGCAACAATATTTCCCGTGAACTAGTGAAGTGAAAAAAATATCACTGTGCAGAAGTGCAACAGGATTTCATGACAAATGCCCCAAATGATATTGCACCGACAGTATTTCCCGTGAAATACTGCAGCTGGTCATTAAAAAATAATGTTATAGCTGTGCAACAATATTTCCTGTGAACTAGTGAATTGCGACAATATTTTACACCGATGCCCAATTGAACAATCAGGAAAACAGTTTCTCGATTCTCAAATCGCCAAAAAGGAGTTGTGCAAGCATTTAAAACTTCCTGAATCTGGATAGCAATTTAACAATTTAGATTTAGTCTTAAGCTTAACAGAATGTCATTTGGGTTATACCATATTCTTGTATAGATTTTGATCAGTATTTCGCTCTGCCATTTTGAAAATGAAATCGTTTTAAGACTGTGACACACTGAAAATCCAGCAAAGATTCTTCTGCTTCGATCGCTCAGACAGTGTTTGTCGTATGAGCGCAGATGCGTGAAACTGCCGCTATGCACCTAAATAAAAATAGGCCCAGCATATCCGTCTTCGGATGGAGAAAATCTTTGTAAGAACGTCTAGAACAAAGGTAGGAAAATGGATCAGTAAAGCAGAAAGATATTAGATGACAGTACGCAAAGTGAACCGGCAGAATCAAAGAGAGTGATACAAGCACATAATTATCTTCCAGAAGATGGGGGAACTATTTGTATGAAAGGTTCCCCAGTATCCACATGGGGGAATCCAGAAAACATAAAGCACAACGTTTTTCATGGGGCCGGCAGTGATCAATGGTGGTGAGAGACGAAAATATAGAAGATTGCTGTCAGCATGCTTGGTTTTGACCAAGATAAGATCGCTGCCCGCATGCAATACAGACGTAACTCAATATTTATCGATGTTGAGATTTTTTTTACTTATCCACAGTACTAGACAAGGTGCATCGACTCACCAACTTCATTAACTGCCATTCCAAATGATCAAGACGCTGTGATCAAATTAAGCTTGTAGAACTTCATGCATTTGCTTCAAAAGCTTCCACAAAACACAATTGTCTGTCATTTGACGTCATTTTACCTTTTCGACGTCATAATTTCAGAAGAAGATAAACAAAAAAATTGCCTTTAGCGAAAACTAATAGCTTCAAATCGCCGCCCGCATGCAATACAGACGTAACTCATTTTTTTTCTATTTTGAGATTTTTTGCATAATTATACAAGAATAAGATAGCAAAATTCATTGAGTCAAATCAACAAATACTTTTGACAATTTCTCCCATTATTTTGCATCTAACAAATATATTGGAGGGCGTATTGGAGTGCCAAGGTATTATTCTCAACAATGCTTTAAAGGTATTATGTCCTGTATCCCAAAACTTGGTCAAAACACTTATTTTTTACCAACAAACTCATTGCAATATATTTTGCGCCGTTTTTTTAATAGGTGGTTCAATTGCATTATTTACGCCTGACTGATCGCACCAGGCCAGAAATATTGATCGGACCGACACCATCTTTGTTTATGTTTTTTCTGTGCTGTAAGCGGCCCTCCCATAAGCAACGCGAACAATGGCCAACCACGGCTACAGTACCGTAGGCTGCAAACGCAGAAGAATTCATCGTGCCTGTTTAGTGTGCCGTTTGGGCCAAACTGAAGAAAACGATGATATAAGCTATCATCAATTCCGAAGTCTAGAAAAAAACCCAGTGACGAATGGAGAGAGTTCGTTATCAAATGCTGCCCATTTCTCGGGTCAGATGTTGAAAACGATCACGATGTTCTAAGCGGCTAAGCTTCGTCTAAGAGTGAGGTCCCTTGTTTCTATAGCGCTGCCTAGGCACACTTGATCGCTAAACTTCTCTAGCATTTTGGAATCGCAACTTCGAAATTAATGATAACTCACACGTTTCATAAGGCAAGGGTAAACAAAAGAGACTGTGAAATCATCGCAGAGAATTTATAGCAATTTAAAATGCCAGGTGCGAATACAATCGGAGTTTAGTGTTCAGTAGCGCTTAGTAAACTATTGAGCATTTTACCTAGCCATGTTTGGTAGCAGGGCTCCCAAAACCTAAAAATTACCCACAATGAGTTGGCTTCACATTTCAAGACTGTCCAGTGTCGCGTGGTGCTTTTGAAAGTGCAAATTGAGGAAACCCGCCATTTGATTTGGCTTGAATATCTTGGAAAATTTGTATTATAATGTTATGCAATTATTTTTTAGGATGTTTGTTTGAGTTATCTCAACCCGTTTCTGCAATAAACAGCATCGGGACCTATTACCTTAAAAGCTTTTATCTCTGACTAAAATAAACTTTCTTCTGAGTCTAAAACCATGATTTGGGGGCAACATTACTTATTTCAATATTACTTAAATAAGTCGTGCTTTATTTGAAAACTGAAGTGACAAAGTTTTTTGATGGCTCAAAATAAAGCTGCATAAAAAAATCTGAAGCAATTTGACTTGAAATGACCGAAAAAATCAGTTTTTTGCTTCTCCTGTGAAGCGACGTCTTTCGACTTTCGTCTGTATTGCATGCGGGCGGCGAGATGTTGATGTCAGATATTGTTTCTTTTTTGTGTGTTTTCTTTTCTGCTGAAGACACCATGAAGGATTACATATAAAGTGCATCTTATGTGGAGTGTTAAGATATAATACAAAAGCATTCACTTATTTTGTCTCAGATCTAAAGAGTGCAATACCAACCAATACGCACGTTTAGGACACAAATGAAAACAAATAACTACCAAAAACGCGTTTGATAAAGCATTCTCTTTGTGGATTATCTACAAAAATAGGCAGGTCTTGAAGTAGTGGATGACATCTTGAAATCCGTAGCAACACTAAGCACGTCTGCAATACAAATGAAAACACAAATAGCTCAAAATTCTCATTCCTTAAAGCATTATTTTGGTGGCTCATTTACAAAAATAGGCAGGTCTCGAATTATGGTGTTGCTTCAGAATTGCTTTGACCTTCACGCTGCCTTTGATACTTATAATTCTTTATCCTTTCTCTTTCATGGACTCTAGCATGTCTATTTCTGTAGTGAATTATCTTTTTCTTTATAAAATCTAACTAAGCTGACCCTAATTACTTACAATAGCTGCATCGATAGCAGATACTCTTGGCCTTTTAGCCTTCATTGTGGAGTGTTACAAGGCTCCATGCTTAGTCATTCGTTTGATGGTTATTGCTTCTCCTGTTTGTGTCTTAAAAAAATGGAATTGTCAGGGCTGAACCAGAGTAAGCACTGGCAATTGTTGGAAATTTACTTTAAAGTAAATGCTGAAAATATGAGCGCATTTGGTCAATTATTTTTTAATTTTTAATTATTCAATATGGAAATTTCCCTGTTTTGGGCTATGTTTCGCCGAAAATTCGGTGAAATAATTTATTATTGCATTAGAGCCCTGCAATTTCGCGAACTGATCTTTAAAATATTAATGATGTGTAAACATTGTAACTTTACTAGGCTTACTCACAACGTCTTCTGAAACATCTGTAATTTGTACCGGTGTTCAGCCCTGTGAAACCAAATCTGCATTGAAATAATGTCCCTGATCGCTGTTGATTTAACTCTAGGTCAAAAATTAGCCAGCATTGTAACCATCAATACAACCAATGTCAGGGCCATGTGTCCAGGAATTGACTACTTCATTGGTCGAAACGAAACTGACTACTCGGTATTGCAAGTCAATGCTACAGACTGTGATGACTACTTAGCAACGCACACAACCCGTCCGGGGCTGGTGTATGGAGAGTGTGGCAATTCATCCACTTTCTGCAATATACACATAGAAGCTTTACAACATATGCATGTGAGTGTTTGTCTTCAACGCCTGACATATTGGTGCGACGATCACCTTTGGGAAACACAGGTTAGGTTCACAGGTCAGGAATATTACCTTAAAACAGGTATAGTGTCATGCTGCTGCCATAGTTCAGACGAAGTACACTATCTGTCTGAAAAACATGTGCATGTATCACATCGCAACACCCCTTCAACCAGAATTCTGTTTGATGATGTTATAGGGGAAAACTTTGGCTTAATGAAGGCATCAAATTGTTCTGTCTATGTCATAGTTCCAAATGTCAAATCTAGGATGTTTGTTCATAAGTTGGAATGGTATCCTGGACATATCATTATGATCAGCTTTCAACGAGTACACTCAGACAGAGTTTGTTATTCAGGAGGCTTGATAATGAGATTTATATACACTAAAACAATCGATGGCCAGACATCTTTTGCCAGCTTTTGCGCTACTAATTTAACGCCAGCAAAAGTATTCCCAACATTCAGTCTTCGATTTCATCTATATGCCTCAATCTCTGATAACAAACATTTAAAACTTTATTTATCTGCAATTTCTGAAGAAAAAACACCGCATAAGGTACCCGGTGACTTATTTAATTGCTCTGTAACTCACTATAGCAGCTTCAAGGATCATCTAGACTGTAACCTGAAACCCGAGTGTGCAGATGGAAGAGATGAGACTGAACACTGTTCATTCAGCAATCCTGCTTGCCAAGGGCTAGTGGCTTCACATGGTAAATGTTTAAAAATTATTATGACGTCAGACACACGTATCTTACGTTTAATCAACTATAAGTGTGAAGCTTTCGGAATGCAATTTGCTTCCATTAAATCAAGAAATGAGCAAAACGACTTTTTGATTTTTGTTAAAACCTACGTAGAGTTCAATGTTTATTTTGGTTATACTTCAGGCTGGTACACACTGCCATTCACGTACAGTAAGTTTCGAGCATGGGCAGATAACACAGTTATCTACAGCATGAACCACTTCCGTTTAGAAACACAGTACGTCCCTTCAAGGAAGAGAGAAATAGGGAAGCTTTATTCTATGGTGCTTTCTACAAATCCAAACTCATTGCTTACATCTCTTTGCGAAGTTGCACATCGTGTGTTGGGATTGATTAATTCCCAAATATTGTTAGCTCGTTTACATGTTTCAAACTTTGTGCTCACCAGCACTCGGCAGTATGTACTTTTATGTTCAACTAAACAGGCAACACATGGATTTTTGTTCTCTAACACGAAGAAAAATTGCAACTCAGTGTCGCTTTTACAACACCATAGGTTTGTGAATACCAGTGAGAGGGCTAGATCACATACTGTACCTGATGACATAACCACACCAGGTACATACACTATGTTTAAATGTGATGATGCGATCACAACAATCCATCACACCTTTATTTGTGATTTTATGCAAGACTGTCCAGATGACGCTGATGAATACTTTTGTCAACATTCTATATGTCGTGGTTTTGTGTGTTCAAACTCACAGTGCCGTTTGCATAGTCAGCATTGTAATGAATTTTCAGATTGCATGGACACTTCTGATGAAGTCGGTTGTGTCGAAGAAAAGGGTGTTCATGTTTCTTTGAAAACAATAGCATCAAATAAATTGTTTTACGTCAATTTAGATGGCAGTGGCTACTTTACCCAACAGGTGATGAAGAATGGTGAGCATTGTCCTGATAGTCATTACCAATGTATAACTGAATGGCTGTACTGTCTCCCTGTCTACACTCGATGTAATGGAGTCTCTGACTGTGTCTATGGTGAAGACGAACAACACTGTGAGAGTGTGACATACACTCAGTACTACCAGTGTAGAGATTCCACAGTGTGTGTGCATGAAGATCATCTGTGTGATGGAGTGGCTCAGTGTCCTCTGGACGATGATGAACTTGTATGTGACGCCATCTGTCCTGAAAGCTGTCTGTGTCGAGGTCATTCTTTCCTGTGCAGACAACCACTTGCTGCTGTCCACAATTTCCATCAGCTTCGCTATCTGGATGCATCAGGTTCAGGGATGTCAATGATTCAATTAAACACACACACTTATCTTAATTACTTGCGACTAGTGCATTGCTCTATTGATAATACCTCCAATGTTAAGCTCAACAACTTGCAGTTTCTTGACTTATCTTCCAACAAGTTGAACCATCTCGATATGACTCTGCTCTTTGATATGCCAAATTTAAAATCTGTCTTCTTTTCAAACAACCCTTTGCGGAACATTGTTAATGAACTCGGAAAGTTTGTTTTTTATCCCCTGAAACGAGCAGATCTTTCAAATACAAAGATTAATATTCTTGATCATGAAATGTATTTAGCCAGACTGAAACATTTCAATGTATCCTTTACTTGTTTAGAAACCATTGGGGTGCAAGGATTTAGAAACATGCCGCAGGTGACTGAGCTGGATTTAAGAGGAATTCCATTAAGCAAGTTTCCATTAGATTTATTTTTGATGTCTTATAAGCTAAACAAGATTTATTCCTCAAACCACAGATTATGCTGTGATGAAATATTTCCTGAAGGATCAAATGAAAGGGAATGCACAATAAGCCAGGCTGTATTCCCTTCATGTGGAACTTTACTACCATCCGAACTAAGCATGGTTTACTTTTCCTGTGTCTGTGTATCAGCTATTCTTTTGAGTGTACTGATTCACATGTTAGCGTTATATATATTTAGTGTAAAAGAGGTTATTGGCAATGACTTTGTAAAGCTTGTCACTCATTTACACGTTGCTGACGTATGTGTGGGAATTCATATTGGGATAACAATAATAGCTAACATGATATTTCATAAAGAGTATATAAAACGCGAAGAAATATGGATTAAAAGTACTGCATGTAAATTAAGTGGCTTTCTGTTCATATTGTCCAGTGAAGTCTCAGTTTTCGTCGTCTTCTTTACTGCAGTGAACCACACCACTCTTCTGTGTTTCCCCAACAAGTCATGGAGGTTCAGTAAGCATTCAACTGATGTCGTTTGCGCAGTCATTTGGATTGGTGGACTGGTTTTATCCCTGGTACCTTTTCTCCCTGGGTTGTCCCACTGGGGCCTCTCTGATCAGTCTGGCCTTTGTCGCCTGGCTTTGTTTCAACATCACAACTCTAATCAACGATTCAGGTGGTTCAAAGCAATTGTAGTCATAAATTGCATCGTCTGTTCACTGCTTCTAGTTTGTCAGATAGCATTATACGTCCACGTTCCAAAGTGCAGGATTATTTTAAACCCTGTAGACAGGACCCTCTTTTCGTCAGTCCACTTGTTCAGGTTTCTGACTGTCATGTACGCTGTTTGCTGGTGTTCGTTGGGTCTGTTGACCTTACTGTCCACAGGTGGTGTCACTTCATTCGGCAAGGTTTATGATACAATAGTTGTCTTCGTGACACCTCTCAGCTCAGCTCTCAACCCGCTCATTTACCTGCTCACTGTGTCATCACAGAGAAAACAAGAAGCTCGGGAACAAAAGTTGCTCAAAATGATGAAATCACGAATTGACTTGCGTGCAAAGAAATAAATGTGTGTTTTTTGTTTTTCTTCAAACAGTCAAAGTCCCCGTTTGAGAGATTCAGAATGCTTAGCGTATTAAGTAGTGTTGGTAGATATTGGACAATAATGATGCCTTTGTCACAAAGCTATCTTAGAAATGTCAAGGGGTAATCGCCTAAACGTGTTATTACAAAAGGATCAAAGAAGGGTGATCTTACGCTTAGGCAATTACCCCTCGAAATTACATCATTAAATAAAGTGTTTTTGTTTGTTTTCGTTTTGTTTTGTTTTTTCATCATTCCACAATTCCTGCTTTCAGTTTCACTCATTCTTTCATCCGATCAACAGCAATAAACATAATACCTAAAGAAATCAGCCCTGAGCTATTGTTTTCCTCCAGAGTAATTGTTTCTCGACATTGCTCTTTGTTATCGTTCTTATGGAAACGCAAAGGGAGGTAACAATACTAATAGGCGTGTGACGACATGTCGACACATCCCACCCGACATGTATCGATGTGTCAAAATGTTAAAAACCCTCTCATCCTGAAAAAACAAAACCCACAACAACACCTAAGTAAAAAAACAACGCAGGTTCTGAGCTTTACTGAACTGAATCTTTGCCGAATACTGTGTTCAGTGAAAGAAGATCTCAGCCTGCTTCTGCCGACCACATTGGATGGTTTGAAGAGGGCAAAGAGGCTCCAATGACTAATAAGACCAGCATAGTGTAGTGAATGACAACGAAACCTCAGCGTGAAACGGATATCACGATCAGGTGAGAGTGACGGCACAGATGCGGGCAGCATCAATAATGATGGGATTTTACTCCAATGGAAACAAGTAAGCTAGATAGAGAACACACGCCTCCCCCAAAAAAACCCAACAACGACAAAGCCATCTATGTCACAAAATAAACGCAATTATTATGCAGGGGCGGATCTGGGGGTGGGTGGTTACAGGATTTCCGGACCCCCTCCTCCTGCCACACCCCCCCCCCCCCCTTAAAAAAAAAGAAGAAGAGGAGGAACACCAACCGCAAATTTCACTTTTTCTGTACTTTAACCATTTAACTAACCCTAACCCTAACCCTATCCCTAACCCTAGAAAAAAAGTGAATTTTGTGGTTCATGCTCAATGTCGCAAATACACACTGTCATAGGTAGCGAGCTACTTATTTTTACGAGCTACCTATTTTCATGCGACACACCCCACCCTCTGTACCCCAAGATATACCTTATAGAAGGGTGAAAATTACGAAAATGACTCGTTTTTATGCTTATATAATCAATGACATGGCAAAGTAGCGGCCCGCGAATAGTGTGTTTGAGTGTTTGAAGGCAAGATAGCCCCACCACCCCTGTACCCAAGGATGTACCTTATAGGAGGTACAGCAGCCCGTGATAGGTGTGTTTGAGGGCAAGGTTGGCCGTGAAATGATAAAAATGCACTTCCATGCCCAACAGATGCCCCTCCCCCCCCCCCCCCCCCCCCCCCCCCCCCCCCCCCCCCCCCCCCCCCCCCCCCCCCCCCCACCCCCCCACACACACCTCCCGCTCCCACTCGACAAAAGTTCCGACGGTAGTGGAAAATCCTGGTGGAAGGATTTCGTGGCTGGCTATGCGGCTCTATGGACCCCCGGCGGACACCCCCACCCCACCCCACCCCACCACCCCCCCCACACCCCACCCCACCCCACCCACCCCCGCCCCTCTCCCCCCTTGCGACTCATCCGGTCTGCCCCTGTCATAGAATTCAACAAAACAGGTCCACACTATTCCAGCAGACAGGTCTCGTGCTCTTTGACCTCAACCCGCTCCGATTGCGCCGTCTGGTGGTAAGTCAAGCGAAGATAACTCTCCAGTAAAACGCTAAGGGGAGTAATCCAATCAATTCAGAGAGAGAGAGAGAGAGAGAGAGAGGCGTAACTAAAATGTTGGTTGTATTTTTTACACAAATTACCGAATAACCAAGTTTCCCCGCTAAAAGTATTTTGCCAATTACTTGTGGCAATTGTGGTAAAACGATTCATGATTGTGTTTGCAACCAACGCTTATTACAAAAACGCACTTGCCACGCTTCTCGATCAGTCTGCAGAACACAGGCTGGTGGTCAGCGTGGTTCAGTGGTTAACATTGATTGTAGAGAGTTTGTTCTTTCTTGTTTTGTGACCCCCGCCAAAAAAGTTATTCGTCTTTGCCATTTAACCCTTTCACCGCCAAAGTCGCATCTTAACACCACAGTGGTTTAACACCTATGTCACTAAAAGGCATCAAATTGGGGTCTATTATCCAAAGACCCTATTGTCTTAGCTTTGGGAAGTAAGGATAGACCTTATTTTATATATGTCACAGAAGAATCCCCAATACTGCAGATGGATTTTGTTCTCTATCCAGGTAATTTTAATGGTAGATTTTTCGCTGAAATATGGCTGGCGGTGAAATAGTTAATAGGGTGTTTGAAAAAAAAGTTAACCTACAAGTTCGGTGTAAACTTGTTAACCCATATATATGCCCAGATGTTCTTTTTTTCCAATTAGAAGTTGCATGTTTATAAGGTATTTTATCCATAGTCAACATAATACTTACGTAACATTCATTTTGAACAAAACTGAAAACGTTGTGATTCAGAAAACAAAGCATGAACGTCCCACTTTTGGGACAGTGAGCACGAGGTTTTTTTCTTCTTTTCATACGTTTTCAAATCGCTACAAGCCAAATGTTTACAGATACTATGATTTTTGTGTGGAATAATGTCATTAAGAAACAGTCATGAACCATATAGATCTGAGCAAGCCTGACATTTGTGATGAAAGTTTCCTCTTTTAACCGTGTTTTTTTTTACCAGTGCTCGCATCAGTAGTTTCACCTATGAAAACACATATTTATTTGTTATAACTATATTATTCACACACACACACACACACACACACACACACACACACGCGCGCAGACACGCAGACATATACACACACAGACTGAACTCAAAACTCAGCTCAGCTGACTCAAAACATTTTTAATGATGAGGCCATCTGCCCGTGTCAAAGGAAGGTGAGGGTATGGGTGTAGTTGAAAAAGATAATAATCATAGAATAGGGAAAACAGTTAAATCAGAGCAACACAAAACGTCATAATTTATGGCGGTTGGAGTGTGAAGGACGGTGACATATTGACAACGCAATGAACCAGCTTTGTGAATGATCACATATGTAGCGGGATGAGAAGGAATAAAACAAAGTACAAAAATCTTAATTAGGAGCAGATAATCAAAATGGAAAGAGAAAATATTTCACAATGGAAGGAAAAATATTACACGCGCGCGCACACAGACACACTCACACGCGCAACGCACACGCGCACGCGCACACACACACACACACACACACACACACACACACACACACACACACACACACACACACACTCTGTCTCCTTTTTTCAGAGCTGGGTGTAAAAACGTATGTATACTTATCTGATTACCCTATATAAATAAAATTTCGTTCGGTTCGTTCGTTCGTTCTCTCACAACAATACTGACATAATATTCTACTTTTAGACAATAGCTTCAGTAAACACATTTATTTTTAATCGAAAAAGAGCTACTGAATGTTTATGAAGCTACTCCCAATCCCAGTTATAGCAAAGAACACCCCACCCCCCCTCCCCCTCCACTCCTCCAAAAGAAACCCGCAAAACAGCTGCTCTTGGTTTACAAACACCCAATCTGCACTGAGATTCAGTGTTGTTCTTCGAAAAGAATGAATTCTAAGAAAAACTTACTTTCAGTTTGCAGTTTAAAAAAACGGTTCACCGCAACTCGAACGGAAAAATTCGTACTAAATATAGATCTGCCTCGTTTTAATGTAGTTTCAGCTATATTTAGATTTGGCCAGAACATTCGGGAAAACACTATGAATGAAAATCCGTTTAACGTCCTCCGGTCTGAAACAGACACATATTGAACATTAGCAGATATAAAGATGGTGAGAACAATCCTGGAGGCAATGCCCGGAGGCAGTACAACTCCAGGAAAGTCCCGATTTTTTAACGATACAGATATATGAGTCAGTTTTGTCTCGTACGAAGAAAAGAAAACGCAACTAAAAATAGCTTGCAATTCTTGTAATTCTTGTCATTTCTAATTAATTATAAGTTCCTTTTTGGCTTTTAATCATAAAACATGATTGTGATAGTTGAATTATTAGTTTTTGTATTCCGATTTTGAGAAGTTTTGTCTGGCTGAATCAAGAAGATTAGAGATGTTTCTGGAATAGATCTTTCTAGAAAGGGAAGCTATCCTGTGTAGCTGTTGAGAAATATGCGTAGGCGTTAGAATTATTGGCAGTTTTGTGACTGATTCAGGGGGGCGGGTCTGCAAAAATTACTGACTTTGAGATAGAGGGTCGTAAGCATGAGGGGGTGTTTAAAGTACAAATGAAACTATCGTTAATGGATACAACTTTTTAAAAAAAGTACCTTTGCCGAGAATCGAACCATGAACTATATTGGCATCCGCATGAGAGACAGACACTCTACCAATGAACTATGGAGGCTTTGACTGTTGATTAGTTTCTTAACTCATGTTGCCTATTGACAAAATTGAAGAAAATACACTCACAACCTATCTGTATTGATAAAAGATCGGGACTTTACTGGTGTTGCACTGCCTCTGGGCATTGCCTCCAGTATCGTTCCCACCATCTTTGTATGTTACAAATGTCCCATGTGTGTCTGTTCCAGACCGAGAGGACGTAAAACACCATTTTTCATTCATTGCCTATTGAATACTCTCTAACCCACTAATCTAAAATGTTATCTGATTGTTATTTGTTTACAGTGTTGTTTTAATTATTTAATTATTCAAATCATTACTGTTTGAAAATTTGCATAAACATCTATGTGTATGCAAAGTTTGAACAATGTACACCTTCTGTTTCCCAAGGTAATGCGTTTGGAGATTGGACCATGGACGCAAAACACACACACACACACACACACACACACACACACACACACACACACACACACACACACAGAGAGAACCGAACAACTATCATACAATAGACTCACTTTCAGTGAGCCAAAAAGAGATCGGATGGGCAAAGGGAGGCAATCCCGGGAACCTAGCCTTAAAAAAGCGACTGGGTTGCCTCCCTTTGTCCAAACAGAGCTGTATGTACTCGAGTTATTTACCTGTCATTCATTTCAATGTTTTCTTTCTTTTCTCCCATGTGTCAGTATGCAAATTGATCATGAAAATAAAAATTCAGTTGTCTAGACTGAAGTAAAAACAAACAACCCATCATCAGTAATTTCATAAATCAGCTAATGATGCGGAAATGATACATAGAAAATGTATGAAAGTCTTCTTCTTCTTCTTCTTCTTCTTCTTCTTCTTCTTCTTCTTCTTCTTCTTCTTCTTCCAATATAGTGGTCAAACTCAGTTCTGACTATTATTACAACTGAAAAGGACGAAGATGTCGAAGAGAGAGAAGAAGAAAAAATCAAAAAAGAAGAAAAACAGAAACAAAAACAAAGGAGAGAGAGAGAGAGAGAGAGAGAGAGAGAGAGAGAGAGAGAGAGAGAGGAGAGAGAGAGAGAGAGAGAGAGAGAGAGAGAGAGAGAGAGAGAGAGAGAGAGAGAGAGAGAGAGAGCGAGCTTTGGTGGGTAGACAGCCAGACAACCGACCAGATTGCTACCGTTCAGCGGAACCCATCCATGATGCCGGCCCAACCACTGCCTACCCTTGGGTCTGGAGCTTTTAGTGCTCTGCCAACAGCCTCCTGAAGAAGGCCTTGGCAGAAGGGGCCTGAACAGTTTCTGGAAGCAGGGCGTTCCACTCTCTGATGGCGCGGGGGAAGAAGTGGGAGCTGCGCTGCTGGGTGCGGCAGGGGATCCTGCTGAACTGCTCGCTGTGCCCTCTTCTCGCTCTTGCAGCTAAGGGCTGCAGATGTTCGCACCTGACCTGGAGCTGCCCTTTGAGGATCTTGTAGAATGTTGTGAGTCTTGTGGCGGCTCTTCGTTTTTGCAGCGTGGGCCACTCCAGTTTGGTGAGCATGGCAGGCACGCTGGACTTTTGATGGTAGTCATTCACGACGAAGCGTGCCGCTCTACGTTTGACTGCCTCAATGTCGTTGATGTTTATCTGCGAGGTGGCATCCCACACGCTTGAGGCATATTCAAGATGAGGACGGACAAGTGCTTTATAGGCCAGTTCTTTCATGTCCTTCTGGTTCGTCTTGAGGGTCCTTCTGATGAAGCCAAGGGTGTTGTTGGCTTTGGCCACAATGTTGTTAATGTGGGTGTCCCACTTGCCGTCATCCTGCAGTGTTATTCCCAAGTACTTTGTGGAGGCCATTCTCTGCAATTCTTGATCGTGGAGGGAGTACTTGGGGGAGGTGGTGGTAGTCCTCCGTGTGACATGCATGACACTGCATTTGTCTGGGTGTAATTGCATGTCCCACTCATGTTCCCATTGTTCCAGTGCCTTCAGGTCTTCCTGTAGCTGCTGGTCTTGTTGGTCTGCGCTGCCTGCTCTCGATACAAGAAAGAGACAGGTAGGAGATGTCACTCTGTCTGGGAGGTCATTAATGTAGACCAGGAAGAGACAGGGGCCAAGGACGCTACCCTGGAGGACTCCCAATTCCACGGCGACGGGATCGGATCAGATCGGAAAGTCTGCCCACAACCTAAGTTTTATGCTGGATAGAAAGCAGACAGCAATGTCTTTGGGTGAAATTCTTGTGTGGTCAAATCTGACTTTTCCCGACTGCATTTAACATGCCTGGTATAACATTGTTGCTGTAGAAATAATAATATTGAAAATCTGATTAACGTCCTCCGGTCTGGAACAGACACATATTGGACATTAATAGATATAAGGATGGTGGGAACGATCCTGTAGGCAATGCCCGGAGGCAGTGCAACACCAGGAGAGTCCCGAATGTTTAACAATACAGATGAGTTAGAAATGTATTAATTTTAATCCC
Organism: Phymorhynchus buccinoides; assembly: GCA_017654935.2. NCBI lineage: Eukaryota > Metazoa > Mollusca > Gastropoda > Neogastropoda > Raphitomidae > Phymorhynchus > Phymorhynchus buccinoides. The sequence goes on from CM065702.1 coordinate 27,127,659, forward strand.
ATATAAGCCCACTGTCCCATTTTTGGGACACTACGTTTCAGAAATGTATTACCCATACAACGTAGTGTCCCCAAAATGGGACAGTTGGGCTTATTGGGGTTTACAATAGTCAATATATTATTTAGATTTTTCAATTTAATGAAGTAGATTCAGTGTGTGAAAGATTACAACACTTTGAATTTTCAAGATGCGTTTGAAGATGTTCAGAAAATAACAGTATCCATGGTAATCCATTTTCAGAAGAGAAAAAAATTCACTTTCTGAGGTGCAGAAACCCTTTTGCAGACCACTTTAGTTGTCTGCAAACTGACTGCATCCCGAAAATGACTGCCCTTTCCTGTCTTTAAAGACCCACTGACCCAACACGATTAAGTCCCTTGTTGTTTTTTATGGGTAGCCGTGACCCACCAACAAATGCCCCCAACTTCAAATTGAGACTGCTCTTTATATTAAAATGATGTTTCGTTTTCAATTTGGGGGCATTTGTATGGGAGTCAAACCTGGTCAAAACAATACCAGCTATAAGAGGGAAAACCCATGAAACCCGTGATTTTGACACGTGATCTGGTGGGTCTTTAACATTTGCATTCCAGACTGAGCTATGTAAGCTGCCCTTGTGAGCCCACACGGGATTAAAAATGAATGAAGCATCTGACTGGATTCTTCTTCTTCTTCTTCTTCTTCTTCTTCTGTGTTCCCAGGTCATATGGCCATAATGGGTAAGGTACGTAATCTATGTGTCGGGTTTTCAATGTTCACTGGTCTCCCCGCTGCGCACAGCCGACACATTCCGATTTCGGATGAGCTCAAAAGGAGAAAACATTATTAGGAGGAGTTTTTTGAAAAAAAGTCAGAAAGATAGTAGATGATAGAAAGCAAAGGGAAAAGGCAGAGTCAAAGAGAGTGGCAGATTACAGGAAGTTAGAAGCACAGAACTTCCAGAAGGTGGGGGAACTATTTTTACGAAAGACCCCCCCGGTATCCCCACGGGGGAATTTGACTGGATAATTAAAAAAAACACACCAAAAATTCACATTGGAAAATGATGTAGTTGTTTGTTTGTGGGGGGGGGGGGGGGGGGGGGGGGGGGGGGGGGGGGGGGGGGGGGGGGGGTTTGTAACCTCAAAGGGGATATTTATTTTAAATGAGTTACAACGGAAACCAATATTATTGTCTGGAGCACTCGAGGGCATCTTAGAACAGGAAACTGTGGAAGTTTGTTTTGGGGGGGGTGTTTTTGTAACCTCAAAGGGGATATTTATTTAAAATGAGTTACAACGGAAACCAATATTATTGTCTGGAGC
>CM065702.1:27141462-27146462 GCA_017654935.2 Phymorhynchus buccinoides
GAGAGAGAGAGAGAGAGAGAGAGAGAGAGAGAGAGAGAGAGAGAGAGAGAGAGAGAGAGAGAGAGAGTGGAGAGAGAGAGAAAGAAAGAGAGAGAGAGAGAGAGAGAGAGGAGAGAGAGAGGAGAAGAAAGAGAGAGAGAGAGTTCACTATGAAAGGAGTTTATTTATTAAGTAGGTCTTCAGTAGTTTGTTGAGAGAGAGAGAGAGAGAGAGAGACGCGAGAGAGAGGGAGAGCAAGAGAGAGAGGCAGAGAGGAGAGAGAGAGAGAGCTATTGAGCGAGATGAGAGCGAGAGAGAGGAGAGAGGAGAGAGAGAGAACGAGAGAACGAGAGAGGAGAGTTTCACATATGAAAGTTAGTTTATTCATTAAGGTAGGTCTTCCATTAGTTTGTTGTGAGAGAGAGAGAGAGAGAGAGGAGAGAGAGAGAGAGAGAAGAGAAGAGAGAGAGAGAGACAGAGAGACGAGAGAAGGAAAGAGAGATAGAGAGAGAGAGAGAGAGAGAGAGAGAGAGAGAGAGAGAAGCATATATATATATATATATATATATGTATATATATATATATATAGAGAGAGAAGAGAGAGAGAGAGAGAGAGAGAGAACATGAAAATTGAGAGAGAGTGACCTAGAGAGAGAGAGAGAGAGAGAGAGAGAGAGATTAACGATATCAACGAAAATTTAATGATCAAGGCCATCTGCCCATGTCATATAGGGAAAAGGGGGAGGGGAATACATAAAAAAAAAGAAGCAATAAATAGCATACATACTTATAAGTTATCAAAAGTTAGAGAGAGAGAGATGAGAAGAGACGAAGAGAGGAGAGAGAGAGAGAGAGAGAGAGAGAGAGAGAGAGAGAGAAGAGAGAGAGAGAGCAGAGACAGAGACAGAGAGAGAGAGAGAGAGAGAGAGAGAGAGAGAGAGAGAGAGAGAGAGAGAGTGAAGGAGAAGAGAGAGAGAGAGAGAGAGAGAGAGAGAGAGAGAAAGGATAAACGAGTAGAAGAAAAGAGAGAGAAAAATAGAAGATAAAACTAATAAATCAAAACGACGGTGACTTCTAATTTGCCTGGAAAGTGAAAGCATCGAAAATGAAATATTACAAAAAAAATATTCTGACAACAAATCTTCATACTAAAAAAAATGAAGATGCATACACATTTTTTTAATAACAATTTTGGTGTGTTTTTTCTTTAATTTTTTAAGTCAAATGTAATACAGAAACGTGTCTGCAAAAATAAAAAATAAAAAAATCGGACAGGCTTAACAACGTTGATTGGCAGCATAAAATCCAAACAGAATACAAAGTCGTAACCGAGAAAATGAGAGAGAGAGAGAAAAAAAAAGGAATTGTAAGTTAATGTGCACTCGTTGAAAACAACTTGATAGATTAGTGACGTGCATTGATACGCGCAAAGTAATTTTTTTTTAATTAAATCTCAAAAATGTAAAACTAACAAACAAAACTAGCGAAAGCAAACCAAAAAACAACAACTGATTTATGACAAAAACAACAACACACAAAAAGCGAACGGTTTGTTTTTTCTTCTACAAATGAGAGTCGAAGCCAGGGTATGAGATGCCAGGAAGGGGCATTAAAGGGCCACCCTGACGGATTAGTTTTTACAAGATATACGTCGAGATCACCAGGAAAACACCCTTTACAGAGATAGGAACACTCACTTTCCTCTGGTTTCCTAGAAATCAAACCGTCAAATCGGCGATTCCTCCTTTGGCGGAGGTGCTGGAAGTCAAATTATTTCTAATGGCCGCCTGAGTTTAGACCAAAATTAATCGTTTGCACGAAATGTCCACAATACAAGCCTTTTTATTTTTATTAATTTTTAAATTTTATGCAATTTACCAAAAGGAGTTTCGCTCACAACAAAGGAAACAGCTCCAATTTTTTTTGACTGCACTACAAAGAAGAAAAAGCTTCAACCACAATGAGTGGCCTCCACCCACCCCATCCAAAATGGCTTCTCTCTCCGGCAACTCCGCCAAGGAGGAATCGCCGTTTTGACGGTTTGATTTCTAATAGGAAACCAGAGCGAAGTGAGCGTTCCGATCCTTGAAAAAGGCTGTCTTTCTGGTGATCTCGACGTGTTTCTTGCAACAGCAAAAACCCATCCGTCAGGGTCCACCTTTAACGGGGTCACCACGCACGTGCGATTTCTATCCAACTGCGATCCAACTGTGACGTCAGGCGTGATTCATGTGCAATACTTCCGTCCTAAAAAACATTCCGCAATTTCCCTTCACTGCACTCGTGCATACCCCAAATACGCGAATCTCATACAATGTCTGATCAATATGACAATGGCTGGTACCCACGTGTCGTCATATCCGGCCACAAGGAGCGTGCCATATTATGGGAGACCGCCATCTTAGTCAGTAACTTTGTTTGAAAAAATGCCAGATCGATGCTGTTTACACACAAATCTGACTAAGATGGCGACACTTTCGTTGGAAGGGTTGAGATGCGCACGCAAGCGGGGGGGGGGGGGGGGGGGGGGGGGGGGGGGGGGGGGGGGGGGGGGGGGGGGGTGGGGTGGTGGGGGGGGGGGGGGGGGGGAGGGGGGGGGGGGGGTGGGGGTGGGGGGGGGAGGCCATTGTCACAAGGCCTTATCCCAGTATAAATTTCAATGGTAATTTGATTTGAAATCAAAATGAATAACGAGGACAGACCGTTACAAACACGTTTATTTTAGCTAAGATATAAGAGAAAGGAACCAAGTCCTTCAATAAAGACAGTGGGGGAAATGATTGACAGATGTGACAGCGCAAATTGTAACAACTGCGCAAAATGTAACAATTGTTACATTTTGCGCTAGGCGCCCACCTTTTGACGAAATTAGCACAAACAAATCTTTCGATTTGATATATTATGATGAAGACAAATTCATCAACTCCTTGAAGATTTTACTTCGATTTGATCTGTAATGACGAAAAACTGCCATTTGTTTGTGCTAATTTCGTCAAAAGGTGAGCGCCTAGCGCAAAATGTAACAATTGTTACATTTTGCGCTGTTGTTACAATTTGCGCTGTCACAGACCCTCTCTATCGCTACATAGACTAAAAGGTCCACCCCGTGATGACAAGAGCACCCACAGAATGAAGTTACTATTTAACTGCAACATAACAACATCCTAATCAATAACACCCAATTCTTCTTTCGACTCTTCCCAGACCAACAACAACAACAAAATCAGATATTCCATCAGAGTCGTGTACCGGGGAGACTACAGTGAACATATTAACTACACTAGCGACCCAAAGTTAAGGCCCAGAAAGACAATCATCTCCGAAAACTCACGAACTCAGTAAAACGCACCCAGCTCATAACAAAACTGAATTTATTCTTTTAACATTAAGTTCATTCCAAAAAATCATTAATCAGAACGAGTTCAGTCAACAGAATGCCCCTTTCAACAACTTCCCCCTCCTCTTGAAAAGTCACACATTCAGAATCAATGCACTTTGGAACAGTCAGTAATGTGGGTTTTTGTATGTGTTTTCTGTCTGTCCCAAGGATATCTCCCGAACCGCTTAACCGAATCGCTTAAACTTTTGTGTGGTGATGTGTCACCATGAGAGGAAGGCATCCGCGCAAAAAACATTTCAGTAATGTGTACTGACTGTTCCACAGTGCATTGATTCTGAGTGTGTGACTTTTCAAGAGGAGGGGGGAGTTGTTGAAAGGGGCATTTTGTTGACTGAACTCGTTCTGATTAATGATTTTTTGGAATGAACTTAATGTTAAAAGAATAAATTCAGTTTTGTTATGAGCTGGGTGCGTTTTATTGAGTTCGTGAGTTTTCGGAGATGATTGTCTTTCTGGGCCTTAACTTTGGGTCGCTAGTTGTAGTTGGTTTTCGTCACATTTGATACATTTAGACAGCAGTATTTCACGAGAACCTTGCCTGACAAATGTCACGTTTGGATCGCATGGTGTTTTGTTTTTTTAAGATTCAAAGATTGTTTAATCCTTTGACCCCTTTTGGGGGCATGGAGGACTTGAAGCAAATCAAGCAAATACAAATGCAACGATTGAAAACGGTTACAAAAGATAACTCTAATATAATTAACACACCAAAACGTCGCACAACTTTGCTAATAAACCTTAAAACCTTAACCCTTTCACCGCCAATGTCGCATTTTAGCACCACAATGGATTACCACCCATGTCACTAAAAGGCATCAACTCAGGGTCTGTTATCCGAATACCCTATTTTCTTAATTTGGGGAGGTAAGGATAGGCCTAATGTTATGCACGTCACAGAGGAATTTGCAATAATATTGCAGATTTTTGTTCCTTCTCTACCCAGCTACGTTTAATGGTATTCTTTGGCTGAAAAATGGCTGGCGGCGAAAGGGTTAAACAGCTAAATTTACCATCACAGAGCAAACGACAATAGCTTAAATACGGACTTTACACATGTACATTTTCTGGAAATAAACTGACATCTAATATCCTACAAAGACTCGAAAAACTAACAAAATAATAACAATAGCATTATTATAAAAGAATGTATGGTCATTCAAGAGTGTGGGGAAAAGAGAATCATCTGGGCCACTATGCAAATCGTGACAAGAAGTAAAGTGTAAGTGCGCGCGTACGCATGCACACGCCACACACGCACACAAGCACATGAAAGTGTGCACGTGCACGTGCACGCGTGCGCGCACACGCACACGCACACGCACACGCACACACGCACACACACACACACACACACACACACGCACGCACACACACACACACACACACACACACGTTTACGACCCTCAATCTCAATGTCCGATTCTTTCACTTTTATGAAAACAATCCCAGGCTGAACCTCGGTTGGATCGTAGTTGGATTGGGTCGTATGCAATGTGGCGATCCCCATTTCCCCTTTTTTATGCGCATTCTTGTCATTACGTTTTGTTCCCCAGTGACAACCAAATTAATCCTGGTTTCCACAAACCTTATTTACTTCGTGTTGTGTCAAAGGTCCGCTACA
>CM065702.1:27158962-27186168 GCA_017654935.2 Phymorhynchus buccinoides
GTCCCGTGTGCCCATGCACTTAGCACACATTAATCCCAGTGGCAACAACAAAGTTGTCATTTGGTCAAACTGTACCACACACACACACACACACACACACACATCCACCCTCACCCCTTCCTTTCCTCATCAGTCACACAAAAATTGCATGAAAAGAAAACTTGGGTGGCGCGCCTCTGGCTGCGACGCGCTCTGCAGGTGGGAGCAACCCGAAGTTCTCAGAGACGCCTCTGTGACTATAAAGTACCAAATACCTATTTATCCTTCATAACATTTGTATTGATTTTTTTTCATAACGTGTGAAGATGATCCAACTAACAGACAAAGTGACAGACCGGCGAGTCAACACTGCCTAAAAGATAACAACCGTAACCCTTTCACCGCCAGCCATATTTTAGCACCAAAAATCCATTAAATGTACCTGGGTAGAGAACAAAATCCATCTGCAGTATTGGGGATTCTTCTGTGACATACACTACTCACAAAAAGTTAAGGATCACTATGAGAAAACAGGTGCGCAATAAACTCCGTTCGCTCCTGTTATTTATTTCTCAGTCAAGCCAAATTGTTATGAATTCTTGTTCAGCTGTAAGTGGGCGATGTTGTGTTAGTGGAAACATTGCACGTGATTCTCTATTACTGAGCTTGGCAGCAAAAGAAAAAGCGGAAACTTTCGAAAAAGGACCTTGTTTTGGATCGTTCTGCATGAACACATTGCACAAGCCAGATGGAAAAACCATTATGCACGTGCAAGCACTACTGTTTATGTGTGAGATGCTGTCTCTTGCTTGGCTTTATAAGAAGACATACCACCAGTATTAGGCCTGATTTGACAATGCCTCCACGACGAAAATTGAGCGAGTTGGATAGGGGACGAGCTGTTGCATGGTTCCAAGATGGTGTTCCCAAGCGAGAAGTGGCCAGGCGACTTCAGGTGTCCATCTCGGTCATTGTCAGACTGATTCAACGCTTCACAGCCACTGGGAGGGTCCATGAAAGACGCAGATCTGGTCGACCGAAGAAGACAACTCCACGTGAAGATCGTCTCATTGAACGACAAGCCCTGCAGACAAGAACAGCCTCTTCCAGCATCATTCGAAGGCAGCTGAGGGTGGCTACTAACATCAACATCAGCCAGCAGACCATACGGAACCGCCTTCATGGGTTTAACCTCCGTTCTCGTCGCCCAGCTGTACGGCCACGCTTAACTCCAGCCCATAGGGCAGCACGCCGCGCCTTCTGCAGACGTCACGTGAGGTGGACACGTCAGCAATGGTCCCAGGTCCTGTTCAGTGATGAATCACGCTTCACCCTGAACCACAACGACGGCCGACTGAGGGTCTGGAGGCGCCCAGGGGAACGCTTTATTGACGCCACTGTCCAAGAAAAGGTGGCCTTTGGTGGAGGTTCTGTAATGGTCTGGGGGGCCTTCAGCCTTCACCACAGAACACCCTTGTATCATGTACAGGGTAACCTGACTGGCCTCCGATACCGGGATGAGATCCTTCGACCGCTGGCTGTGCCTACACTGCAGCAGATGGGACCGCCGGCTGTCTACCAGGATGACAACGCTCGCCCCCACAGGGCAAGGGTGGTCAACGACTTCCTGCAGCAGTCTGGAGTCAACAGAATGGAGTGGCCAGCATGCAGTCCCGATCTCAACCCGATTGAGAACCTCTGGGATGAGCTGGATCGCAAAGTGAGGAGCAACCACCCCCCTCCCAGGGATGCCCAGCACCTCTACCAGATGCTGCAGGCTGAGTGGCAGGCGCTTCCACAGAGGATCTTCACCACCCTGGTCAACTCCATGAGGACTCGCTGCGTCGAGTGCCAGAACAGCCATGGCGGATACACGCATTACTGAACTTTTGGGAGCATCAGAATGCCCTGTCTTGTGATTTCAATGACTTTGGGAAATCAAATTTCGATACGTACCCACTTTGATCAAATGTACAGACCAAACGATTGCTCGAAATTGAAGGCAATTGTGTATCGTTATCACTAAAGCATTGAATTAAATGTTGGCCAAAATTCAACGCATTGGCTTTCTTATTTGGAAAGTTATGAATTAGTTTGCAAGTGATCCTTAACTTTTTGTGGATAGCTTATAATTTTTTTTTTTATAAAACAAGGTCTATCCTTGCTTCCCAAAGCTAAGACAATAGGGTCTTTGGATAATAGACCCCAATTTGATGCCTTTTAGTGACATAGGTGGTAAATCACTGTGGTGCTAAAATGCGACTTTGGCGGCGAAAGGGTAACCCCCCCCCCCCTTCCTCCTCACCTCCACCATTCTCCCTGAAGAACAAAGAAGCCCAAATATAGAGGCAGCTGCGAACAGATCTCAAAATCAACTGTTGCCAGGCCAACATAAATAGTTCTTGTGATCGAGAGCAAAGGAAACACAGAGAGAGAGAGAGAGAGAGAGAGAGAGAGAGAGAGAGAGAGAGAGAGAGAGAGAGAGAGAGAGAGGAGTGGGGAGGGGGGGGAGGGGGAGAGAGAGAGAGAGAGAGAGAGAGAGAGAGAGAGAACACTGAAAACTGAACTGTTTTAATGTCATTGGCTTTCATAGCTTAGATGACATGGGGGTGCGAATAGGAGAGAGAGAGAGAGAGAGAAGAGAGAGAGAGAGGAGAGAGAGAGAGAGAGAGAGAGAGGGGGGGAAGAGACAGAAGACAACAGAGAGACAGAGAGACAGAGACAGAGTATCGAACAAAGTTTTTAGACGGACTCGAAAGAAGGAAACAATAACAAAGGATGAAAGAAAAGGGATATAGAGAAGAAGAGAAGAAGAAGAAGAAGAAGAAGAAGAAGAAAGAAGAAGAAGAAGAAGAAGAAGAAGAAGAAGAAGAAGAAGAAGAAGAAGAAGAAGAGAAGAAGAAGAAGAAGAAGAAGAAGAAGAAGAAGAAGAAGAAGAAGAAGAATAAGAAGAAGAAGAAGAAGAGAAGAAGAAGGAAGAAGAGAAGAAGAAGAAGAAGAAGAAGAAGAAGAAGAAGAAGAAGAAGAAGAAGAAGAAGAAGAAGAAGAAGAAGATCAAGAAGAAGAAGAAGAAGAAGAAGAAGAAGAAAGAAGAAGAGAAGAAGAAGAAGTAGGGGGAGAAGAAGAAGAAGAAGAAGAAGAATAAGAAGAAGAAGAAGAAGAAGAAGAAGAAGAAGAAGAAGAAGAAGAAGAAGAAGAAGAAGAAGAAGAAGAAGAAGAAGAAGAAGGAGGGGGAGAAGAAGAAGAAGAAGAAGAAGAAGAAGAAGAAGAAGAAGAAGAAGAAGAAGAAGAAGAAGAAGAAGAAGAAGAAGAAGAAGAAGAAGAAGAAGAAGAAGTGGGGAAGAAGAAGAAGAAGAAGAAGAAGAAGAAGAAGAAGAAAGAAGAAGAAGAAGAAGAAGAAGAAGAAGAAGAAGAAGAAGAAAAAAGAGGAGAAGAGAAGAAGAAGAAAGAGAATAGAGGAGGAAGAAGAAGAAGAAGAAGAAGAAGAAGAGGAGAAGAAGAAGAAGAAGAAGAAGAAGAGAAGAAAAGAAGAAGAAGAAGAAGAAGAAGAAGAAGAAGAAGAAGGTGGAGGATGAAGAGGAGGAGGAGGAGAAGAGCGACAACAATAGGGAAGAGGAATAGAAAGAGGAGGAAAAAAGAAGAGAAAGAAGAAGAAGAAGAAGAAAAAAAGAAGAAAAGGGGTATAAAAAGAAGGGGAAGCACAAGAAAGAAAATCATACGGTATGCACATCTGTATTGCTACAAGAAATCGGGGCTTTCCTGTTGTTGCACTGCCTCCAGGATCGTTCCCATCACCTTTATATCTACTAATGTTCCATATGTGTCTGTTTCAGACCGGAGGACGTTAAATGGATTTTCATTCAAGAAAGAAAAAAAGCTGAAGAAGAAGAAGGAGGAGGCAAATAATGAAAAGAAAGAGAAGGAAAAAAAAGAAGAAAAGGAATAGGGATGTTGTGAGGGGTTTCTTCGCAACACGTAAGCTATTGTTTAGTGCAAGTGTTCCATGCATGAGGAACGGATGGAAGTTCAGTTTAACGTCGCGTATCGGCTTTCGCCATGTACGACGGGCCGAACAAGCCAACCATAACATGTGGAATGGAAGTTCAGTTTAACAGTCGCGTATCGGCTTTCGCCATGTACGACGGTCTGAACAAACCAACCAGGGTATAAACAAAAATTTATGTTCCTGAATCACTGTCTTAGCCAAAATGCCGAGAAGCGATCAGAATTCTGAAGAAGATGTGGAACCAGTCTTCGTGGGGAATAATGCGACGAAAATGGTGTTTTACGTCCTCTTGGTCTGAATCAGACACATATGGGACATTTGTAAATACAAATATGGTGGGAACAATACTGGAGGCAATGCCCGGAGGCAGTACGAAACCAGTAAAGTCCCGATTTTTTAAATTAATACAGATGGGTGTGTTGGAGAAGAATGCTACGTGTATCGTTTTGCTTCTTCCCTTTTTTTCTCCTCCAATATTTTGTTCCTCAATTTCTTTGCTTGCTATTGCTATTTTCATTGTTGTTGAAGCTGGGGTTTGATTTGGATTCCCGGATGTGATTGTTGTTAATATTGTGTGCACTCCTTCGAAGGTTGTTGTGTATTAGTTTGGCTGTGAAACTGTATGATCGAAATTGAACAAAGGGGGAAAACTCTTTTTTCTAATTAACTCCCCTCCCCCATTGTTCAATACTTTCGTTATCTCCTCTTTGGCCTTACGGTTTCATTCTTTGTATGATCGAAATTCCCTCGAAGACAAGGTAGGAACGCGATGAGGAAAAGAGCATAAAGTGTGTGTGTGTGTGTGTGTGTGTGTGTGTGTGTGTGTGTGTGTGTGTGTGTGTGTGTGTGTGTGTGTGTGTGTGTGTGTGTGTGTGTCTGTGTGTGTGTGTGTGTGTGTGTGTGTGTGTGTGTGTGTGTGTGTGTGTCTATGTCTGTGTGTGTATGTGTGTGCGTGCGCGCGCGCGTGTGTGTGCGTAAACGTTAATTAATCAACAATGAAAGGATGTGTTTAGAAGAAGAAATAACATTAATGTGACCTATACCCTCCACTCATGGACATGTTAAAAAAGAAAAAAGATAGAGGGGGTTTCAGAAACTTGAACGTGAAATTAATGATAGACCGAAACCAAAAAGCCTGCAGAATTGAGGCATGTGAAAATATAGACATCCACACTTTCACCTTAGGAAAAGAAGGCAAACATAAAAGAGCGCGCGCACGCATACGCACACACACACACACACACACACACACACACACACACACGCGCGCACGCGCGCACGCACACACACGCATAGAGAGAGAGAGAGAGAGAGGAGAGAGAGAGAGAGAGAGAGACCTTTGAGAGAGAAGGAGATAGAGAGAGAGATAGCGAACGAACGAACGAACATTTATACAGAGTAATGAGATAAGTATACATACTTTTTTACAGAGAGAGAGAGAGAGAGAGAGAGAGAGAGAGAGAGAGAGAGAGAGAGAGAGAGAGAGAGAGAGAGAGAGAGAGAGAGAGAGAGAGAGAGAGAGAGAGAGAGAGAGAGAGAGAGAGAGAGAGAGAGAGAGAGAGAACGAACGAACGAACGAAATTTTATTTATACAGGGTAATGAGATAAGTATACAGAGAGAGAGAGAGAGAGAGAGAGAGAGAGAGGAGAGAGAGAGAGAGAGAGAGAGAGAAGAGAGAGAGAGAGAGAGAGAGAGAGAGAGAGAGAGAGAGAGAGAGAGAGAGAGAGAGAGAGAGTGATATTATAAGAGGACAAAATCACACACGCAAAAGAACCAAACAAGAGGAAACAAAAAACGAGTACTTTTCCCGAAAAATCTTATTGCTTACTCCTTTATCCATCATCCGGGTTTTTTAATAATGCTGTCAAAAACTTCCATGGCACAAAATTTGTTGTTTTGTTTGTTGGACGGTTGTTTGTTTTTTTCGAGCAGTTTTATTTATTAGTTTTTTTTTTGGGGGGTTGCTTTGTTGTGTTATTTGTTCTTCTTCTTTTTTTCTCGCGCACATTTCTTTGAGCGTTGTTGTCTTTTTGTGTTCGTTCGTTTGTTGTCGTTTGGTTTTTCTTACAACATTTTGTCTTCATTTTTGTTCTCTCTTCAGATGTCCTGCTAAGTTGGTTAGGTCATACACCCTCGGGTGTGACGACCACATTATACATAATAACATATTATACATCTGTATCTGAGGAGAAGATGGCTGCAACAACACGCAAACCACCGCGCCAGTGATGCCTACCACCACCTCTCCAGACAAGACCAAGTAATCTTGACAAGACTGAGGACTGGACACTCCAGACTCAGGCATCACATGTATGCAAAGTTCCACATTGGAGACTCCCCTGTTGTGCCAACTGCGGTGCCGCTGACATGACTGTTGGTCATATCCTTCAGGACTGTCGTACATTCCAGAACCTGCGAGACGAAGCTTGGCCGTCGGACACACCGGTTCGGGAAAAGATCTTCGGCTCTTTGGAGGATCTTCGGCGGACGGAAGCCTTCGTCCGTGCCACTGGGGTTCCTGTCTGAGAGATCGATGAAGAAGAAGAGAAGAGAGAGAAGAAGAAGAAGAAGAAGAAGAAAAGAACAGTATCGTTAAAAAAATTCGGGACTTTCCTGGAGGAAGAACTGCCAAACAAGAGGAAACAAAAAACGAGTACTTTTCCCGAAAAATCTTATTGCTTACTCCTTTATCCATCATCCGGGTTTTTTAATAATGCTGTCAAAAACTTCCATGGCACAAAATTTGTTGTTTTGTTTGTTGGACGGTTGTTTGTTTTTTTCGAGCAGTTTTATTTATTAGGTTTTTTTTGGGGGGTTGCTTTGTTGTGTTATTTGTTCTTCTTCTTTTTTTCTCGCGCACATTTCTTTGAGCGTTGTTGTCTTTTTGTGTTCGTTCGTTTGTTGTCGTTTGGTTTTTCTTACAACATTTTGTCTTCATTTTTGTTCTCTCTTCAGATGTCCTGCTAAGTTGGTTAGGTCATACACCCTCGGGTGTGACGACCACATTATACATAATAACATATTATACATCTGTATCTGAGGAGAAGATGGCTGCAACAACATCCAAACCACCGCGCCAGTGATGCCTACAACCACCTCTCCAGGACAAGACCAAGTAATCTTGACAAGACTCAGGACTGGACACTCCAGACTCAGGCACCACATGTTCACCAAAGTTCCACATTGGAGACTCCCCTTGTGTGCCCCTGCGGTGCCGCTGACATGACTGTTGGTCACATCCTTCAGGACTGTCGTACATTCCAGAACCTGCGAGACGAAGCTTGGCCGTCGGACACACCGGTTCGGGAAAAGATCTTCGGCTCTTTGGAGGATCTTCGGCGGACGGATAGCCTTCGTCCGTGCCACTGGGGTTCCTGTCTGAGCGATCGATGAAGAAGAAGAAAGAAGAGAAGAAGAAGAAGAAGAAATCGTTCAAACAGGGGAAGAGGTAATCTTTTCAAAAATTCGGGGGGGGGGGGGGTGGGGAAGGGATGTACTGCACTGGGGGGGGGGCACGGCCTGCCTCCAGGATCGTTCCCACCATCTTTATATCTACTAATGTCCCATACGTGTCTGGTTCAGACCGGAGGACGTTTAAACGGGATTTTTTCATTTTTCATGGGGGGTGGACCGACCACATCACTTGCCTATTCCATTTCCAATTAAGACGTAGTTTTTAAAAAAATGGAATGGTTTCGTAAGAAACAAAGAGGGGGGGGGGGGGGGGGGGGGGGGGGGGGGGGGGGGGGGGGGGGGGGGGGGGGGGGGGGGGGGGGGACTTTTTTTTTTTATTTTTTTTTTTTAAAGACCCACTGACGCCACCACGATTAAGTTCCTTGTTTTTTTCTGGGTAACTCTGACCCACACACAGATGTCCCCAACTTAAAACTGAGGCTGCTCTTTAAAATGATGTTTCGTTTTCAATTTGGGGACATTTGTATTGGAGTCAAACCTGGTTCAAACGAGATTTCTTACCAGCTATAAGAGGGAAAACCCGTGAAACCCGTGATTTTGACACGTGACCTTGGTGGGTCTTCTTTAAAATGTTGGGGACAGATTCGAGGAGGAAAGAAGTCAAACAAAAAGCTCTTAAGATTCTATTAAGATTCGTCAACATGTCGACTGATTTACCTTTATCAAGACTGCCAGAATCGATCACACTGGGTCCATTAGTAATAATTACGGCAGCTAGCAGTTAGCATAAAAGGTAATGTTACATTTTAAAAATGTTGGTCAGGCTTGAAGCTAAGGAAGGGATGACTGGTCCACATGATGACTCAACGCTCATTTCGTTTTCACTTTCAAGTATTCATTTTAGCCATTCCATTTTGTGGCGCCAAATTGGAATTGTTCAGAAATAATTAAAGGGAGTAATTTTATGGTGTGTGGGAGTGATCTTGCCTAATTCAATCGGTCAAACAGGGGGGAAGTTACTCTACCATCAGGTAGATCCCCAAAATCGGGGGGGGGGGGGGGGGGGGGGGGGGGGGGGGGGGGGGGGGGGGCAATTGCTATCATATATATTTTTGACATCTGTAGAGTCACCCCTTTCCCAAATAATGCATGATAGCAATCTGAAAGTGGTAACTTTCTGTCCGTTATTAACATGTGATTTATAATGGTACCCCTTATTGTGAAACATTTTTGGTGAGGGGGACCCTACAGATGTCAAGACTGTATGATAGCAATTGCCCCCTCAGATGGTAACAATCACCCTCCGTTTGCGTTTGAGTAGATCTAGTAGACATACACTCGGTTTGTGTTTCTCACATCAGTTCTCTATCAAGCCATCTGGGTCAATCTCAATGTTTATTTCTTTTTGAGTTCTCGACGTTTTGCAAGTTAGATCAGTCTGTAACCCCTCTTTCTATTTAAAATGTTTGCAAATCGTTCACTCGCTTCACTTCACTCTTCGACGCCATTGTTGCTATGGTATTTGACCGAGTCAGTCAAGGTAAGCAACTCTAAATTTCACGAAGTGCTCTTCCCTAGAGGGGCGACTCTCACGACATGTAGGCCAAGAACGTAACACTGGATGCAAAAAATAAAAGTTTTTAGAAAAAAACCTTTTGAGTTCGTTTTTTTTATAGCTTTTTCTTTCCTCTTTATGATAGTGTAAAAATAAAATTGATGAGATTCTCACAACATAGAAAAAAAGACACTTTTATTTACTGACTTGAAAACATCTGCACAGACAGGACAAGGACAAAAGACGTCGGTTTTAAATGCACATTATGGCCATGAATGCTGCTTTAATGCATATGTGTGTGTTAAAATTGCATATTCTTTCAAATTACATTAACACTAGCGCAACGCCTATTACTTAGAATGCATTACTGGGGGGTTTCCGTACTGGTAATTGTCTGTTGGTTTCGCCCTTTCCGCGAAATAGTTTATTACGTGTCTCATCTTTGAATGACATCTTCTTCACTCATCCCGTTGTTGTACCTGCCCTGGCGCACCTTACTGCGCGTGGAAAGAAAGAGATTCGCATTAAGAAATGGCGGAGTTATAAGGCCCCGTTTTTTGGCGCTGCTCTGATTAGTGATGCTCTCTCCCTGTCTAACGGTAACGCCTAGTAACTTTCGCGCCAAGTACTGGTAATGTACAGCAAATTTGAAGGATTCGGTTCACGAAACGGCTGTCTTTATAAGGCCCCGTGTCTCGTTGGCGCTGCTCTGAGAGTGACGCGCTCTCCTGATTCTCTTCCAATTTGCTGCCAGGCTTTGCCCGGGCCATAGCAAGCCTGACAGCACATTTCAGCAATTCGGTTAAGAAACGGCGGAGTTATTCGTGAAAAGGTGAAGCGGGTGTATAGCGCGCGCGTTTCTGAACCGATTCGCTTCCGGTTTGGCACACCGATAGTCACCGTCCCCGGTCATCTATCTGCCAAATTAGAAGGCAATCTGTCAAGAAATGCTAATAATATTTTTCTCTCCCGAAAATTCTCTATCTCTCTCTCTCTCCTCCATCTGTAACAGAAATTGAGACAGAGGGCGTGGCCATCAGACAGAGAGAGGGGTTTACAACATGTTCGTTGGATGTTGCTTAGTTGGGTTGGTTCCGAACTTCTGTCTTTGCCGGTCGACATGTCTCAGGCCTGACATTTCGTCTCCAACTTTTCGTTGCCGGCGACATTTCGTTCCTCTCTCGCTTCTCACCACACGCACTCACGCATGCACTCTCATCTGCTCTGTACTCATGCACGCACGCTCGCTCGCACGCACGCACGCACGCTCACGCACACACACACACACTCACTCATCTCACTCTCTCTCTCACTCACTAAACTCTCTCCAACCTCTCCCTCTCTCTTGTTCTATCACTCTACTCTCATAAGCTCTCTCTCAAGTGTAATTTAATAGTAATCTCTCTAGTCTCATCTCTCTGTAAAAATCTAAAGAAGATGTCAACTGTAATATAATTGTAAAATTCATTAAAAGTACGTGAAAAGAAGTCAACACACAGAGACACACACATAAACACATACAGCAACAATCTACTTGCAACTTGAACTTGTTCAAACTGTCAAACTGTGCTACATACTTAAAACTTCAACCGATTCCCGAGTCATTTTATTAAACCAGCGCGAAATCGCAATAGTTGCCGGCGACGCGGTCTATTTTTACCACTCCAATCGGCGACATTTCGCTCACCCCTGGCTTTTCAATAATTTTAACGCACGTAACGCCAGACGCACGCACGACACACACACACACACTCTACACACACACACACACTTTTTACACACACCCACACACAAACACACAAAACTAAACTGAAGTCAACCGTACTTTAATTGTTAATATCACTGTACAAAACATAAGCAGAAGTCAAGTGTAATTTAATAGTAATTTAATAGTAAAATTCATTGTAAAAATGTAAAGAAGATTTCAACTGTAATATAATTGTAAAGATTCATTAAAAGTACGTGAAAAGAAGTCAACACAAGTGCGACACACATAAACACATACAGCAACAATATACTTGCAACTTGAACTGTCAAGACTGACCGACTGTGCTACATACTTAAAACTTCGGCGATTTCCGAGTCTTTTTATTAAAAAATCAAAGCAGTAGGACAGACCCTTGAGAGAATCGTTGTATGGTTTGTCATCGTATTCGCGCAAAATGGTTTTGATTCTCGGGTTTGAACAGCAGTATTTGCGCCGATTCCGTGGAGGCTGCTGTTCTCCAAGGTACTGCATCAAATCAACCTCCCGTGCCTTTTGCTCCTGCTGTAAAACCTGTGTCAGTTTAAAAATGTTCGGTACCTGGGCACCCAGAAGCGACTGAAAACCTCTGTGCCAGCCTTCGATTTGGTTGTTGGTTCTGCTCATGTCGTTTATGGTCCGCTCATGAACATTCCAAAAGGTCTTGTCAAACCGGGCAGTCTGGCGACGGCCGCGCCTGGTAGGTCTGCCGATGTATGTGTCTTCGAAGTAGTTGACCACGGGCATCGTTCTTTCGTCGAAGAAGTCGCTTTCAACAATTGACGAGAAAGCGTCCTCGACGTCCTCCTGGGGAATCAATGCCAATGCAGGAAGACATTTAACCGATGAAGCGAAGTCAAGGTTCGGCAACGAAATGTCGCCGGCAACGAAAGGTTTGCAACGAAAAGTTGGCAACGAAATGTCGCCGCAACGAAAGGTTCGTGCAACCGAGTTGGGAACGAGAGGGGGGGGGGCAAGGGGGGAAATGTCGAGTTCCCGAGAGAGGAGAGGGAGAGAGAGAGAGGGGGAGAGAGAGAGAGAGAGAGAGAGAGAGAGAGAGAGAGAGAGAGAGACTGAGAGAGAGAGAGAGAGAGAGACAGAGAGACACTGGACACTGGAAAACTTTATTTGACAATGGATAAAAGATTTTAGAGAGAGACCGAGAAAGAGAGAGAGAGAGAGAGAGAGAGAGAGAGAGAGAGAGAGAGAGAGAGAGAGAGAGATACGCGATTTATATTTATTTATATCTATCATCACGTCGCTATTAGACAACACATTCAACATAAAAAAAATGGACTTGTACTTGTATCTGGACAGCAAATCCACATTAGCTTTAAAAAGAATCGATGAACATCTCTTGACGATACCCTTCCCAGTAATATGTAATATTTATCACGAAAGATCACTTCTCTAACGCATTATATACTTTTTTTCTTCTTCTTGTTTCTTGTATTATGCCACTAACAAATAAACAGCCCACATAAACACACTTGTCAAAACAAAATGGCGGCAAAGGCAAAACATGCTAAAACAAAATGAAATAAAAACTATCTTCATTTTGGGGGATTTTAAGAGAGAGAAAATAAACCACAACTCACTCATTGAAAACACCAGCATCGTTCAAAAGAAAGAAAGAAAAGAGACTGAAGCTAATAAATGGCAGTAATCAATACAGAAGGATTTAAAGACACCCCCACGTCACGTGTCACATTCCTTCTTATGCTTGGAAGATTTCTTAAAGACACACTGACGCACCACTATTAAGTCCCTTGGGGTTTTTTCTGGGTAGCTGTGACCCACATACAAATGCCCCCAACTTCAAATTGAGGCTTCTCTTTAATTAAAATGTTTCGTTTTGTTTTGATGGGGGGGGGGGAGGGGGGGGGGGGGGGGGGGGGGGGTGGGGGGGGGGGGGGGGGGGGCATTTGAATGGGAGTCGAACCTGGTCAAAACAAGATTCCTTACTAGCTATAAGAGGGAAACGCGTGGAACGCGTGATTTTGACACGTGATCTGGTGGGTATTTAACTCAACAGTGAAAAAGATCATGAACAGACGTCTGTTAAGTCCATTCGCGAACATTTTGTCCTCTCGCGCATACCATGCTCTAAAATAAGCCCAGGGACTCCCATAGCCATATATATTCTTGATCAGCATGTCACAACCTATTCAGATCCTGATTTTTTTGAACCGCCAGTGCAAACCGCCGCCAAGGAAGACTCACAAAACCGAAATTTCCTACTTTTCATGTCCGAGCAGTTGCATCTCACGAACCAGTGGGTAGAATGGCTTCACATTTTGTGTGGTAATGTAATGTAGCATGGCGAGTAATGAAATAAAATACTTGCAATAAATACCCCACCCCCCAAAAAAACACCACAAAAAAACCCCCACCAACCAGGGTCATTTTATACTATTGTGCACATAAGGACAAAAAACGACCGCGATAGGACTTAACAGACGTCAGTAAAGGAGGTGGCGGGAAGGAGGTATATGTTTTTAATACTATATTCTTTAGTCAAACAAAAATTGTAAACCGCTTAAAGCTTTGATGAATATGCGCTATAGAAATGTTGTTGTATGTTCCAGTGTCGTTGCAGTCTGTTTCAGTTTTGTTATAGAAATGTACATAATAAATAAATAAATAAATAAATAAATAAAGTGACTGAACAGAATGGAAGATCGAAGTGGGGGGGGGGGGGGGGGGGTAGGGGGTTCTTGGGGGGGGGGGGTTAGGGTTAAAGGGGTAGGGGGGGGGGGTAGGGAGAAAATAGACCGCAGCAGGCTAACTTGACGGGTCAAATTGTTGGGAAGCGCTTTCGGACAAGATAACGGGGAAAACAAATTTGAACTGGGCGTTTACAAAGTGACAAAACAAGTGAACAATAATCTAGAAGAAGTTTCGTAAGAAGAAAAAGAAGAAATGCAACCAAAGTCATTTAATTTGTTTCTGATGTTGTCATTTTGTGGGAGATGTTTTTTCTTTCGTTTTTGTTTGTTTGTTTGCTTACTTGTTTGTTTTCATTCGGGTGTGCTGTGAAATACATTTCTTTGTTTGTTTGTGTGTATGTTCTTTTGTAAGCAAAATTGAGCAACAATCCCACTGAACCGCTTCTTTTTTTTTTTAAAACCACCCCCACGTCACGTGTCACATTCCCTCTGATGCTAGGAAGATTTGTTAAGATTTCTTACCAGCTATAAGAGGGAAACACGTGAAAACCGTGATTTTGACAGGTGACGTGGTGGGTCTTTGAACATGATTTCTTGGAAAGAAGAAATGTCGTTGATGGTCAAATCTATGGCTCCAACCCACCTGCGTGCGCATCTCGACCATTCCAACGGAAGTGTCGCCATCTTAGTCCTTATTTGTGTGTAAACAAAGTGAAAATGTTATCTAAATGTGTAAAGAAAACATCCAGATGTTATAAATACAGTTTAGATAAGTTTCGAATTGGAACAGCCAAATACGCAGCATCGATCTGGCATTTTTCAAAAAAAGGTAAGGACTAAGATGGCGGTCTCCCATAATATGGCGCTCCTTGTGGCCGGATATGACGACACGTGGGTACCAGCCATAGATCTTAGGGGGAGAGTAGGCCTAATCTTGAAATTAGTCGTGTTCAAAGCACTAGGAACAGGAAGTTGTTAGCACAGAAAGTCCAGAAGGTGGGGGTACTATTTGCCCCTAAAGACGCCACCACCACCACCACCACCGCCACTATCACACCACTACCCACGAAAGGACAGGGAGGGGGGTGGGGGCTACCGACAACACAGAAAACGCACACACGCGCGCGCGCGCGCGCGCACGCACACGCGCACACGCACACGCACACGCACACGCACACGCACACACACACACACACACACACACACACACACACACACATCATTATCATGATGGTCAACACAAATAACAACAAAGGCGACAAACTCGAGCGAGTTTAAAGTTCCCTCGCGTGAGTTAGTTCCCAGTGATGCTCGCACGCACACACGCACGCACACACGCACGCACGCACGCACGCACGGACACAGTAAAAAACAATAGGCTTTTTTTAAAGTCCACGGTCAAGCATGAGATGCTTTACGTATTGTCATTTCTCGTGTGAAAAAGCACACAAACGGTGGAAGATACGTAGCCTACGTCATGACGGTGGAGGTGTACTTTATGCGTGATCGATTCCGCACCTCAACGCATTTAAATTAAAGCAACTCAACATGCAAACGCCCATTTAACAATTTAATTCAAGTCTTCTTCTTTCGTTCAGATTGCATTTTGTTTTAAAACCCTTCATCATTTCTCTGAAAATTGCATCTTTTGTGAGGCACGCTATTTGGTTGTCGCCTTTGGCTGACGGTTACCTATTTAAATTCAGAATTCAGAACGAGATTTGGGTTTGAGCTTTCGATTCGGGTCAAAACAATCCATTAAACTGGCCCCTGAAGATGTTTATGGAACCCAGCCTTTATGTGGAGGTGTTCAAGTAATGGAAACGGCAATTTATATGCACTTTGTGTTTTTCAGTAATCAATAATTGATCACCAAACAGTGTTCGTTTGAGCTGTCATAGATCATTCCAGTAGAACTAGACACAGGACATACACATTTAGGCTTACAGGGACACCCCCCCCCCCCCCCCCCCCCCCCCTCTCTCTCTCTCTCTAATCTACCTATGCTACCTTTATGTTCAATTATGTATGTGTAATTTTATGCCTTGCCATGTTTGTATTCTATGTTCGTATATGTACAAAGGTGCTACCTTTATGTTCAAATCTGTATGTGTAATATCATGCCTTGCCATGTTTGTATTCTATGTTCGTATATGTACAAAGGTGCTACCTTTATGTTCAAATCTGTATGTGTAATATCATGCCTTGCCATGTTTGTACTCTATGTTCGTATATGTACAAAGGTGCTACCTTTATGTTCAAATCTGTATGTGTAATATCATGCCTTGCCATGTTTGTATTCTATGTTCGTATATGTACAAAGGTGCTACCTTTATGTTCAAATCTGTATGTGTAATATCATGCCTTGCCATGTTTGTATTCTATGTTCGTATATGTACCAAGGACAGATTGGAAGACTAGGCGTTGCCTAAAATCTTTATCCTTGAAAAATAAAGTTAAGTTTTCAAGTTTTTAAGTTTTTTCTATCACATGTACACACATACACATGCATCCACGTGCGTGGTCACACACACACAGACATACACACACACACTCACACACACACAGGCGCGCGCGCGCGCGCATGCACTACCCTACCGGCGAAAAAGCATTGATTACATTTGTTGCCCTCCTTAGCTTCAAAAGGCCTGCTACACTACATACGATCGCTCTGTCGATGCGATGCGACTGTGACGATGTGAGTCATGATTCTCGTGCGTGGAATTAATTCGTGTATTGGGTCTACTTGAGTATGATCCTTATAGAGTGAAAACAGTAGAATTATTTTCAGACGGGACGTATTTCACGTGAATCATGGATTGCATCGTCACAATCGCATCGCATTGACAGCGAATCGTATGTAGTGTAGCAGGCCCTTAACCCTTTCGCCGCCAACCATTTTTCAGCCAAACTATACCATTAAACTTAACTGGGTAGAGAAAACAAATTATCTGCAATAATTGGGAATTCCTCTGTGACATGTATAACATTAGGCCTATCCTTACCTCCCAAAATTAAGAAAATAGGGTATTCGGATAACAGACCCTGATCTGATGCCTTTTAGTGACATGGGTGTTCCATCATTGTGGTGCATAAATGTGACACTGGCGGTGAAAGGGTTAAAGACATCTCCCAATCTAATCGGGAAAAGCCCATTTCCAGAAAATAAAGAGGGACTTCGCGTAAACCATCTATGGCCTTGGTAGCGTTGTCTGAGCGTAGCGCTCTGTAGCGCACGCTGAACGTTTTGTGGCGTTCTGTGACAGATGCCTAAAATGGTCCCTAATTTCCCCAAGCAGTTCATCTCTGGAGAGCTCTTTATAACTTCCATATATATATCAGATGTTCTGCTATTAGTGGCAAATTTCGTGTTTGCGAACAAAATAAATGTGGGATTTTAATTTGTGAAAAACACACACACACACACGCACGCGCGCGCGAGCTCGTACCTATATGCACTCAGGCTTGCAGAGAGAGAGAGAGAGAGAGAGAGAGAGAGAGAGAGAGAGAGAGAGAGAGAGAGAGAGAGAGAGAGAGAGAGAGAGAGAGAGAGAGAATGAATGAATGAATGAATAACTTTTATTTTCTGAGGATAATAGAGTAAGTATAAATACTTTTTTTTCATCCAGTCCTCAAGAGAAGAAAAGAGAGAGAGAAAGAAGAGAAAGAAAAGAGAATCAAAAGCAAAGAATTCAATAAACAAGAAAGGCATGCAAAGCAACGAAAACGAACACACATAATACATTCAGCATTATACATAAATACTTAACAAATGGGATGTGGAGGGACCGAAAATAAGTGAGCATATAGGAACAAGACAAAAAATGAAGTAAGAAAAGAAAAAGGAGGGGGCGAGGAGTAAAAAGGATAGGAATGAGAGGGGGGGGGGGGGGGGGGTAGAGAAACAAATAGTAGAGCGAGACAGCAAAGACATAAACGGAAAGCTGGGGGAGAAGGAGTAAAGGAAGGAGAGAGAGATGGAAGAAGGAAATACAGAGAGAGAGAGAGAGAGAGAGAGAGAGAGAGACGAGACTCAACTCAACTCAACTCTCAAAAACTTTTTAATGATTAGGCCATCTGCCCGTATCAAAAAGGGAGACAAAGGGGAAGGGGTACCGGTGAAAATCCAATGATCATAATATAAAAAGAAGAAGAAATGATTGGAGCAAAGCCAAAAATAAACCCAATCCGGACGATAACATCATACAACCATTATGGATATATATACCGAACAATACAATAATTAATATATACACATTTTAACAAGAGATAATGTAAACAGTGAGCATGACGGCACTCTTGATACAAGCACATTTCGTTTATGAAACAATAAGTAGAGAGGGATAGAACAGTGAGACATAGTTATGCGTGCACATAATACATGTTTGCCTTTTATGTAACATATACAATGCTAGTATTTCTTATCGCAAAGGCTTTAGACAAATATAAAGCTAGTTTGAAACAAATTCGTGTATCAGAGAGTAACAAAGTAAGTCTGAAAGCATTTGGGTGGGTATAATATTTTTTGGGAATGAACATCTCTCGGACTTGCTTATATCGAGGGCACACTAATATAAAATGTAATTCTGATTCAGCAGCGTTTGGACAAAATGGACAATCGGTTTTTCGTTCTGTCTTTTTTAAATAGATTGACCTGTGTGTCTTTAATTGTGAAACTCCTAGCCTTATTCTTACTAAATGTTTTCTTAAATTAGGATTTCTTATCAAACACAAATACTGAGGAAGGTCTTGCAAAGGTCTGAAAGTGGAATACAGCTGAAATCGTTCCTTAGTGAAAATAGTGGAATCAAGATCTTGTATGTGACAATCGATTAATCTTTGGTTAAAGATAGATACAAACATTTTGCTGCTTTCCACACCTTGATTCTCCACACGTAGCCAAAACCATATTTGTATAATGTACACATCACATTTGTAACCCAATTCTTCCTGCCATTACAGTGGAGTGCATAAAGCATTTTGTAAGCTATCTTTGGGATACGATTTTCTTCCATCTGAGTAACTTTAAGCCAATATCTAATACATTTTTAAATAAGTTTGAACGTAAAGAGGATACCGTTTAGATTCACAATAAACCAATACACTTGGTGTTTTTATGCTGATATTTAAGAGGCGTTTAATTGCTAATAGATGTATTCTCTCAATAACAGTGTGATCTGCAGTTAGGCCCCACACCTCCGAACCATACGTCAAGATAGGCTGAATTTGGGTGTCGAAAATTTTAAAAAACAATTTTGGGGAATTTTCTCCTAAAGACCAAAGGAACCTCAAAACACCAAATATGCATTTCTTTGCTTTCAGAGCCATCTCTTCCAGTGAATATGAAAAAGTCAAACCGCATGAAAAGATTATACCTAAGTATTTGTACTGGTTTACAATTTCCATCTGTACCCCACCATAGAACCATTTTTCTCTGGACGCAATATGACCCCCCTTCCTAAATACCAACTATTTTTGATTTTTCCTGATTAACAGTGAGCATCAGTCTGTTAGCAGTATTGTATAAAACATTTAGTTGGCGCTGAAGGCCAATTACAGTTGTAGAAAGAAGAATAACATCATCTGCGAACAACATAACGAGGATCTGTATTAAATTAGGGGACAAGGTTACTCCATGTTTGCCACACTGCATTATATCATTTGCTAATTCATTTATAAACAGAGCAAAAAGAATTGGGCTGCAATTATCTCCTTGTTTCAGTCCATGTGGACATACAAATGGATCGGTCACATCATTGTTAGCTCTGACTCTTGCTTTCACTACTTCATAAATACTTTTAACTGCATTATACATTTTGCCCTTAATGCCATATTTGCGAAGAATTACCCACAGATGGTGCCTGTTAACAAGGTCAAATGCTTTTTTGAAGTCTATAAAAGCTGCATATAGTTTTTGATTGGATGAAAGCTGTTTCTGAATAAGAGTTAGCAAGGTAAATATATGATCTACAGTACCATAATTCCTTCTAAAGCCTGCTTGAAAGTCACTTAATAAGTGATTTTCCTCTACCCACGCTGTCAATCTCTTATTTAAAATGAAAGTGTATAGTTTGCTATTAATATTTAATAATGAGATACCACGATAGTTATCTGGTGTGTTAACATCGCCTTTCTTGTGTAATGGGTGTATATATGCTTCAGACCAGCTTTGTGGAAAAGTGCCCAAATTATACAGTTTATTGAAAAGTTTTGTCAAAAAGGAAATAACTTGTGGGGATGAATATTTATAATAGAAAAAAGACAAAGAGAGAGAGTGTGTAACGGAAAATAGCCTGAATTCTATTTTCCCTGATGAGGGAGAATAGCCACTGCCTAATGAGTAAATAGTCCTGCATTGTCAGATTTGCTGTTATTTCCAAACGATCTGAAACAGACAGGTAGGCAGACAGACGGAGAGACAAAAGAGTATAGATACAGAGAATGAGAGACAAAGAGGAAGGGTACATGTAAGACAAAAATATATACATATCAAATTGTTTTTGATAACACAATCATGGTATCAAAGTATTATACTCACAATGCACAACGTAGCCTCTCTCTCTCTAACCCCCCCCCCCCCCCCCACACACACACACACACACACCCTACACCCCCCTCTGGTTTAAATGTTTTATTTTCCAAATCAACATGAACAACAACTATGACATAACTGAAGCAACAACAAGCAGAGCTTATGGCGTGCTCAGTTCAAAACGAATTACACAGTATAAACATTGGCGGAAATTTACCAGGAAATACAATCTCTCTCTCTCTCTCTCTCTCTCTCTCTCTCTCTCTCTCTCTCTCTCTCTCTCTCTCTCTCTCTCTCTCTCTCTCTCTCTCCCCCCAAGGTCAAGGTCGAGGCGATCAAAATGTCGACGTGTTTTTTCTCCCTGTGCTCAAAAACGTACGTCTAAGTGAAATTATGCAGGTAGTTTTGCTTTTTGAAAGACAGTCACCATGCCAGTTTGTTATCAATCACATCGGCAAGTCACAGGCAAGTTCTACTTTACCCAAATCGCCATATCAACGCGGAAAACCGTCGCTGAAATTCCCAATGGAGTGTTGTTGTTGTGGCAAGGGGGTGGTACAATGGGAAGAAACTTCATCTGTGTTCCAATGGACTGTGAGTTGTACTGTACCAAGGTGGTGAGTTTCAAGTACGATGATGTGAATATACGCGCTCGTGGTCGGTTCGGAATACTGAGAGCCATTGCCGTTGTCTTCATGTCCTGCTACCTGTTGTCCTGCGGAGACGTGAACCCGAACCCGGGTCCTCCTTCCCCAGAACACAAATCCAGAGAAAACCTCTACCATGGCAAGTTCTAAGGACTCTGGCACAAATGCACAATCACTAGGAACGTCAAAAGTGAGTGAGATGACCCTGGATAAATGATTCAGTTCATTACTGACAGCGTCACAAAGGCCGTGATGCAGGTGACCAAGGAACTGCATCAGCAGCAAAGCCAACACAATGAAGCATTGATGGTCAGGCAGGACGAACACACAGAGAAGCTAAATAACACAATGGAAGGCATGAGGACATAACTTTCAACGCAGCTGTCGAGAGTGGAGAAGAACCAAGGTCAGGTGAAGGAAGAAGTGCTGACACTTCAGTCTCAGTGTATCGACATACAGCAAGAGAATGACGATCTCCGTGATGAACTCCGGTTACTGCAAGCAAAGTGTGACACCCTGGAGAACCACAGGGTAGCCTTTGGCAGGAAAAGGAAAGACTATAAAACATTCATCAAGAAAAAAAGATCCAGTTTTAAACGGGATAAAGCGAAACAGCTAGCCTCTTATAGTAAGGACAGTAAATCGTTCTGGAAAGATGTTAGAAAATTGTCTGGGAGAAAGAAAATAAATGTATGTCCTAACATAACCAAGGAACAATGATTTAACCATTTCCAAAATCTTTTTAATGGCGAAAAAAAAGAAAGGACACAACAGTAATTCACATTTATTAATTAACTCCAATGTAAATTGCGATGCCCTAAATAGACCAATTGATGAAAATGAGGCTATGGAAGACATTCATAAACTGAAAAAAGGGAAATCACCTGGCACTGATGGAATTATGCCTGAAATGGTAAAATTATTTGGCCACATGTCAGTTCTTTTCCTGACCAATGTTTTTAATACTATTTTTGACACAGGAATCTACCCAGATGAATGGACGAAAGCTATTATTGTTCCTATTTTCAAAAAGGGGGATCGGACTCTAACTGAAAACTACAGAGGAATTTCCTTACTGAGTTTAATTAGTAAATGTTATACATCAATTTTGAATAAGAGACTAATTAAATCGGTAGAGTCTCACAACATATTAACAGAAACACAGGCAGGGTTCAGAAAAGGGTACTCAACTTTTGACCATATCTTTACGTTAAATGCTATTATTGAGAAATTTTTTCCAAAAGGGGTGGGAAGCTTTATGCATGTTTTGTGGATCTCAGGAAGGCGTTCGACTCTGTTCAGCATGAACCTTTATTTAACATATTATCAAACAGTGGCATGAATGGTAAGTTTAAAAATGCTGTCGTGGCTATATATAGTTCTTTGTTATCATGTGTGAGAGTAGAGGAGAAACTCACTGATCTCTTTGATTGCCCAGTTGGTGTAAGACAGGGCTGCGTACTCAGTCCAGTTCTCTTTTCTCTTTTTATTAATGAAATATCAGCTTCTGTGAATGAAAATAGTACACGTGGTATTCAGTTGTTGCCCGGCTTGGCTGAATTGTATCTCCTCCTTTTTGCTGATGGCATCGTTCTTCTGGCCAGAGGCCTACAAAATCAGATAAATATTCTTCATAACGCTTGTAGAAATCTTTTTCTGAACATTAACGAAGACAAGACAACAGTAATGGTTTTTCGTAAAGGCGGTTTCTTAGGAAAAAACCCGAAAGATGGACTTTGGATAAAAAGGAATTGGAAGTAGTCAACCAGCATAATGATCTTGATTTTGTCTTTACAACTAGATTGAGTTTGAACAGGCTTTGGCAGTGAAGGTCAGGAGAGCATGTGTACAGTGTGTTAAATGTATTAGTAAACTGAATGATATTTCAAAGAATTGTTTCTTTAAATGTTTGATTCTCAGGTACAATCTGTATTGTTGTATGCTTCTGAAATGTGGGGCCTACATAGATTAAATATATTTTAAAAGTCAATACGTTTGCATGTAAACGATTGCTCAGGGCTCCCCTTAAAGTACCAAATAAGTTTGTCTATGGAGAGACCGGGCAATACCCGCTTTATATAAATAGTTCTGTCAGATGCATTAATTACTGGTTAAAAGTTTTGAAAATGGACATGTCAAGAATTCCACGTCAAGCGTATTCAATGCTTTTTAATATGGATGGAAAAGGGAAGCTATGCTGGGCAACTGTTGTTAAGAATACTTTATTTAGTCTAGGCTTTGGTTATGCTTGGATAAATCAAGGCGTGGGCTGTGAAATTTCGTTTATTTCTTGTTCAAACAAAGAATGATTGACAATTACTTGCAAGACTAGTACAGTTCAGTTATGAATAAGGACACTTACTTAACATATTGCTTGTTTACATCTTCATTTAAACCGAAAAATACTTTGATTTCCTAGACAATAGATGCTTCAGAGACTGTTTAGTAAAATGACGCGTTGGTGTACTTCCAATTAATGGGTCATTGTTTAGACGAACATTTAGTGAAACACTTAACAATAATCTTATGTGCCAAGCATGTGGTGTAATAGGAGATGAGCAATGCTTTATATTTATATGCCCTCTATATTCAGACATCAGAAACAAATACTTACATGGAATATGCTGTCATGCTAATGTTTTGAAAACTGGTTCGGTTACGACGTTAAGGAACATTTCTATATACCTATTTGATGTCATCCGAAAAAGGCAAGATAACATCGAGCACAGTTAATTAATATTATTATGTCCATTGATATTCACATATGATTGTGTTTTCTGACAACTACCAGTATCAGTATTATTATGTTGCCTTACTTATCAATCTTAAAGAATTTGGTTAAAAAACGTGACCGATATTTTGATAAACTTATGTTATATGACTTTGACCTTTCTAAGGGCCGGTGGCCTATATAAATTAAAACTATTGTTCATTCTTCGTTCATTGTTCTCTCTCTCTCTCTCTCGTGCACACACACATACACACAACACAGCAAAAACACACACACCCACACACACACACACACACACACACACACACACACACACACACACACACACACACACACACACACACACACATGCGTGCACGCGCCCGCACGCACACACGCACACGCGCATTCATATAATTCATAAACATCAATATGAGGGTTATTCAAAAGTGTCCCAATGACATACATCGTAGGCCTACATGTCAAATGTATTAACCCACATTTTGTAAGCATGGACTACTCTGCTTATTAATAAGCTAAAATAAGTTCAAATATTCATTAAAATTAGGTAGAAGTGACAATATTATTGGAACATGTTAATCATAATATTTTAATACATTTCAGGGGTTAATGACAAGTTTTCATTACTCATAAGATTAAAAATTGATGTTTTAAATCTTCCAATATTTGGTTCAGCTTTTAAATAAATAGGAAGCTTATTCCATAACCAGCTACCAGAATATGAAAGGCTCGATTTAAACAGTGTTATGGAGGGCAGTGGTAGATCAATTCTACGACTGTGCCTAAACTCGTTGACTGTGAACATACCACTTATTGAAGATGGACAGGTTCCGCGTAAAATCCTATGCATTAAGATTCCTTTATTGAACAGTAGTTTGTATTTGAGCGGAAGAATATTTGAAGATGCATAGTCAGAAATGGTTAAAGTTGATTTATTTAATGTTACTCTAATGGCACGTTTATGAGCACTGACTAATGGTTTCAGTGAGTTGTCACTTGTCAAGTCCCAGAGAGTAGATGAATAGTCTATGGCAGACTGAATGAATGAATAGAAAAACATTTTCCGAGCATGAAAGTTTAGAAAGTGTTTTATTAAATTAAGCTGACCAATTTAAATTATGATCAATAGTTACTGCTAATAGTTTATGATTTGAAGCATCTTCTAACACTTTATTATTTATGTACAAAGGTGGTAAGAGAGAGAGAGAGAGAGCGAGAGAGAGAGAGAGAGAGAGAGAGAGAGAGAGAGAGAGAGAGAGAGAGAGAGAGAGAGAGAGAGAGAGAGAGAGAGAGAGAGATAGTTGGGGTGAAAGAGACACTAGTGAGATATAAAGAAAGACAGAGGAAGCAGAACAATGTAATATAAACAAAAATATAATAATAAAATGCACATTGTGCATAATTCAACAGCAACAGAAAATTATCATAAACAAAAATAAAGACAAACCTATCGTAATATAAAGAAATACAGAACACCCGCTTCATTAACATGGTTATATACATGTAGTTCCCCGTGGGAATACCGGGGGTCTTTCGTACAACAGTTCCCCCACCTTCTGGAAGTTCTGTGCTTGTCGCTTCCTCTAACCTGCCACTCTTTGACTCTGCCGTTTCCCTTTGCTTTCTATCATCTACTATCTTTCTGACTTATTGGCTCATTCTCCTGCCTTTAAAAAAAAATCTTCCAAATAATGTTTCTCCTTTGAGCTCCTCCGAAATCGGAATGTGTCGGCTGTACGCAACGGAGAGACCAGTGAAAACTGAAAACCGGACGCATACGTACCTTACCCATTATGGCCATATGGCATGGGAACGCAGAAGAGGAAGAAGAAGATACATGTATTCTGCGTCATTTGCTGCCCAAACGTTTTGGTAATAAAACGGGAATAACAATTATCTCTAGACTGTTGAATTCAGCCATAAACAGGCAATGAGAGAGAGAGAGAGAGAGAGAGAGAGAGAGAGAGAGAGAGAGAGAGAGAGAGAGAGAGAGAGAGAGAGAGAGAGAGAGAGAGAGAGAGAGAGAGAGAGAGAGAGAGAGAGATGGAAAGTCGAAGTCGAATGGTTTGTTCATTCAAAGGCAAAGGCCCCATATGAATATGGGGCACTAATTAACAATATTATACATCAGTGGATTATAGCAATTCAGAAAGACAACAAATCGCCAGGCTTACTATCAGCAAACACTTGCAAACTAGTATATTATCAGTTATCATGACTTTGCAGTGAGATATTGCTTTTATCCTATCTCAAGAGACCAGGGCCTGTATTCATGTTGAGATAGCATGAGACTTAGCATGATGCTAACTTAGAAGCTCTTCCAATGTCCTATAGGATTTAATAGGACTTTTGGAAGAGCTTCTAAGTTAGCATGATGCTAAGTCTCATGCTATCTCAACGTGAATACAGGCCCTGGTGTTTATCCTATGAGGTCGAAGACCGCATATATCCTATGAGGTCGAAGACCGCATAGGATAAACATCAACGTCTCGAGAGATAGGATAAAGCAATGTCCCATTGCAATGTCATAATAACGATTATATACCGATATTTTACCTCCTTCACATAAAATCAGCTGATAATCAAACACGGAAAGAAGAAGCAAGACGCCATGCATGCAGATCTAAATATACTTCACCGTAGCAAGCAAATCCCACTCATCCACAATATAGTTCTTCAAGTTAGAAAGTCGTGAGCTATTTTGATCTTGCACAAGCAATGATATGTTATGAAAGGAAACTGATTATTAATAGAAACATGAACCGTACTGGCCTTAACTGTATAAAAAAAAGTCTTTACAATGGAATCGACACACCAGTAGCAAAAATAATTAGGTCCAAATTTAGATTGGGCAAGTCTATGATAACAAAAGGGGGGAGTGATCTTTTATAAGAGTAAGTAACTTTCATAATTTTTCGCAATAATAATTGTGTTATTTCCAAAATGATAGGCCTACATTGTTTTTGAAAATATCATTGCACACATTCTCAGATTATAACTATGTACCAGCTTGTTTCTTGGGCTGAAAATGAACTGTTCTTATCGATCTACAACCACCTATTTGTCATAATGTTCCACTGACGAAATGTCAGTGATGACGTAATTTCAGTGCTTGGTAGGCGTACTGTACAAAAGATTATGTTTTTTGATGTCCCCGTATAAAAAAGGGTCTAGAGTACCAACAGGTCTGCGCGTTGGTGGGATACCAGACACACCAGGTAGTGTTTGGTACTCTATTAGCAGTCACATTACAATATATAATATAATATAATATACTGAAGTAGGAATAAGGAGTGAAACAGATTTTGAGAGATGGAGGTGGATATAAGGCACGCACATAGTGAAAAGAGAGAGATTAGAGGGTGGGTGGCTGAGTGGATGAACGAACACAGATGGGTGAGTGGAGGGAGGGGGGGGGGGCATTCATAGATAGAACTAGTGGGAGAAGGAGTAGAGGAAGGGTGGAGGTGTGGGTGGTGGATAGATAAGTAAGCATTTGGCCCATGTCAGTGGCGACATGCGCTCTGGGGTATAATTATTGATACATTTTCAGGGAATCCGGGCTTAAAAGCTACCTATCTCCGTCTAGTGTCAGTTTGAATTGGCAGACTGCTCTACGAGGCATAGGGAAGGGGGGGCGGGGGGAGGGGGGTTGGCTGCACGTACACACACACGCGCGAGCGCACACACACAAACACACACACAGAGATAAGAGAGGAGAGAGAGTGAGAGTGTGTGTGTATGTGTGTGGCGAGTGCATGTGTGTGTGTGTGTGTATGTGTGTGTGTGTGTGCGTTGTGTGTGAGCGTGTGTGCGCGTGAGTGTGTGTGTGTGCGCAGTGTGTGCGAGAGTGCGTGTGTGCGACGTGCGTGCGTGTGTGTGTGTGTGTGTGTGTGTGTGTGTGTGTGTGTGTGATAGAGAGAAAAAA
>CM065702.1:27186668-27206668 GCA_017654935.2 Phymorhynchus buccinoides
TCCCCTCAGATTAGAGTAAAGTTTGTGGTTAAGGTTAAGGTATTCTGAACGCGTTAACAGTATTCACAAAATATCAATATTTTTCCCCCACAGGACAACACAGTGAGTTGTGAGTCATATTCTGAGCGGCCTGAGCACTTGAGTATTGCCATGGGGAAATAGAGGGATCTTTTATTGTGATACGTGTTACAGAGACTTTTTTCGTGTTTGAGTTAGGGATAGGGATAGAATAAACTAAGAAACGGAGAGAAA
The DNA here is from genome assembly GCA_017654935.2 of Phymorhynchus buccinoides. Classification (NCBI taxonomy): domain Eukaryota; kingdom Metazoa; phylum Mollusca; class Gastropoda; order Neogastropoda; family Raphitomidae; genus Phymorhynchus; species Phymorhynchus buccinoides. The sequence goes on from CM065702.1 coordinate 27,186,921, forward strand.
ATAATTGAGACTAAAGTGGGGGACAATATAGAGACTCTAAAAATTTGGGGACATATAGAGACGAAATTGGGGGACACGTAGAGACGAAACGTGGTGGGTCGAAATTGGGGTCACGCTAGAGACGAAAATATTCTATACATATCAAAGTGTTTTTGATAACACAATCATGGTATCAAAGTATTATACTCACAATGCACAACGTAGTTTAGCCTCTCTCTCTCTCTAAACCCCCCCCCCCCCACACACACACACACCACACACACACACACACACCCCACACAACCCCTCTCTCTTCTCTCTCTCTCTCTCTCTCTCCTCTCGTCTCTCTCTCTCTCTCTCTCTCCAAGGTCAGGTTCGAGGCGATCAAAAATGTCGACGTGTTTTTTCTTTCTGTGCTCAAAAACGTACGTCTAAGTGAAATTATGCAGGTAGTTTTGCTTTTTCAAAGACAGTCACCATGCCAGTTTGTTATCAATCACATGGGCAAGTCACAGGCAAGTTCTACTTTACCCAAATCGCCATATCAAAGCGGAAAACCGTCGCTGAAATCCCCAATGGAGTGTTGTTGTTGTGGCAAGGGGGTGGTACAATGGGAAGAAACTTCATCTGTGATGTGAATATACGCGCTCGTGGTCGGCTCGGAATACTGACAGCCATTGCCGTTGTCTTCATGTCCTGCTACCTGTTGTCCTGTGGAGACGTGAACCTTAACCCGGATCCTCTTTCATCAAGACAAAAATCCAGAGAAAACCTCTACCATGGCAAGTTCTAAGGACTCTGGCACAAATGCACAATCACTAGGAACGTCAAAAGTGAGTGAGATGACCCTGGATAATATGAATCAGTTCATTACTGACAGCGTCACAAAGGCCGTGATACAGGTGACCAAGGAACTGCATCACCAGCAAAGCCAACACAATGAAGCATTGATGGTCAGGCAGGACGAACACACAGAGAAGCTAAATAACACAATGCAAGGCATGAGGACAGAACTTTCAACGCAGCTGTCGAGAGTGGAGAAGAACCAAGGTCAGGTGAAGGAAGAAGTGCTGACACTTCAGTCTCAGTGTATCGACATACAGCAAGAGAATGACGATCTCCGTGATGAACTCCGGTTACTGCAAGCAAAGTGTGACACCCTGGAGAACCACAGGGTAGCCTTTGTCAGGAAAAGGAAAGAATATAAAACATTCATCAAGAAAAAAAGATCCAGTTTTAAACGGGATAAAGCGAAACAGCTAGCCTCTTATGGTAAGGACAGTAAATCGTTCTGGAAAGATGTTAGAAAATTGTCTGGGAGAAAGAAAATAAATGTATGTCCTAACATAACCAAGGAACAATGATTTAACCATTTCCAAAATCTTTTGAATGGCGAAAAAACAGAAAGGACTCAACAGTAATTCACATTTATTAATTAACTTCAGTGTAAATTGCGATGCCCTAAATAGACCAATTGATGAAAATGAGGCTATGGGAGCCATTCATAAACTGAAAAAAGGGAAATCACCTGGCACTGATGGAATTATGCCTGAAATGGTAAAATTATTTGGCCACATGTCAGTTCTTTTCCTGACCAACATTTTTAATACTATTTTTGACACAGGAATCTACCCAGATGAATGGACGAAAGCTATTATTGTTCCTATTTTCAAAAAGGGGGATCGGACTCTAACTGAAAACTACAGAGGAATTTCCTTACTGAGTTTAATTAGTAAATGTTATACATCAATTTTGAATAAGAGACTAATTAAATCGGTAGAGTCTCACAACATACTAACAGAAACACAGGCAGGGTTCAGAAAAGGGTACTCAACTTTTGACCATATCTTTACGTTTAAATGCTATTATTGAGAGAAAAAAATGTCCAAAAGGGGTGAGGAAGCTTTATTGATGTTTTGTGGATCTAATGAAGGCGTTCGACTCTGTTCAGCGTGAACCTTTATTTAACATATTATCAAACAGTGGCATGAATGGTAAGTTTAAAAATGCTGTCGTGGCTATATATAGTTCTTTGTTATCATGTGTGAGAGTAGAGGAGAAACTCACTGATCTCTTTGATTGCCCAGTTGGTGTAAGACAGGGCTGCATACTCAGTCCAGTTCTCTTTTCTATTTTTATCAATGAAATATCAGCTTATGTGAATGAAAATGGTACTTGTGGTATTCAGTTGTTGCCTGGCTTGGTTGAATTGTTTCTCCTCCTTTTTGCTGATGACATCGTTCTTCTGTCATGCACTGCCAGAGGCCTACAAAATCAGATAAACATTATTCATAACGCTTGTAGAAATCTTTTTCTGAACATTAACGAAGACAAGACAAAAGTAATTGTTTTTCGTAAAGTCGGTTTCCTAGAAAAACAAGAAAGATGGACTTTGGATGAAAAGGAATTGGAAGTAGTCAACCAGTATAATTATCTTGGTTTTGTCTTCACAACTAGAGAGAACGTTATTATGCGGGTCCCAGGACAGAATGACGTCATCAAAAATCTAAGTACTTGGATTCGCCCAAAAAGCACCCCGATTTTATGAAGATTTAGTAAGTTAAAAAATGTTGATATTTTAATGATTCTATCGGTTTGTTGAAAAGAACTTGTGTAGATTTGATTACCTTGCATATTTCAAACAAATATGAAGTAAAATCACCCATTTTTCTGTGTTTTTTATCAGCATTGTGCCCAAAAACGATCCTTTATAAAATCACCCATTTTTTATTGTACACACGAAGCCAAAACGAATCCAAAAAAAAACCCCAACTATTTTTAGTACCAAAAACATGTTGAGACACGCTCAATCCACCGATGACGTCATCAAAAAAAAACAAAACCAACTATTTTTAGAACCAAAAACATGTTGAGACACGCTCAATCCACCGATGACGTCATCAAAAATCTAAGTACTTGGATTCGCCCAAAAAGCACCCGATTTTATGAAGATTTAGTAAGTTAAAAAATGTTGATATTTTAATGATTCTATCGGTTTGTTGAAAAGAACTTGTGTAGATTTGCCCCACAAAAATACTAAAAACGTTTAAATAAGTAAGTTTTAAAAAAAGACGATCCTGCTCCACGGCATAAAAACATCCATTTAAAATGTATTAAAAGTTAAGTGAATTCGTTAGTATAGTTGAGGTTTTAGTACTCGTTAAATGATGCTTATTGGATGAATCCTGTACGTTATAGTAGGCTTTGTATTCGTTATTAAATAATTATTTTGAATTATGTATTTATTTGTCCTTTAAAAATGGAAGACAAAACCCCCCACAAAAAACGCTTGAATAGACAATTACGTGATTTATTTGATGAAGATGAAATTGATTTTGGAGATGTTAGTGAATTAGACCAAAGTTTTAAGGAAACTAATATGAGAATTATTGATACATTTGATGTAATTAAAAGTGTTAAATTTGCTATTACACAAATAAAAAAAAGAATATTGATTACTCCACCAGTTAAAGTTTTATTAGCAGTAAGAATAGAGTTTACTTCTGAAGGTGGTGATGAAACCATGTTAATTTGGGTCTCTACAAAACAACAAACTGTACTAACACACGATGATTTTACAAGTGAATGGGAAGATAATATGTTTGACCTGTTCGTTAAAGCCTCTGAAGAAGCAAAACAACGAGGATCCGGATGGGGCGAAGGTGAAGTGATTGAAATAGAATTAGTAGAAAGTAAATATGAACCAATCGTCGGAAACTCCTTTATACCACTACCTCCTGTCTTAGCAACCAAACGAGCCATAATTAATATAAAAAACACAGATGACAAATGTTTTATGTGGTGTATTCTAGCAAAGCTGCACACTGTTAACATCCACCCAGAAAGAATAACAAATTATAAACCATATGTTAATGAATTGAATTTTTTTAATATGGAATTCCCCATAACGTACAACCAAATTAACCAATTCGAAGAACAAAACAAACCACTAACCGTTAATGTTTATACTTGGGAAAAAAATAAAAATAAACCCATTCGCACCTCCAAAAATGCACCAAGAATAATGGATCCACACCAAAACCACATCGATCTTCTTTTAATAACAAATGATGAAGATAAACACCATTATACTTTAATCCGTACAATGAGTAGATTATTAACCCACACGAGTGATAACAAAGGAAAACAAGATTTATGTAGAAGATGTTTACTTAGAATACCAAGTGCATCTGCAGCAAATAAACACCAAACAAATTGTGAAAGCCCCGTTAGCAGTATAATTGAAAGAATTACTCCAAAAGAAGGAAGTAAAGTATTCATTACAAATTATAAAAAGTTGTTAACCGCACCCTATGTTGTTTATGCAGACTTCGAGTCTTTACTTGTACCCTACGAAGGACCAACCCTAGAAACACTCCCTAAAACTGTTTTATTAAACAACCACCAAATCTGCTCTTATGCATATATTATTGTTAGATCTGACGGTAAACACTCCACACCTAAAATGTACAGAGGACCCAACGCCGAATCTTACTTCCTAAAGGAAATGATGGATCTGCGAAATCACATGCTCCAACAATCTTAATTTAAACGAATTAACTATGCAACCCCAAGATCAACTTAATTACGACGCCGCTACTAAGTGTTGGATTTGTAAAGATGATTTTGACGAGTTTGAAGACCCAAGTAAACCCAAAAACCACAAAGTAAGAGACCATGATCACATAACAGGTAAATTTAGAGGAGCTGCCCACAACAAATGCAACCTACAGTTAAAGTTTGAACCAAAGAATTGGAAACTAGGAAACTACCTATATTCTTTCACAATCTACGTGGATACGATTCCCACTTAATTCTTAGAGCCCACTTTGAAAAGTTAGGATTTAAGTCGAGTTCGTGCATCACCCAATCCTCTGAAAAGTACATGACATTTACACTCGGTCAACTATCGTTTTTTGATTCACTACAACACTTAGGAATGTCGCTCGACGGATTAACTAAAGCGTTAACCACATTCCCATTTACAAGTAAATACTTTGAACCCGAACTAATAAAAAAAGGAATCTATCCCTACGAGTACATGGATTCTTGGGATCGATTTGATGAACTTTGGCTCCCTGCTAAAGGTGCATTCTTTTCTAAATTAACTGGATCGGATATAAGCGACAAACAATATGAAGACGCACAAGCAGCGTGGACCGAGTTAAAATGTAAAAACATGGGTGATTACCACGACGCATACTTAAGAGCCGACGTTTGTTTACTTACTGATGTTTTTGAGAACTACAGAAAAACCTGCATGCGTCACTATGAATTAGACCCTGTGAATTATATAACCGCTCCAGGAATGAGTTGGGATGCATTCCTTAGATCCACCAACATTAAAATAGATTTACTCTCCAACGATGCAATAACACAAATGTTAGAACGTGGACTGCGTGGCGGAATTAGTTTGGCATGCCACCCTTACTGTAAAGCCAACAACAAATACCTCAACGACTACGATCCCACAAAACCATCCAACTACATTATGTACTTAGATGCTAACAATCTTTATGGACACTCTATGTGCCAAACGCTCCCACTAAACAACTTTAAAATTGAAGTTATGAATCTATCCAACATTAACGGTTTTATAGAGTGGTTATTTAAACAAACCCCCAACCAACCAAGGGGTTATATTTTAGAAGTTGACTTAGTTTACCCCACGGAGCTGCATGACCAGCATAACGACTTCCCATTAGCCGCATAGAATTTTATAGGTTCTTTTAACAAGTTCCTACCAGGTTATTTTTAAGTGTTTGTCAAGTTAAAAGTTCTTTTAACAAGTTCCTACCAGGTTATTTTTAAGTGTTTGTCAAGTTATAACAAAATCTTAAACAAGAACTTAGTAGGTTCTTAATAGGAACATGGATAGGTTCTTAATAAGAAGTTGGTCAAGTGGTTGGGTGGTTCTTAATAGAGGGTGGCCAAGTGCAAAGAAGTAAACATCTTCTACATAAATCTTGTTTTCCTTTGTTATCACTCGTGTGGGTTAATAATCTACTCATTGTACGGATTAAAGTATAATGGTGTTTATCTTCATCATTTGTTATTAAAAGAAGATCGATGTGGTTTTGGTGTGGATCCATTATTCTTGGTGCATTTTTGGAGGTGCGAATGGGTTTATTTTTATTTTTTTCCCAAGTATAAACATTAACGGTTAGTGGTTTGTTTTGTTCTTCGAATTGGTTAATTTGGTTGTACGTTATGGGGAATTCCATATTAAAAAAATTCAATTCATTAACATATGGTTTATAATTTGTTATTCTTTCTGGGTGGATGTTAACAGTGTGCAGCTTTGCTAGAATACACCACATAAAACATTTGTCATCTGTGTTTTTTATATTAATTATGGCTCGTTTGGTTGCTAAGTCAGGAGGTAGTGGTATAAAGGAGTTTCCGATGATTGGTTCATATTTACTTTCTACTAATTCTATTTCAATCACTTCACCTTCGCCCCATCCGGATCCTCGTTGTTTTGCTTCTTCAGAGGCTTTAACGAACAGGTCAAACATATTATCTTCCCATTCACTTGTAAAATCATCGTGTGTTAGTACAGTTTGTTGTTTTGTAGAGACCCAAATTAACATGGGTTCATCACCACCTTCAGAAGTAAACTCTATTCTTACTGCTAATAAAACTTTAACTGGTGGAGTAATCAATATTCTTTTTTTTATTTGTGTAATAGCAAATTTAACACTTTTAATTACATCAAATGTATCAATAATTCTCATATTAGTTTCCTTAAAACTTTGGTCTAATTCACTAACATCTCCAAAATCAATTTCATCTTCATCAAATAAATCACGTAATTGTCTATTCAAGCGTTTTTTGTGGGGGGTTTTGTCTTCCATTTTTTAAGGACAAATAAATACATAATTCAAAATAATTATTTAATAACGAATGCAAAACCTACTATAATGTACAGGATTCATCAAATAATCATCATTTAACGAGTACTAAAACCTCACTATACTAACGAATTCACTTAACTTTTAATACATTTTAAATGGATGTTTTTATGCGTGGAGCAGGATCGTCTTTTTTTAAAACTTACTTAATTTAACGTTTTTAGTATTTTGTTTTCAAATCTACACAAGTTCTTTCAACAAACCGATAGAATCATTAAAATATCAACATTTTTTAACTTACTAAATCTTCATAAAATCGGGGTGCTTTTTGGGCGAATCCAAGTACTTAGATTTTTGATGACGTCATCGGTGGATTGAGCGTGTCTCAACATGTTTTAGGTTCTAAAAATAGTTGGGTTTTGTTTTTTTGATGACGTCATCGGTGGATTGAGCGTGTCTCAACATGTTTTTGGTTCTAAAAATAGTTGGGTGTTTGTTTTTTTGATTCGTTTTGGCTTCGTGTGTACAATAAAAAAAAATGGGTGATTTTACAAGGGATCGTTTTATTGGGCACAATGCTGAAAAAAATCACAGAAAAATGGGTGATTTTACTTCATCTTTGTTTGAAATATGCTAAGGTAATTCAAATATACAACAAGTTCTTTTCAAAAAACAGATAGAATCTATTTAAAATATCAACATTTTTTAACTTACTAAATCTTCATAAAATCGGGTGCTTTTTGGGCGAATCCAAGTACTTAGATTTTTGATGACGTCATTCTGTAATGGGACCAGACATAATAATCGTTCCTCTACCTAGAATGCGTTTGAACAGAGGTGTTGATTCTCTGGTAGGTGAAGGGTAGGAGAGCATCGTGTTACAGATGTGATAAATCGTATTAGTAAACTGAATAATATTTCAAATAATTGTTTCTTTAAAAAAAATTATTCTCAAGTACAATCTGTATTGTTGTATGCTTCTGAAAATGTGGGGCCTACATAGATTAGATTATTATATGAAAAAGTCCATACCCTTTGCATGTAAAACGATGTCTCAGGGACCTCCCTTAAAGTGCCAAATAAGTTCGTCTATGGAGAGACCGGGCGATGCCCGCTTTATATGAATAGTTCTGTCAGCTGCATTAATTATTGGCTAATAGCTTTGAAATTGGACATGTCAAGAATTCCACGTCAAGCGTATTCAATGCCTTTTAATATGGATGGAAGAGGGAAGCTATGCTGGGCAACTGTTCTTAAGAATACTTTATTTAGTTTATGCTTGGATAAATCAAGGCGTGGGCTGTGAAATTTCGTTTATTTCCTTGTTCAAACAAAGAATAATTGACAATTACTTGCACGACTGGTACAGTTCAGTTATGAATAAAGACACTTACTTAACATATCGTTTGTTTAAATCTTCTTTTGAACCAGAAAAATACTTTGATTTCATAGACTATAGATGTTTCAGAGACTGTTTAGTAAAATTACGCGTGGGTGTACTTCCAATTAATGGGTCATTGTTTAGACAAACATTTAGTGAAACACTTAACAATAATCTTATGTGCCAAGCATGTGGTGTAATAGGAGATGAACAACACTTTATATTTATATGCCCTCTATATTCAAACATCAGAAACAAATACTTACATGGAATATGCTGTCATTTTACTAATATTTTGAAAACTGGTTCGGTTACGAAGTTAAGGAAAATTTCTATATACCTATATTATGTAATCCGAAAAAGGCAAGATAACATCGAGCAGGATTAATTAATATTATTATGTCCATTGATATTGACGTCGTTGCTGATTGTGTTTTCTGACAACTACCAGTATCAGTATTATTATGTGGACCTACTTATCAATCTTAAAGAATTTGGTTCAAAAACGTAATCGGTATTTTCATATGCTTATGTTATATGACTTCGGCCTTTCTAAGGGCCGGTGGCCTATAGAAATTAAAACTATTGTCTCTGTTTCTCTCCCTCTCTCTCCCTCTCTCTTGTGCACACACACACATACACACAACACAGCACACACACACACCACTCACACACACACAGACACACACACACACACACATGCTCTGCCACGCGCACGCGCACCCACAACCTCACAACGCGCATCTGATATAGTAAAAAGCCAACTGTCCGTGTGTGTGTGTGTGTATGTGTGTGTCTGAAACATCAAACGGGCCTTATAACTCCGCCGTTTTTTTAACGAATCGCTTCAAATTTGCTGTGAGCCCTAACGGGGCGATGGCAACGGCAACCGGGGCGGCCGTGTCATTTGCGCGGTTTGGCAAATGCGCGAAACGCGTATCCGCCGGACTCTCGGTGCCAATATCTCCGGCATTTCTGGACCGATTGCCTTCAAATTTGGCAGGTAGATGACCGGGGACGGTGACTATTGGTGTGCAAACCGGAAGCGAATCGGTTCAGAAACGCACGCGCTTTATGCCGCTTCACCTTTTCACGAATAACTCCGCCGTTTATTAACCGAATCACCTCCAATTTGCTGTCAGGCTTGCTATGGCCTGGGCAAAGCCTGGCAGCAAATTGGAAGAGAATCGGGAGAGCGCGTCACTCTCAGAGCAGCGCCAACGGGAAACGGGGTCTTATAACTCCGCCGTTTCTTAACCGAATCGCTTCAAATTTGCTGTACTCAGCGTTACCAGTACTTGGCGTTACCGTTACTAGGCGTTACCAGTACGGTGCATTGTCAGTACTAGGCGTTGCGCTAGTTCATATAATTCATAAACATCAATATGAGGGTTATTCAAAAGTGTCCCTATGACATACATTGTAGGCCTACATGTCAAATGTATTAACCCACATTTTGTAAGCATGGACTACTCTGCTTATTAATAAGTTCAAATAAGTTCAAATAGTCATTACAATCAGGTAGAAGTGACAATATTATTGGAACATATTAATCATAATATTTTAATACATTTCAGGAGTTAATGACAAGTTTTCATTACTCATAGGATAATTAAAAAATTATGTTTAAAATCTTCCAAAATTTGGTTCAGCTTTTGAATAAAATTTAATAGGAAGCTTATTCCATAACCAGCTACCAGAATATGAAAGGCTCGATTTAAACAGTGTTATGGGGGGCAGTGGTAGATCAGTTATACGACTGTGCCTAAACTCGTTGACTGTGAACAAACCACTTTTTGAAGATGGACAGTTTCCGTGTAAAATCCTATGCATTAAGATTCTTTTATTGAACAGTAGTTTGTATTTGAGCGGAGGAATATTTGAAGATGCATAGTCAGAAATAATTAAAGTTGATTTATTTAACGTTACTCTAATGGCACGTTTATGAGCGCTGACTAATGGTTTCAGTGAGTTGTCCACTTGTCAAGTCCCAGAGGGTAGTATGAATAGTCTATGGCAAGACTGATGAATGATTAGAAAAACATTTTGAACGAACACAGATGGGTGAGTGGAGGGAGGGGGGGGGGGGGCATTCATAGATATAACTAGTGGGAGAAGGAGTATAGGAAGGGGTTGAGGGCGTGGGTGGTGGATAGATAAGTAAGCATTTGGCTTCATGTGAGTGGCAGACATGCACTCTGGGCCGGGGTATAATTTATTGATACATTTTCAGGGAATCCGGGCTTAAAAGCTACCTATCTCCGTCTAGAGTTTCAGTTTGAATTGGCAAGACTTGATGCTCTACGAGGCATAGGTAAGGGGGGATATGGAAGGGGGGCGGCCTGGCCGAACGTCCAACACATCAAACACACGCGGCGAAGCGGCACGTGTAACATTTGCACACACACGCACACACAGAGATAAGATAGAGAGAGAGAGTTGTGTGTGTGTGTATGTGTATGCGCTCGAGTGCTCGTGTGTGTGTGTAAGCTGTGCTCGTGTGTAGTGTGTGTTTGTGTAGTGATGTGCTGTGTGCGTAGTGCGGTGTGCCGAGTTTGCAGTGTGTGTGTGCGATGTAAGCGGGTGCGTATGCGAGTGTGCAGTGTGTGTGTGTGGGCCGTGTGCTGTGTGTGTGGTGGTGTGTGTTTGGGTGTGTGGCTTGTGGGATGTGATAGAGAGAAAAAAGTAAACAATACCTCAGGGGTGATTTCTTTATATATTTATGTTATTGCTGTGTGATTTTTAATCGGATGCAAAGAATGAGTAAAACTGAAAGCAGCAGTAATTGTGGATATGAATGGAGCCGCCGGAGAGAAGGAATAACAAATCATTGTAGGGAGCACTTTTGTTGGGAAGCACGTTTCTTGGTAGAGGGAAGACCAATCACACACAATCAGAACGTTTCTTGGGGCCGACACGCTGACACGCACACGCACACGCACACGGCACACACACACACACACACACACCATGCACACACAACGCACGCGCGGCGCGCAACGCCACACAAGCGTGCACACAAATGCATACATATTGTAGCCTTCTTTATTTAATAATCACAGCACATAGCACATAAACCTGATCATACAGAAGCATACTTTTGGTGCCACATACCGCTAGACCCACACTATAATTGTACAGCCGTAAAGCAACAAGACCCACATAGGCCTACCGCTAGACCCACAACATATCTCTTTGCATGCTAATGTCAGTCAAACCCACATGAATGCATGCGCATGGGCACACCACACATACATGTGCACCCACACACACAAGCCCAGCAACAATAATGTGTGGGTCTAGTGGTATGTGGAACCAAAAGTATGTTTCCGAGCATGTAATGTTCGTTGAAACAGTTTTGAAAAAACTATCTGAACACTATAAAAGCCATATAGTGAACCACACTTCTCAGATTCCCAACAACATTACACCGAGTAGGCCTACTAACAGTCAAAATGTATATATCATCGAAATAAAAATGGAACTTCCCAGGAATCGTGCTAGTAACTGCATGCTCATAGAAAAGCGCGGTTACACCTTGTACGGGTTTTCCGGTTGGGTGAACATGAGTGAGGTAATCGTTGAGAACAAAAGCTCCCAATAAACGTGCTCCCAAGACTCGTGAGCTACCCAATTGCCTAAACGTGCGATCACCCTTCTTTGATCCTTTTGTAATAACACGTTTAGGCGATTACCCCTTGACATGTCTAAGATAGCTTTGTGACAACGTCATCATTATTGTCCAATATCTACCAACACTACTTAATACGCTAAGCATTCTGAATCTCTCAAACGGGGACTTTGACTGTTTGAAGAAAAACAATAAACATTTATTTCTTTGCACGCAAGTCAATTCGTGATTTCATCATTTTGAGCAGCTTTTGTTCCCGAGCATCTACTTTTCTCTGTGATGACACAGTGAGCAGGTAAATGAGCGGGTTGAGAGCTGAGCTGAGAGGTGTCACGAAGACAACTATTGTATCATAAACCTTGCCGAATAAAGTGACACCGCCTGTGGACAGTAAGGTCAACAGACCCAACGAACACCAGCAAACAGCGTACATGACAGTCAGAAACCTGAACAAGTGGACTGACGAAAAGAGGGTCCTGTCTACAGGGTTTAAAATAATCCTGTACTTTGGCACGTGGACGTATAATGCTATCTGACAAACTAGAAGCAGTGAACAGACGATGCAATTTATGACCGCAATTGCTTTGAACCACCTGAATCGTTGATTAGAGTTGTGATGTTGAAACAAAGCCAGGCGACAAAGGCCAGACTGATCAGAGAGGCCCCAGTGGGACAACCCAGGGAGAAAAGGTACCAGGGATAAAACCAGTCCACCAATCCAAATGACTGCGCAAACGACATCAGTTGAATGCTTACTGAACCTCCATGACTTGTTGGGGAAACACAGAAGAGTGGTGTGGTTCACTGCAGTAAAGAAGACGACGAAAACTGAGACTTCACTGGACAATATGAACAGAAAGCCACTTAATTTACATGCAGTACTTTTAATCCATATTTCTTCGCGTTTTATATACTCTTTATGAAATATGTTAGCTATTATTGTTATCCCAATATGAATTCCCACACATACGTCAGCAACGTGTAAATGAGTGACAAGTTTGACAAAGTCATTGCCAATAACCTCTTTTACACTAAATATATATAACGCTAACATATGAATCAGTACACTCAAAAGAATAGCTGATACACAGACACAGGAAAAGTAAACCTTGCTTAGTTCAGATGGTAGTAAAGTTCCACATGAAGGGAATACAGCCTGGCTTATTGTGCATTCCCTTTCATTTGAACCTTCAGGAAATATTTCATCGCAGCATAATCTGTGGTTTGAGGAATAAATCTTTTTTAGCTTATAAGACATCAAAAATAAATCTATGGGAAACTTGTTTAATGGAATTCCTCTTAAATCCAGCTCAGTCACCTGAGGCATGTTTTTAAATCCTTGCACCCCAATGGTTTCTAAACAAGTAAAGGATACATTGAAATGCTTCAGTCTGGCTAAATACATTTCATGATTAAGAATATTAATCTTTGTATTTGAAAGATCTGCTCGTTTCAGGGGATAAAAAACAAACTTTCCGAGTTTATTAACAATGTTCCGCAAAGGGTTGTTTGAAAAGAAGACAGATTTTAAATTTGGCATATCAAAGAGCAGAGTCATATCGAGATGGTTCAGATTGTTGGAAGATAAGTCAAGAAACTGCAAGTTGTTGAGCTTAACATTGGAGGTATTATTAATAGAGCAATACACTAGTCGCAAGTAATTAAGATAAGTGTGTGTGTTTAATTGAATCATTGACATCCCTGAACCTGATGCATCCAGATAGCGAAGCTGTGGGAAGTGGTGGGCAGCAAGTGGTTGTCTGCACAGGAAAGAATGACCTCGACACAGACAGCTTTCAGGACAGATGGCGTCACATACAAGTTCATCATCGTGCAGAGGACACTGAGCCACTCCATCACACAGATGATCTTCATGCACACACACTGTGGAATCTATACACTGGTAGTACTGAGTGCATGTCACACTCTCACAGTGTTGTTCGTCTTCACCATAGACACAGTCAGAGACTCCATTGCATCGAGTGTAGTACAGGGAGACAGTACAGCCATTCAGTTATACATTGGTAATGACTATCAGGACAATGCTCACCATTCTTCATCACCTGTTGGGTAAAGTAGCCACTGCCATCTAAATTTACGTAAAACAATTTATTTAATGCAATTGTTTTCAAAGAAACATGAACACCCCTTTCTTCGACACAACCGACTTCATCAGAAGTGTCCACGCAATCTGAAAATTCATTACAATGCTGACTATGCAAACGGCACTGTGAGTTTGAACACACAAAACCACGACAAATAGAATGTTGACAAAAGTATTCATCAGTGTTATCTGGACAGTCTTGTACAAAATCACAAATAAATGTGTGATGGATTGTTGTGATCACATCATCACATTTAAACATAGTGTATGTACCTGCTGTGGTTATGTCATCAGGTACAGTATGTGATCTAGCCCTCTCACTGGTATTCACAAACCTATGGAGTTGTAAAAGCGACACTGATTTGCAATTTTTCTTCGTGTTAGAGAACAAAAATCCATGTGTTGCCTGTTTATTTGAACATAAAAGTACATACTGCCGAGTGCTTGTGAGCACAAATTTTGAAACATGTAAACGAGCTAACAATATTTGGGAATGAATCAACCCCAACACACGATGTGCAACTTCGCAAAGAGATGTAATCAATAAGTATGCATGTGTAGAAAGCACCATAGAATAAAGCTGCCCTATTTGTCTCTTCCTTGAAGGGACGTACTGTGTTTCTAAACGGAAGTGGTTCATGCTGTAGATAACTGTGTTATCTGCCCATGCTCGAAACTTACTGTACGTGAATGGCAGTGTATTCCAGCCTGAAGTATAACCAAAATAAACATTGAACTCTACATAGGTTTTAACAAAAATCAAAAAGTCGTTTTGCTCATGTCTTGATTTAATGGAAGCAAATTGCATTCCGAAAGCTTCACACTTATAGTTGATTAAACGTAAGCTACGTGTGTCTGACGTCATGATAAATTTTAAACATTTACCACGTGAAGCCACCAGCCCTTTGCAAGCAGGACTGCTGAATAAACAGTGTTCAGTCTCATCTCTTCCATCTGCACACTCGGGCTTCAGGTTACAGTCTAGATGATCCTTGAAACTGGAATAGTGAGTTACAGAACAGTTAAATAAGTCACTGTGTACCTTACGTGGCTGGGTTTTTTCAGAAATTGCAGATAAATAAAGTTGTAAATGTGTGTTATCAGGGTTTGAGGCATATAGCTGAATTTGAAGACTGAATGTTGGGAATACTTTCGCTGGCGTTAAATTAGTAGCGCAAAAGCTGACAAAAGATTCCTGGCCACCGATTGTTTTAGTGTATTTAAATCTCATTTTAAAGTCTCCTGAATAACAAACTCTGTCTGAATGTACTCGCTGAAAGCTGATCATAATCATATGTCCAGGATACCATTTCAAGTTGTGAACATATGTCCTAGATTTCACATTTGGAACTATGACATAGACAGACAAATTTGATGCTTTCATTAAGCCAAAGTTTCCCCCTATAACATCATCAAACAGAATTCTGTTTGAAGGGGTGTTGCGATGTGATACATGCACATGTTTTTCAGACAGATAGTGTACTTCGTCTGAACTATGGCAGCAGCATGACACTATACCTGTTTCAAGGTAATATTTCTGACCTGTGAACCTAACCTGTGTTTCCCAAAGGCGATCGTCGCACCAGTATGCCAGGCGTTGAAGACAAACACTCACATGCATATGTTGTAACGCTTCTATGTGTATATTGCAGAAAGTGGATGAATTGCCACACTCTCCATACACCAGCCCCGGACGGGTTGTGTGCGTTGCTAAGTAGTCATCACAGTTTGTAGCATTGACTTGCAATACCGAGTAGTCAGTTTCGTTTCGACCAATGAAGTAGTCAATTCCTGGACACATGGCCCTGACATTGGTTGTATTGATGGAGACGATGCTGGCTAATTTTTGACCTAGAGTGAAACCAACAGCCATCAGGGACATTATTTCGATGCAGATTTGGTTTGACAGGGCTGAACACTGGTGCAAATTACAGATGTTTCAGAAGACGTTGTAAGCCTAGTAAAGTTACAATGTTTACACATCGTTAATATTTTAAAGATAAGTTCGGGAAATGCAGGCTCTAATGCAATAATTCACCAATTTTCGGTGAAACATAGCCGCAAAAAAGCGAAATTTCAACATTGAATAATCTTTAAAAAAACGACTTGACCAAATGCGCTCATATTTTCAGCATTTACTTAAAACTAAATTTACAACAATTGCAGTGCTTACTCTGGTTCAGCCCTGACACTTCCAAATGTCTTAAAAATACACTTTTAAACAGGGGAAGCAATAAGCATCAAACAAATGACTAAGCCTGGAGCCTTGTAACACTCCACAATGAAGGCCAAAAAGCCAAGAGTATCTGCTATTGATGCAGCCATTGTAAGTAATTATGCTCAGCTTAGTTAGATTTTGTAAAGAAAATGAAAAGTCACTAATAAAAAAGACATGCTAGACTCTATGAAAGAGAAAGGATAAAGAATTATAAGTATCAAAAAGCAGCGTGAAAGTCAAAGCAATTCTGAAGGAATACCATAATTCGAGACCTGCCTATTTTTGTAAATGAGCCACCAAAATAATGCTTTAAGGCCAGACATGGGGGTTCAAATTGATCCAAAATCATTACTTGTTTTGATTGGTTATTTCGTTTTGATTTTATCATATATTACTTAAAAAGCATAAAAATGTGACAAATGATGTGATTGGATATGCCGTTTCCAAAAACGAGGTTTTGGAGCTATTTGTGTTTTCATTTGTATTTCAGACGTGCTTAGTGTTGCTACGGATTTCAAGATGTCATCCACTACTTCAAGACCTGCCTATTTTTGTAAATAATCCACAAAGAGAATGCTTTATCAAACGCGTTTTTTGTAGTTATTTGTTTTCATTTGTGTCCTAAACGTGCGTATTGGTTGGTATTGCACTCCTTAGATCTGAGACAAAATAAGTGAATGCCTTTGTATTATATCTTAGCACTCCACATAAGATGCACTTTATATGTAATCCTTCATGGTGTCTTCAGCAGAAAAGAAAACGCACAAAAAAGAAACTATATCTGACATCAACATTTTATCTTGGTCAAAACCAACCACGCTGACAGCATTCTTCTTTATTTTTGTCTCTCACCACCATTGATCACTACCGGCCACATGAAAAACGTGCTTTATCCTTTCTGGATTCCCTGTGTGGATACTGGGGAATCTTTCATACAAATAGTTCCCCTATCTTCTGGAAGTTATGTGCTTGAAGCTTCCTCTAATACATCACTCTCTTTGATTCTGCCTTTTCCCTTTGCTTACTGTCATCTAATATATGTCTGCTTTAATGGTCCATTTTCCTGCCTTTCTTCTAGACGTTCTTACAAAGATTTTCTCCAGCCAAAGTCGGATATGCTGGGCCTAACGAATTTTATTTAGGTGCATAACGGCAGCTTCACGCATCTGCGCTCATACGACAAAAACTGTCTGAGCGATCGAAGAAGAAGAAGAAGAAGAACCTTTGCTGGATGTTCAGTGCGTCACAGTCTTAAAACGATTTCATTTTCAAAATAGCATAGGTTAGGTAGGTTAGGTTAGGTAGGTATTAGGGACAGGCTTTCTCAGCCTAGGCCTTACGGCCTATTAAAAGCGAAATACTGATCAAAATCTATGCAAGAAAATAGTATTACCCAAAGAACATTCTGTTAAGCTTAAGATTTAATCTAAATTGTTAAATTGCTATCCAGATTCAGCAAGTTTTAAATGCTAGCACAACTCCTTTTTGGCGATTCGAGAATCGAAGCTCGTCTATGTTTTCGTGATTGTTCGGTTGTGTATCAGTGTAACATCTTGTCGCACTTCACTAGTTCACAGGAAATATTGTTGCACAGCTATATCATTATTTTTTAATGACCAGCTGCAGTATTTCACGGGAAATAGTGTCGGTGCAATATCATTTTGGGCATTTGTCATGAAATCCTGTTGCACTTCTGCACAGCGATATTGTTTCACAAACCAGCTGCAGTATTTCACAGGAAATACTATTGCCGCGAAACCATTATATGGGCAGCATGATTATAACGTGAGAGAGCACAGAGAGAGAGAGAGAGGAGAGAGAGAGAGAGAGAGAGAGAGAGAGAGAGAGAGAGAGAGAGAGAGAGAGAGAGAGAGAGAGAGAGAGAGAGAGAGAGAGAGAGAGTGATTGAGAGAGAGAGAGAGAGGGCTGTTAGTATGTTTAATATTTATATTATTTGGGTTTCTGATTGACTGATTTTTATCCTTGCAAATATTTTAAAACTTTATATGCTTTCTTTTTCTTCAAATAAATAATTATGTTCTTGTTTGCTTAAGAGGGGTGTCCAAAACTTGTTCCCTGTAGTCATTTATTGTCCACACTGGTTAAGAGAAGTAACCGTGTGTGCTTGCAGACTTTGCTGTCTGTCTGTATGCATGTTTGTGAGTACGTAATTGACAGTATGAATTTGTCATGCCCATCGGCCCAAGTACAATGCTTCAATTTATCATCACAGCTTATATTATCACCAATCCAAAAGTCAAATCAATTTTGGTTCTTTTAAAAATCCCTCTTTTTACTTACAAAAAGGAAACCAACTGCTATTTGTTTATTTTATGCAACAAAAAAATGTCTGGTTTCTTAAACCATCATATGATCATATTACTAACAGCCTGCCTGCTCGCACGAAATCTTCCCAACTGCCTACTATCTATCCTCCGTCCACTCTGCCTAACATCTTCTCTTATTTATTTACAAGAACATTGAAACAATCAGAAATGAACTTGATAAACACCCAACAGGTGCTCATCTACTAGGCAAACCTTTCACTGGCAATCAACTCTCTCACTTCTCTCCTGTCACCAGAAGAAGATGTGCTGAAGATCGTGAAAAAGTCTGCACCCAAAACATGTGACCTTGACCCCATTCCCACTTCTCTGCTGTATGAATGTTTGGATGTTGTGTTACCTGTACTAACCAAAATAATCAATGATTCTCTGTCTTCTGGTCTCTTTCCTGATGTCTACAGAACTGCCATTGTCAAACCTCTACTCAAAAAGCCCTCACTAGACCACAATGATTTAAAAAGTTTCAGACCTGTCTCAAATGTATCTTGTGTGTCAAAGATCATGGAAAAGATTGTTCTCTCGCAGCTTTCTGACCATCTAAATTCAAATGATGTATTCAATCCCTTTCAGTCAGCTTACAGACCAGGTCACAGTACTGAAACTGCTTTATGGAACGTTGTTAATAATTTTATTTCCTTTGATGAAGGAAAACTCTCAGTTCGGACTCTTTTTGACCTTTCAGCAGCTTTTGATGCCATTGACCACAACACTCGTCTTTCTCGTTTGGAATCTGTCTTCGGCATCAGTGGTACAACTTTGTAACCGTACCCAAGATTGCTTCCATTCAGGACAGCAACTCTGCCCCAGCCTCTGTTTCCTGTGGTGTGCCACAGGGATCAATCCTGGGGCCTGTTCTATTTGTTCTCTACACGTCTCCTCTTTCAGATGTCATGTACCAGCATTCAACTCTCTACCACTCATTCGCTGATGATACCCAACTGCAAAAGTCTAAGCCTAGTGAGATTGATTATCTAGTTTTATCCATCCAGGATACTGTTTCAGATGTCAAGTTGTGGATGATCTCCACTAAATTGAAACTCAATGATGATAGGAGTGAAGCAATTGATCGTTTCAATTCAGAGAATGTTCACCTCTGTTCAGTTTCTTGACTCTCTTGTCATTGCTACTGTTCCTTTCTGTCAGTCAGCTAAAAACCTTGGTGTAACCCTCGACTGTCAGCTAACTATGGTCATTCATGTCATGACTCTGATTCGTAATGTGAACTTTGAACTCCGT
>CM065702.1:27212080-27238078 GCA_017654935.2 Phymorhynchus buccinoides
GAGGATAGAGGGAGAGAGAGAGAATGTTTGACTGATATGAAACATCAAGATTTAAATCGGTAAGGAAAGTCTTTTTATTCAGCTCAAAATCTTTTATTAGTGGTTGACGCAAGCAGGAAAAGTTTTTCGATTAAACTTACATGGATCAGAGAAAAGATAAGGATGGGATCGGTTCGATGTGCTCCTGTCTCTTACGTGTCCCCATCTCTAATAGGGTAAGACGGGGGCAAAAATCCCATGGGCGGGTTAAGAAGCCCATGCCAATAATCTCAATGAAATTAAGCAAATTTCAGTCACATTTGCCCATGAAGTTAGCTCTCATATGGGCAAAATGTGACTGAAATTTGCCTTCATTTCATAAAGATAAAGTGGCATGGTCTTCTTACCCGCCCATGGGCTATTTTACCCCGTCTTCCCCTAGGCGCGTGTCACTGTCTGTGTTTGTCCCCTGTCTCATACTATATGTGTCAACCACCTCTCATTGTGACCCCCATTGTCTGTTTGTGTCCCTGTCTCTTTGTGTCCCCATCTCTGTGGGTGTCACCATCTCTATGGTGTGTCACAATCTCTGTGTCCCCCTCAGATTAGAGTAAAGTTTGTGGTTAAGGTTAAGGTATCTGAACGCGTTAACAGTATTCACAAAATATCAATATTTCCCCCATGAACAACACAGTGAGTTGTTAGTCATATTATGAGTGGCCTAGCACTGTGTTGCCATGGGGAAATAAGAGATATTTTATGTGAATACGTGTACAGGAGACCTTTTCGTGTTTGCGTTAGGGATAGGGATAGAATAAACTAAGAAACGGAGAGAAAATAATTGAGACTAAATTGGGGACATATAGAGACTAAATTGGGGACATATAGAGACGAAATTGGGGGGACACGTGAGACGAAATTGGGGTCACCTATAGACGAAAATATATACATATCAAATTGTTTTTGATAACACAATCATTGTATCAAAGTATTATACTCACAATGCACAACGTAGCCTCTCTCTCTCTAACCCCCCCCCCCCCCCCACACACACACACACACACACACACACACACACCCCACACACCCCTCCTCTCTCTCTCTCTCTCTCTCTCTCTATTCCCTTCAGTCTCTCTCTCTCTCTTCTCTCTCTCTCTCTCTCCAAGGTCAAGGTCGAGGCGATCAAAATGTCGACGTGTTTTTTCTCCCTGTGCTCAAAAACGTACGTCTAAGTGAAATTATGCAGGTAGTTTTGCTTTTTCAAAGACAGTCACCATGCCAGTTTGTTATCAATCACATGGGCAAGTCACAGGCAAGTTCTACTTTACCCAAATCGCCATATCAAAGCGGAAAACCGTCGCTGAAATCCCCAATGGAGTGTTGTTGTTGTGGCAAGGGGGTGGTACAATGGGAAGAAACTTCATCTGTGATGTGAATATACGCGCTCGTGGTCGGCTCGGAATACTGACAGCCATTGCCGTTGTCTTCATGTCCTGCTACCTGTTGTCCTGTGGAGACGTGAACCTTAACCCGGATCCTCTTTCATCAAGACAAAAATCCAGAGAAAACCTCTACCATGGCAAGTTCTAAGGACTCTGGCACAAATGCACAATCACTAGGAACGTCAAAAGTGAGTGAGATGACCCTGGATAATATGAATCAGTTCATTACTGACAGCGTCACAAAGGCCGTGATACAGGTGACCAAGGAACTGCATCACCAGCAAAGCCAACACAATGAAGCATTGATGGTCAGGCAGGACGAACACACAGAGAAGCTAAATAACACAATGCAAGGCATGAGGACAGAACTTTCAACGCAGCTGTCGAGAGTGGAGAAGAACCAAGGTCAGGTGAAGGAAGAAGTGCTGACACTTCAGTCTCAGTGTATCGACATACAGCAAGAGAATGACGATCTCCGTGATGAACTCCGGTTACTGCAAGCAAAGTGTGACACCCTGGAGAACCACAGGGTAGCCTTTGTCAGGAAAAGGAAAGAATATAAAACATTCATCAAGAAAAAAAGATCCAGTTTTAAACGGGATAAAGCGAAACAGCTAGCCTCTTATGGTAAGGACAGTAAATCGTTCTGGAAAGATGTTAGAAAATTGTCTGGGAGAAAGAAAATAAATGTATGTCCTAACCAAGGAACAATGATTTAACCATTTCCAAAATCTTTTTAATGGCGATAAAAAAAAAAAAAAGAAAGGACACAACAGTAAGGACCAAATTCACATTTATTAATTAACTTAAGTGTAAATTGCGATGCCCTAAATAGACCAATTGATGAAAATGAGGTTATGGAAGCTATTCATAAACTGAAAAAAGGGAAATCACCTGGCACTGATGGAATTATGCCTGAAATGGTAAAATTATTTGGCCACATGTCAGTTCTTTTCCTGACCAATGTTTTTAATACTATTTTTGACACAGGAATCTACCCAGATGAATGGACGAAAGCTATTATTGTTCCTATTTTCAAAAAGGGGGATCGGACTCTAACTGAAAACTACAGAGGAATTTCCTTACTGAGTTTAATTAGTAAATGTTATACATCAATTTTGAATAAGAGACTAATTAAATCGGTAGAGTCTCACAACATACTAACAGAAACACAGGCAGGGTTCAGAAAAGGGTACTCAACTTTTGACCATATCTTTACGTTAAATGCTATTATTGAGAGAAAAAAATGTCCAAAAGGGGTGAGAAGCTTTATGCATGTTTTGTGGATCTAAGGAAGGCGTTCGACTCTGTTCAGCGTGAACCTTTATTTAACATATTATCAAACAGTGGCATGAATGGTAAGTTTAAAAATGCTGTCGTGGCTATATATAGTTCTTTGTTATCATGTGTGAGAGTAGAGGAGAAACTCACTGATCTCTTTGATTGCCCAGTTGGTGTAAGACAGGGCTGCATACTCAGTCCAGTTCTCTTTTCTATTTTTATTAATGAAATATCAGCTTCTGTGAATGAAAATGGTACATGTGGTATTCAGTTGTTGCCTGGCTTGGTTGAATTGTTTCTCCTCCTTTTTGCTGATGACATCGTTCTTCTGTCATGCACTGCCAGAGGCCTACAAAATCAGATAAATATTCTTCATAACGCTTGTAAAAATATTTTTCTGAACATTAACGAAGACAAGACAAAAGTAATGGTTTTTCGTAAAGGCGGTTCCTTAGGAAAAAACGAAAGATGGACTTTGGATAAAAAGGAATTGGAAGTAGTCAACCAGTATAATTATCTTGGTTTTGTCTTCACAACTAGAGAGAACGTTATTATGCGGGTCCCAGGACAGAATGACGTCATCAAAAATCTAAGTACTTGGATTCGCCCAAAAAGCACCCGATTTTATGAAGATTTAGTAAGTTAAAAAATGTTGATATTTTAATGATTCTATCGGTTTGTTGAAAAGAACTTGTGTAGATTTGATTACCTTGCATATTTCAAACAAATATGAAGTAAAATCACCCATTTTTCTGTGTTTTTTATCAGCATTGTGCCCAAAAACGATCCTTTATAAAATCACCCATTTTTTATTGTACACACGAAGCCAAAACGAATCCAAAAAAAAAAACCCCAACTATTTTTAGAACCAAAAACATGTTGAGACACGCTCAATCCACCGATGACGTCATCAAAAAAACAAAACCCAACTATTTTTAGAACCAAAAACATGTTGAGACACGCTCAATCCACCGATGACGTCATCAAAAATCTAAGTACTTGGATTCGCCCAAAAAGCACCCGATTTTATGAAGATTTAGTAAGTTAAAAAATGTTGATATTTTAATGATTCTATCGGTTTGTTGAAAGAACTTGTGTAGATTTGAAAACAAAATACTAAAAACGTTAAATTAAGTAAGTTTTAAAAAAAGACGATCCTGCTCCACGCATAAAAACATCCATTTAAAATGTATTAAAAGTTAAGTGAATTCGTTAGTATAGTGAGGTTTTAGTACTCGTTAAATGATGATTATTTGATGAATCCTGTACATTATAGTAGGTTTTGTATTCGTTATTAAATAATTATTTTGAATTATGTATTTATTTGTCCTTAAAAAATGGAAGACAAAACCCCCCACAAAAAACGCTTGAATAGACAATTACGTGATTTATTTGAAGAAGATGAAATTGATTTTGGAGATGATAGTGAATTAGACCAAAGTTTTAAGGAAACTAATATGAGAATTATTGATACATTTGATGTAATTAAAAGTGTTAAATTTGCTATTACACAAATAAAAAAAAGAATATTGATTACTCCACCAGTTAAAGTTTTATTAGCAGTAAGAATAGAGTTTACTTCTGAAGGTGGTGATGAACCCATGTTAATTTGGGTCTCTACAAAACAACAAACTGTACTAACACACGATGATTTTACAAGTGAATGGGAAGATAATATGTTTGACCTGTTCGTTAAAGCCTCTGAAGAAGCAAAACAACGAGGATCCGGATGGGGCGAAGGTGAAGTGATTGAAATAGAATTAGTAGAAAGTAAATATGAACCAATCATCGGAAACTCCTTTATACCACTACCTCCTGACTTAGCAACCAAACGAGCCATAATTAATATAAAAAACACAGATGACAAATGTTTTATGTGGTGTATTCTAGCAAAGCTGCACACTGTTAACATCCACCCAGAAAGAATAACAAATTATAAACCATATGTTAATGAATTGAATTTTTTTAATATGGAATTCCCCATAACGTACAACCAAATTAACCAATTCGAAGAACAAAACAAACCACTAACCGTTAATGTTTATACTTGGGAAAAAAATAAAAATAAACCCATTCGCACCTCCAAAAATGCACCAAGAATAATGGATCCACACCAAAACCACATCGATCTTCTTTTAATAACAAATGATGAAGATAAACACCATTATACTTTAATCCGTACAATGAGTAGATTATTAACCCACACGAGTGATAACAAAGGAAAACAAGATTTATGTAGAAGATGTTTACTTAGAATACCAAGTGCATCTGCTGCGAATAAACACCAAACAAATTGTGAAAGCCCCGTTAGCAGTATAATTGAAAGAATTACTCCAAAAGAAGGAAGTAAAGTATTCTTTACAAATTATAAAAAGTTGTTAACCGCACCCTATGTTGTTTATGCAGACTTCGAGTCTTTACTTGTACCCTACGAAGGACCAACCCTAGAAACACTCCCTAAAACTGTTTTATTAAACAACCACCAAATCTGCTCTTATGCATATATTATTGTTAGATCTGACGGTAAACACTCCACACCTAAAATGTACAGAGGACCCAACGCCGAATCTTACTTCCTAAAGGAAATGATGGACCTGCGAAATCACTGCTCCAACAATCTTAATTTAAACGAATTAACTATGCAACCCCAAGATCAACTTAATTACGATGCCGCTACTAAGTGTTGGATTTGTAAAGATGATTTTGACGAGTTTGAAGACCCAAGTAAACCCAAAAACCACAAAGTAAGAGACCATGATCACATAACAGGTAAATTTAGAGGTGCTGCACATAACAAATGCAACCTCCTGTTAAAGATCGATCCAAAGAATTGGAAACTACCCATATTCTTCCACAATCTACGTGGATACGATTCCCACTTAATTCTTAGAGCCCACTTTGAAAAGTTAGGATTTAAGTCGAGTTCGTGCATCACCCAATCCTCTGAAAAGTACATGACATTTACACTCGGTCAACTATCGTTTTTTGATTCGCTACAACACTTAGGAATGTCGCTCGACGGATTAACTAAAGCGTTAACCACATTCCCATTTACAAGTAAATACTTTGAACCCGAACTAATAAAAAAAGGAATCTATCCCTACGAGTACATGGATTCTTGGGATCGATTTGATGAACTTTGGCTCCCTGCTAAAGGTGCATTCTTTTCTAAATTAACTGGATCGGATATAAGCGACAAACAATATGAAGACGCACAAGCAGCGTGGACCGAGTTAAAATGTAAAAACATGGGTGATTACCACGACGCATACTTAAGAGCCGACGTTTGTTTACTTACTGATGTTTTTGAGAACTACAGAAAAACCTGCATGCGTCACTATGAATTAGACCCTGTGAATTATATAACCGCTCCAGGAATGAGTTGGGATGCATTCCTTAGATCCACCAACATTAAAATAGATTTACTCTCCAACGATGCAATAACACAAATGTTAGAACGTGGACTGCGTGGCGGAATTAGTTTGGCATGCCACCCTTACTGTAAAGCCAACAACAAATACCTCAACGACTACGATCCCACAAAACCATCCAACTACATTATGTACTTAGATGCTAACAATCTTTATGGACACTCTATGTGCCAAACGCTCCCACTAAACAACTTTAAAATTGAAGTTATGAATCTATCCAACATTAACGGTTTTATAGAGTGGTTATTTAAACAAACCCCCAACCAACCAAGGGGTTATATTTTAGAAGTTGACTTAGTTTACCCCACGGAGCTGCATGACCAGCATAACGACTTCCCATTAGCCGCATAGAATTTTATAGGTTCTTTTAACAAGTTCCTACCAGGTTATTTTTAAGTGTTTGTCAAGTTAAAAGTTCTTTTAACAAGTTCCTACCAGGTTATTTTTAAGTGTTTGTCAAGTTATAACAAAATCTTAAACAAGAACTTAGTAGGTTCTTAATGGGAACATGGATAGGTTCTTAATAAGAAGTTGGTCAAGTGGTTGGGTGGTTCTTAATAGAGGGTGGCCAAGTGCAAAGAAGTAAACATCTTCTACATAAATCTTGTTTTCCTTTGTTATCACTCGTGTGGGTTAATAATCTACTCATTGTACGGATTAAAGTATAATGGTGTTTATCTTCATCATTTGTTATTAAAAGAAGATCGATGTGGTTTTGGTGTGGATCCATTATTCTTGGTGCATTTTTGGAGGTGCGAATGGGTTTATTTTTATTTTTTTCCCAAGTATAAACATTAACGGTTAGTGGTTTGTTTTGTTCTTCGAATTGGTTAATTTGGTTGTACGTTATGGGGAATTCCATATTAAAAAAATTCAATTCATTAACATATGGTTTATAATTTGTTATTCTTTCTGGGTGGATGTTAACAGTGTGCAGCTTTGCTAGAATACACCACATAAAACATTTGTCATCTGTGTTTTTTATATTAATTATGGCTCGTTTGGTTGCTAAGTCAGGAGGTAGTGGTATAAAGGAGTTTCCGATGATTGGTTCATATTTACTTTCTACTAATTCTATTTCAATCACTTCACCTTCGCCCCATCCGGATCCTCGTTGTTTTGCTTCTTCAGAGGCTTTAACGAACAGGTCAAACATATTATCTTCCCATTCACTTGTAAAATCATCGTGTGTTAGTACAGTTTGTTGTTTTGTAGAGACCCAAATTAACATGGGTTCATCACCACCTTCAGAAGTAAACTCTATTCTTACTGCTAATAAAACTTTAACTGGTGGAGTAATCAATATTCTTTTTTTTATTTGTGTAATAGCAAATTTAACACTTTTAATTACATCAAATGTATCAATAATTCTCATATTAGTTTCCTTAAAACTTTGGTCTAATTCACTATCATCTCCAAAATCAATTTCATCTTCTTCAAATAAATCACGTAATTGTCTATTCAAGCGTTTTTTGTGGGGGGTTTTGTCTTCCATTTTTTAAGGACAAATAAATACATAATTCAAAATAATTATTTAATAACGAATACAAAACCTACTATAATGTACAGGATTCATCAAATAATCATCATTTAACGAGTACTAAAACCTCACTATACTAACGAATTCACTTAACTTTTAATACATTTTAAATGGATGTTTTTATGCGTGGAGCAGGATCGTCTTTTTTTAAAACTTACTTAATTTAACGTTTTTAGTATTTTGTTTTCAAATCTACACAAGTTCTTTCAACAAACCGATAGAATCATTAAAATATCAACATTTTTTAACTTACTAAATCTTCATAAAATCGGGTGCTTTTTGGGCGAATCCAAGTACTTAGATTTTTGATGACGTCATCGGTGGATTGAGCGTGTCTCAACATGTTTTTGGTTCTAAAAATAGTTGGGTTTTGTTTTTTGATGACGTCATCGGTGGATTGAGCGTGCCCCAACATGTTTTTGGTTCTAAAAATAGTTGGGGGTTTTTTGGATTCGTTTTGGCTTCGTGTGTACAATAAAAAATGGGTGATTTTATAAAGGATCGTTTTTGGGCACAATGCTGATAAAAATCACAGAAAAATGGGTGATTTTACTTCATATTTGTTTGAAATATGCAAGGTAATCAAATCTACACAAGTTCTTTTCAACAAACCGATAGAATCATTAAAATATCAACATTTTTTAACTTACTAAATCTTCATAAAATCGGGTGCTTTTTGGGCGAATCCAAGTACTTAGATTTTTGATGACGTCATTCTGTCCTGGGACCCGCATAATAACGTTCTCTACTAGAATGAGTTTGAACAGAGGTGTTGATTCTCTGGTAGTGAAGGGTAGGAGAGCATGTGTACAGTGTGCTAAATGTATTAGTAAACTGAATGATATTTCAAATAATTGTTTCTTTAAAAAAAATTATTCTCAAGTACAATCTGTATTGTTGTATGCTTCTGAAATGTGGGGCCTACATAGATTAAATTATATTGAAAAAGTCCATACCTTTGCATGTAAACGATTGCTCAGGGCTCCCCTTAAAGTACCAAATAAGTTTGTCTATGGAGAGACCGGGCGATACCCGCTTTATATAAATAGTTCTGTCAGATGCATTAATTACTGGTTAAAAGTTTTGAAAATGGACATGTCAAGAATTCCACGTCAAGCGTATTCAATGCTTTTTAATATGGATGGAAGAGGAAAGCTATGCTGGGCAACTGTTGTTAAGAATACTTTATTTTTAGGCTTTGGTTATGCTTGGATAAATCAAGGCGTGGGCTGTGAAATTTCTTTTATTTCCTTGTTCAAACAAAGAATGATTGACAATTACTTGCAAGACTAGTACAGTTCGGTTATGAATAGGGACACTTACTTAACATATCGTTTGTTTAAATCTTCATTTGAACCAGAAAAATACTTTGATTTCCTAGACAATAGATGTTTCAGAGACTGTTTAGTAAAATTACGCGTTGGTGTACTTCCAATTAATGGGTCATTGTTTAGACGAACATTTAGTGAAACACTTAACAATAATCTTATGTGTCAAGCATGTGGTGTAATAGGAGATGAACAACACTTTATATTTATATGCCCTCTATATTCAAACATCAGAAACAAATACTTACATGGAATATGCTGTCATTATACTAATATTTTGAAAACTGGTTCGGTTACGACGTTAAGGAAAATTTCTATATACCTATTTTATGCCATCCGAAAAAGGCAAGATAACATCGAGCACAGTTAATTAATATTATTATGTCCATTGATATTCACATATGATTGTGTTTTCTGACAACTACCAGTATCAGTATTATTATGTTGCCTTACTTATCAATCTTAAAGAATTTGGTTTAAAAAACGTGACCGATATTTTGATAAACTTATGTTATATGACTTTGGCCTTTCTAAGGGCCGGTGGCCTATAGAAATTAAAACTATTGTTCATTGTTCGTTCATTGTTCTCTCTCTCTCTCTCTCGCACACACACACATACACACAACACAGCACAAAACACACACAGCACACACACACACACACACACACACACACACACACACACACACACACACACACACATGCAGTGCACGCGCACGCGCACGCACACACGCACACGCGCATCATTCATATAATTCAAAAACATCAATATGAGGGTTATTCAAAAGTGTCCCAATGACATACATCGTAGGCCTACATGTCAAATGTATTAACCCACATTTTGTAAGCATGGACTACTCTGCTTATTAATAAGCTAAAATAAGTTCAAATATTCATTAAAATTAGGTAGAAGTGACAATATTATTGGAACATGTTAATCATAATACGGCAATACATTTCAGGGGTTAATGACAAGTTTTCATTGCTCATAAGATTAAAAAATGATGTTTTAAATCTTCCAATATTTGGTTCAGCTTTTAAATAAATAGGAAGCTTATTCCATAACCAGCTACCAGAATATGAAAGGCTCGATTTAAACAGTGTTATGGAAGGCAGTGGTAGATCAATTCTATGACTGTGCCTAAACTATTGACTGTGAACCATACCACTTATTGAAGATGGACAGTTTCCGCGTAAAATCCTATGCATTAAG
This sequence comes from Phymorhynchus buccinoides, assembly GCA_017654935.2. Lineage (NCBI taxonomy): Eukaryota > Metazoa > Mollusca > Gastropoda > Neogastropoda > Raphitomidae > Phymorhynchus > Phymorhynchus buccinoides. The sequence goes on from CM065702.1 coordinate 27,222,295, forward strand.
ATTCCTTTATTGAACAGTAGTTTGTATTTGAGCGGAAGAATATTTGAAGATGCATAGTCAGCAAAATGGTTAAAGTTGATTTATTTAATGTTACTCTAATGGCACGTCTTATGAGCACTGACTAATGGTTTCAGTGAGTTGTCACTTGTCAAGTCCCAGAGAGTAGATGAATAGTCTATGGCAGACTGAATGAATGAATAGAAAAACATTTTCCGAGCATGAAAGTTTAGAAAGTGTTTTATTAAATTAAGCTGACCAATTTAAATTATGATCAATAGTTACTGCTAATAGTTGGGGGGGGGCATTCATAGATATAACTAGTGGGAGAAGGAGTAGAGGAAGGGTGGAGGTGTGGGTGGTGGATAGATAAGTAAGCATTTGGCCCATGTCAGTGGCGACATGTACTCTGTGGTATAATTATTGATACATTTTCAGGGAATCCGGGCTTAAAAGCTACCTATCTCCGTCTAGTGTCAGTTTGAATTGGCAGACTGCTCTACGAGGCATAGGGAAGGGGGGGCGGGCTGGCTGCACGTACACACACACGCGCGAGCGCGCAAACACAGCACGCACACAGAGATAAGAGAGAGAGAGAGAGTGTGTGTGTGTGTGTATGTGTGTGTGCGAGTGTGTGTGTGTGTGTGTGTGTGTGTGTGTGTGTGTGTTGTGTGCGTGTGCGTGTGCGAGTTGTGTGTGTGCGTGTGCGTGTGCGAGTGTGTGTGTGTGCGTGTGCGAGTGTGTGTGTGTGTGTGTGTGTGTGTGTGTGTGTGTGTGTGTGTGTGTGTGATAGAGAGAAAAAACAATAGTACAGGGGTGATTTCTTTATATATAATGTTTATTGCTGTTGATCGGATGAAAGAATGAGTAAAACTGAAAGCAGCAATTGTGGAATGAATGGAGCCGGAGAGAAGGAATACAAATCATTGTTGGGAGCACTTTTGTTGGGAGCACGTTTCTTGGTAGAGGGAAGCCATCACACACAATCAGAACGTTTCTTGGGGGACACGCACACGCACACGCACGCACACACACACACACACACACACACACACACACGCGCGCGCGCGCGCGCGCGCGCGCGCGCACGCACACAAGCGTGCACACAAATGCATACATATTGTAGCCTTCTTTATTTAATAATCACAGCACATAGCACATAAACCTGATCATACAGAAGCATACTTTTGGTGCCACATACCGCTAGACCCACACTATAATTGTACAGCCGTAAAGCAACAAGACCCACATAGGCCTACCGCTAGACCCACAACATATAATAATAATAATAATAATAATAATTTAATTCATTTTAAAAAGTGACGCCTGTCCCTCGCGAGGCTCCAGGCGCCATTACAAAGATAAAAACCAACAGGTTTAAGAAAGAAGAGAAAGGAGACATACAAGATTAAAACATAAAAAAGAACTTTGACATCGTAAGAACAAGATATCATTAGAAAACATTAAAATTAATACATGCGGGGAACATATACCCCCAGCCCCTCCACTCTCTCACCACCCCCTTCCCCTCCCCCCTCCCTCACCCCGCGCTGTCTCCCCCCCTAAAAAACAACAACAGCAAAACACACCCTCCACTCTCTCTCGCGCCTTCTCACTCACACACACACACACGCACGCACTCACCTACACACACGCAATCACACACACACCGTTTGGAATAAGACATATCAGCAGGTTGACGGTTGATACACGTCAGATTAATCATGGTTAAAATAGGTATGGAATAAGAAGGTCTTCATGCCTGATTTAAAAGCGTTAAACGTTTGTGCATTACGAAGGGCTAAAGGTAACGAATTAAAAACAGTAGGGCCAGCAAAAGAAAAAGAACGCTTGCCATATGTCTCCAGGCGAACTCGCGGGATGGCCAAATGACCAGCGTCTGAGGAACGGAGAGATCTCGATGGTGTGTATGGCACAACTAAGTCTGAAAGATAGGAGGGAGCAAGATCGTGGAGGCATCGAAAACAGAGGGTGGCAATTTTGTATTCGATACGGGCTCGAACGGGAAGCCAGTGCAGCTCCCTCAAGAGAGGCTTTGCATGGTCGAATTTGCGTTTTCTGAGGACTATGCGTGCAGCATGATTCTGAGCTCTCTGCAGTTTGTCGAGAAGCGTGTTTGGGAGACCAAAAAACAAAGAATTGCAATAGTCCAGTCTGGACAAAACAAATGCTGACATGGGCTTTTTGGCCGCATCAATGGTAAGAAAAGGACGGATATGACCGATTCTGCGGAGCTCAAGATAGATGGTCCTGCACAGTAGCTTTATATGGTTCTCCATTGAGAGTACACGATCCAGATGTACCCCAAGATTCCTAACGGACTCGGCAAAACAGATGTCTTCACCAGACACAACAAGAGAACTGCTGTTGGAGACTGCTTTGAGCTGCCTGGACGTTCCAACTGGGATGACCTCGGTCTTCCCATCATTCATTTTCAGCTTGTTCACAGTCATCCATTGTTTGACAGATTCTATTGTCTGCTGAAGAGTGACAACAAGCTGGGGAAACTGACAGGGTTGTGCCGACTGATATCTCTTTGCATGCTAATGTCAGTCAAACCCACATGAATGCATGCGCATGGGCACACACACACATACATGTGCACCCACACACACAAGCCCAGCAACAATAATGTGTGGGTCTAGTGGTATGTGGAACCAAAAGTATGCTTCCGAGCATGTAATGTTCGTTGAAACAGTTTTGAAAAAACTATCTGAACACTATAAAAGCCATATAGTGAACCCACTTCTCAGATTATCAACAACATTACACCGAGTAGGCCTACTAACAGTCAAAATGTATATATCATCGAAATAAAAATGGAACTTCCCAGGAATCGTGCTAGTCATGCTCCCAGAAAACGTTACACCTTGTACGGGTTTTCCGGTTGGGTGAACATTGAGTGAGGTAATCGTTGAGAACAAAAGCTCCCAATAAACGTGCTCCCAAGACTCGTGAGCTACCCAATTGCCTAAACGTGCGATCACCCTTCTTTGATCCTTTTGTAATAGCACGTTTAGGCGATTATACCTTGACATGTCTAAGATAGCTTTGTGACAACGTCATCATTATTGTCCAATATCTTCCAACACTACTTAATACGCTAAGCATTCTGAATCTCTCAAACGGGGACTTTGACTTTTTGAAGATTTTCTTTATAATTTCTTTGCACGCAAGTCAATTCGTGATTTCATCATTTTGAGCAGCTTTTGTTCCCGAGCATCTACTTTTCTCTGTGATGACACAGTGAGCAGATAAATGAGCGGGTTGAGAGCTGAGCTGAGAGGTGTCACGAAGACAACTATTGTATCATAAACCTTGCCGAATAAAGTGACACCGCCTGTGGACAGTAAGGTCAACAGACCCAACGAACACCAGCAAACAGCGTACATGACAGTCAGAAACCTGAACAAGTGGACTGACGAAAAGAGGGGCCTGTCTACAGGGTTTAAAATAATCCTGTACTTTGGCACGTGGACGTATAATGCTATCTGACAAACTAGAAGCAGTGAACAGACGATGCAATTTATGACTACAATTGCTTTGAACCACCTGAATCGTTGATTAGAGTTGTGATGTTGAAACAAAGCCAGGCGACAAAGGCCAGACTGATCAGAGAGGCCCCAGTGGGACAACCCAGGGAGAAAAGGTACCAGGGATAAAACCAGTCCACCAATCCAAATGACTGCGCAAACGACATCAGTTGAATGCTTACTGAACCTCCATGACTTGTTGGGGAAACACAGAAGAGTGGTGTGGTTCACTGCAGTAAAGAAGACGACGAAAACTGAGACTTCACTGGACAATATGAACAGAAAGCCACTTAATTTACATGCAGTACTTTTAATCCATATTTCTTCGCGTTTTATATACTCTTTATGAAATATCATGTTAGCTATTATTGTTATCCCAATATGAATTCCCACACATACGTCAGCAACGTGTAAATGAGTGACAAGTTTTACAAAGTCATTGCCAATAACCTCTTTTACACTAAATATATATAACGCTAACATATGAATCAGTACACTCAAAAGAATAGCTGATACACAGACACAGGAAAAGTAAACCTTGCTTAGTTCGGATGGTAGTAAAGTTCCACATGAAGGGAATATAGCCTGGCTTATTGTGCATTCCCTTTCATTTGAACCTTCAGGAAATATTTCATCGCAGCATAATCTGTGGTTTGAGGAATAAATCTGTTTTAACTTATAAGACATCAAAAATAAATCTATGGGAAACTTGTTTAATGGAATTCCTCTTAAATCCAGCTCAGTCACCTGAGGCATGTTTTTAAATCCTTGCACCCCAATGGTTTCTAAACAAGTAAAGGATACATTGAAATGTTTCAGTCTGGCTAAATACATTTCATGATTAAGAATATTAATCTTTGTATTTGAAAGATCTGCTCGTTTCAGGGGATAAAAAACAAACTTTCCGAGTTTATTAACAATGTTCCGCAAAGGGTTGTTTGAAAAGAAGACAGATTTTAAATTTGGCATATCAAAGAGCAGAGTCATATCGAGATGGTTCAGATTGTTGGAAGATAAGTCAAGAAACTGCAAGTTGTTGAGCTTAACATTGGAGGTATTATTAATAGAGCAATACACTAGTCGCAAGTAATTAAGATAAGTGTGTGTGTTTAATTGAATCATTGACATCCCTGAACCTGATGCATCCAGATAGCGAAGCTGTGGGAAGTGGTGGGCAGCAAGTGGTTGTCTGCACAGGAAAGAATGACCTCGACACAGACAGCTTTCAGGACAGATGGCGTCACATACAAGTTCATCATCGTGCAGAGGACACTGAGCCACTCCATCACACAGATGATCTTCATGCACACACACTGTGGAATCTCTACACTGGTAGTACTGAGTGCATGTCACACTCTCACAGTGTTGTTCGTCTTCACCATAGACACAGTCAGAGACTCCATTGCATCGAGTGTAGACAGGGAGACAGTACAGCCATTCAGTTATACATTGGTAATGACTATCAGGACAATGCTCACCATTCTTCATCACCTGTTGGGTAAAGTAGCCACTGCCATCTAAATTTACGTAAAACAATTTATTTAATGCAATTGTTTTCAAAGAAACATGAACACCCCTTTCTTCGACACAACCGACTTCATCAGAAGTGTCCACGCAATCTGAAAATTCATTACAATGCTGACTATGCAAACGGCACTGTGAGTTTGAACACACAAAACCACGACAAATAGAATGTTGACAAAAGTATTCATCAGTGTTATCTGGACAGTCTTGTACAAAATCACAAATAAATGTGTGATGGATTGTTGTGATCACATCATCACATTTAAACATAGTGTATGTACCTGCTGTGGTTATGTCATCAGGTACAGTATGTGATCTAGCCCTCTCACTGGTATTCACAAACCTATGGAGTTGTAAAAGCGACACTGATTTGCAATTTTTCTTCGTGTTAGAGAACAAAAATCCATGTGTTGCCTGTTTATTTGAACATAAAAGTACATACTGCCGAGTGCTTGTGAGCACAAATTTTGAAACATGTAAACGAGCTAACAATATTTGGGAATGAATCAACCCCAACACACGATGTGCAACTTCGCAAAGAGATGTAATCAATAAGTATGCACGTGTAGAAATCACCATAGAATAAAGCTGCCCTATTTGTCTCTTCCTTGAAGGGACGTACTGTGTTTCTAAACGGAAGTGGTTCATGCTGTAGATAACTGTGTTATCTGACCATGCTCGAAACTTACTGTACGTGAATGGCAGTGTATTCCAGCCTGAAGTATAACCAAAATAAACATTGAACTCTACATAGGTTTTAACAAAAATCAAAAAGTCGTTTTGCTCATTTCTTGATTTAATGGAAGCAAATTGCATTCCGAAAGCTTCACACTTATAGTTGATTAAACGTAAGCTACGTGTGTCTGACGTCATGATGAATTTTAAACATTTACCACGTGAAGCCACCAGCCCTTGGCAAGCAGGACTGCTGAATGAACAGTGTTCAGTCTCATCTCTTCCATCTGCACACTCGGGCTTCAGGTTACAGTCTAGATGATCCTTGAAACTGGTATAGTGAGTTATAGAACAGTTAAATAAGTCACCGGGTACCTTACGTGGCTGGGTTTTTTCAGAAATTGCAGATAAATAAAGTTGTAAATGTGTGTTATCAGGGATTGAGGCACTTAGCTGAATTTGAAGACTGAATGTTGGGAATACTTTCGCTGGCGTTAAATTAGTAGCACAAAAGCTGACAAAAGATTCCTGGCCACCGATTGTTTTAGTGTATTTAAATCTCAATTTAAAGTCTCCTGAAGAACAAACTCTGTCTGAATGTACTCGCTGAAAGCTGATCATAATGATATGTCCAGGATACCATTTCAAGTTGTGAACATATGTCCTAGATTTGACATTTGGAACTATGACATAGACAGAAAAATTTGATGCTTTCATTAAGCCAAAGTTTCCCCCTATAACATCATCAAACAGAATTCTGTTTGAAGGGGTGTTGCGATGTGATACATGCACATGTTTTTCAGACAGATAGTGTACTTCGTCTGAACTATGGCAGCAGCATGACACTATACCTGTTTTATGGTAATATTTCTGACCTGTGAACCTAACCTGTGTTTCCCAAAGGCGATCGTCGCACCAGTATGCCAGGCGTTGAAGACAAACACTCACATGCATATGTTGTAACGCTTCTATGTGTATATTGCAGAAAGTGGATGAATTGCCACACTCTCCATACACCAGCCCCGGACGGGTTGTGTGCGTTGCTAAGTAGTCATCACAGTCTGTAGCATTGACTTGCAATACCGAGTAGTCAGTTTCGTTTCGACCAATGAAGTAGTCAATTCCTGGACACATGGCCCTGACATTGGTTGTATTGATGGAGACGATGCTGGCTAATTTTTGACCTAGAGTGAAATCAACAGCCATCAGGGACATTATTTCGATGCAGATTTGGTTTGACAGGGCTGAACACTGGTGCAAATTACAGATGTTTCAGAAGACATTGTGAGTAAGCCTAGTAAAGCTACAATGTTTACACATCGTTAATATTTTAAAGATCAGTTCGGGAAATGCAGGCTCTAATGCAATAATTCACCAATTTTCGGTGAAACATAGTCGCAAAAAAGCGAAATTTCAACATTGAATAATCTTTAAAAAAACGACTTGACCAAATGCGCTCATATTTTCAGCATTTACTTAAAAGTAAATTTCCAACAATTGCAGTGCTTACTCTGGTTCAGCCCTGACAATTCCAAATGTCTTAAAAAGACACAAACAGGGGAAGCAATAAGCATCAAACAAATGACTAAGCCTGGAGCCTTGTAACACTCCACAATGAAGGCTAAAAAGCCAAGAGTATCTGCTATTGATGCAGCCATTGTAAGTAATTATGCTCAGCTTAGTCAGATTTTATAAAGAAAAATGAAAAGTCACTAATGAAAAAGACATGCTAGACTCTATGAAAGAGAAAGGATAAAGAATTATAAGTATCAAAGGCCGCGTGAAAGTCAAAGCAATTCTGAAGGAATACCATAATTCGAGACCTGCCTATTTTTGTAAATGAGCCACCAAAATAATGCTTTAAGGCCAGACATGGGGGTTCAAATTGATCCAAAATCATTACTTGTTTTGATTGGTTATTTCGTTTTGATTTTATCATATATTACTTAAAAAGCATAAAAATGTGACAAATGATGTGATTGGATATGCCGTTTCCAAAAACGAGGTTTTGGAGCTATTTGTGTTTTCATTTGTATTTCAGACGTGCTTATTGTTGCTACGGATTTCAAGATGTCATCCACTACTTCAAGACCTGCCTATTTTTGTAAATAATCCACAAAGAGAATGCTTTATCAAACGCGTTTTTTGTAGTTATTTGTTTTCATTTGTGTTTTAAACGTGCGTATTGGTTGGTATTGCACTCTTTAGATCTGAGACTAAATAAGTGAATGCTTTTGTATTATATCTTAACACTCCACATAAGATGCACTTTATATGTAATCCTTCATGGTGTCTTCAGCAGAAAAGAAAACACACAAAAAAGAAACAATATCTGACATCAACATTTTATCTTGGTCAAAACCAACCACGCTGACAGCATTCTTCTTTATTTTTGTCTCTCACCACCATTGATCACTACCGGTCACATGAAAAACGTTGTGCTTTATCCTTTCTGGATTCCCTGTGTGGATACTGGGGAATCTTTCATACAAATAGTTCCCCTATCTTCTGGAAGTTATGTGCTTGAAGCTTCCTCTAATATATCACTCTCTTTGATTCTGCCTTTTCCCTTTGCTTACTGTCATCTAATATCTTTCTGCTTTAATGGTCCATTTTCCTGCCTTTCTTCTAGACGTTCTTACAAAGATTATCTCCAGCCAAAGTCGGATATGCTGGGCCTAACTAATTTTATTTAGGTGCATAACGGCAGCTTCACGCATCTGCGCTCATACGACAAAAACTATCTGAGCGATCGAAGAAGAAGAAGAAGAAGAACCTTTGCTGGATGTTCAGTGCGTCACAGTCTTAAAACGATTTCATTTTCAAAATAGCATAGGTTAGGTTAGGTTAGGTTAGGTTAGGTATTAGGGACAGGCTTTCTCAGCCTACGCCTTACGGCCTATTAAAAGCGAAATACTGATCAAAATCTATGCAAGAAAATAGTATTACCCAAAGAACATTCTGTTAAGCTTAAGATTTAATCTAAATTGTTAAATTGCTATCCAGATTCAGCAAGTTATAAATGCTAGCACAACTCCTTTTTGGCGATTCGAGAATCGAAGCTCGTCTATGTTTTCGTGATTGTTCGGTTGTGTATCGGTGTAACATCTTGTGGCACTTCACTAGTTCACAGGAAATATTGTTGCACAGTTATATCATTATTTTTTAATGACCAGCTGCAGTATTTCACGGGAAATACTGTCGGTGCAATATCATTTTGGGCATTTGTCATGAAATCCTGTTGCACTTCTGCACAGCGATATTGTTTCACAAACCAGCTGCAGTATTTCACAGGAAATACTATTGCCGCGAAACCATTATATGGGCAGCATGATTATAAACGTGATACCGGCACAGACAGAGAGAGAGAGAGAGAGAGAGAGAGAGAGAAGAGAGAGAGAGAGAGAGAGAGAGAGAGAGAGAGAGAGAGAGAGAGAGAGAGAGTGAGTGAGAGAGAGAGAGAGAGGGCTGTTAGAATGTTTAATATTTATATTATTTGGGTTTCTGATTGACTGATTTTTATCCTTGCAAATATTTTAAAACTTTATATGCTTTCTTTTTCTTCAAATAAATAATTAAGTTCTTGTTTGCTTAAAACTTGTTCCCTGTAGTCATTTATTGTCCACACTGTTTAAGAGAAGTAACCGTGTGTGCTTGCGGACTTTGCTGTCTGTCTGTATGCATGTTTGTGAGTACTTAATTGACAGTATGAATTTGTCATGCCCATCGGCCCAAATACAATGCTTCAATTTATCATCACAGCTTATATTATCACCAATCCAAAAGTCAAATCAATTTTGGTTCTTTCAAAAATCCCTCTTTTTTACTTAGAAAAAGGAAACCAACTGCTATTTGTTTATTTTATGCACACAAAAAAAGTCTGGTTTCTTAAACCATCATATGATCATATTACTAACAGCCTGCCTGCTCGCACGAAATCTTCCCAACTGAATACTATCTATCCTCCGTCCACTCTGCCTAACATCTTCTCTTATTTATTTACAAGAACATTGAAACAATCAGAAATGAACTTGATAAACACCCAACAGGTGCTCATCTACTAGGCAAACCTTTCACTGGCAATCAACTCTCTCACTTCTCTCCTGTCACCAGAAGAAGATGTGCTGAAGATCGTGAAAAAGTCTGCACCCAAAACATGTGACCTTGACCCCATTCCCACGTCTCTGCTGTATGAATGTTTGGATGTTGTGTTACCTGTACTAACCAAAATAATCAATGATTCTCTGTCTTCTGGTCTCTTTCCTGATGTCTACAAAACTGCCATTGTCAAACCTCTACTCAAAAAGCCCATAATACACAAGGATTTAAAAACTTTCAGACCTGTCTCAAATGTATCTTTTGTGTCAAAGATCATGGAAAAGATTGTTCTCTCGCAGCTTTCTGACCATCTAAATTCAAATGATGTATTCAATCCCTTTCAGTCAGCTTACAGACCAGGTCACAGTACTGAAACTGCTTTAGTAAAGGTTGTTAATGATTTTCTTTCCTTTGATGAAGGAAAACTCTCAGTTCTGACTCTTTTGGACCTTTCAGCAGCGTTTGATACCATTGACCACAACACTCGTCTTTCTCGTTTGGAATCTGTCTTCGGCATCAGTGGTACAACTTTGTAACCGTACCAAGATTGCTTCCATTCAGGGCAGCAATTCTGCCCCAGCCTGTTTCCTGTGGTATGCCACAGGGATCAGTCATGGGGCCTGTTCTATTTGTTCTCTACACGTCTCCTCTTTCAGATGTCATGTCCCAGCATTCAACTCTCCATCACTCATTCGCTGATGATGCCCAACTGCAACAGTCTAAGCCTAGTGAGATTGATTATCTAGTTTTGTCCATGCAGGATACTGTTTCAGATGTCAAGTTGTGGATGACCTCCAATAAATTGAAACTCAATGATGATAAGAGTGAGGCACATGATCGTTTCAATTCAGAGAAGTTCCACCTCTGTTCAGTTTCTTGACTCTCTTGTCATTGGCGATGCTGCTGTTCCTTTCTGTCAGTCACCTTGGTGTAACCCTCGACTGTCAGCTAACTATGGTCATTCATGTCGTGACTCTGATTCGTAATGTGAACTTCGAACTCCGTTGTATTAGTGCCATTCGTCACTATCTCACAGTTGAAGCCACCAAGACACTAGAATCAGCTTTTGTACTGTATCGCACAGATTATTGCAATTGCCTACTTGTAGGCTGTCAGCAAACCCTCCTCAACAAATTTCAAAAAGTTCAAAACCATGCAGCTCGGTTAATCATTAAAGTCCCTCGTACAGACCACATCACACTCCACCTCAAACTTACACTGGCTTCTAGTCGAGGCAAGAATAAAGTATAAAATTGCTTGCCTCTGTTTCAATGCTGTCCATTCATCTGGTCCTGCCAACTTCTCTGATCTCGTTCACCTGTACTCACCCTCCAGGTCTCCCCGTTCCTCTTCTGACAAACTTATCCTTTCTATTCTATTCTAAGACAATAAAAAAAAATCATATGGTGTTCATTTTCTTTCAGAGCCCCTTCTATCTGGAACTACCTACCCTATGAACTTCTTTCTGCTAAATCTTTCAAATCTTTCAAAACCGCTCTTAAAAGTCACCTCTTCCGGCAATACCTCTGATTCTGAATTCCCCTTTGTCCTGTTCCCTGCCTTAAAACTATGTTCCCCACATTGTGTGTGAGTGTGCGCGCACGTGTTTGTTTGTGTGTGTGTTAGGGTGGAGGGGTGTGTGCATGTCTGTGCATATGCGTGTGTGCGCGCGTGTGTGTGTGTGTGTGTGTGTGCACGCGTTGCGTGCGCATGTTGTGGCTGTGTGCATGTTTGTGATGGTTAATAATTGTAGCAGTTTATTTATATATTTATGATCTATCTATTTATTTATTTATTTACTCATTTAAATAATTTGTGAAGCGCCGTGAGCTCCAGAGAGAAACGGCGCTCTATATATGTTATTATATATATTATTATTATTACTATGATTCTCCCCTTTAGGGAGAATACTGTTGCATAATTTGTAAGAGGTTTTTTTTAATTTTTATTCTTCTTCTTCTTCCCCTTTGTTTTGTCCGATTTGGCTGTTTTTTTCAGTAAAATTGTGGGGCACTAAGGGATTGTCACATTTTCAGTATTACATTTTTGAGTCCAAATATGACCGAAAAACCGCAAAATCGGCAACATTAAAATCTTCAATAACTCAAAAACCGCTGGACAGATTTCATTCATATTTCGAGGGGTGAATGCCAGAACTGCCCATCTGTGCTCTTTATTCCTTTTGAGATAGACCGTTCTGGCAGGCACCCCTTGCTCAAATGTAGATTTGCAACATTTTCTGTATATTACCGAACCAGAAGTGCCCCAGCCATGGTCAGGCAGCTTTTATTTGGTTCACGGAATAGCTAAAACCGGAAATGACGTCACAAATCTAACTATTGGATATTGTAGCCCTTATGTTGGCCCAGGTCTGAAAGGAGTTTGTTGATGATATGTTAAATAGTTTGGAAGTTATTCAAATTTATGTAAATTGGGTTGTGTTACTTTCACTTATTTCCATTTACGGATTTTTGTTTTCATCCGATTTCGCTGAAAGTTGCTGGAAAATTGAAGGACAATATTCTAATGCTACATTTCCAATATTAAACCGATTGGCCAAAATGTGACCAAAATTTGGCCAACAATTGCCTTTATTTGCCAAATGTTATCTCGAATAATGCAAAAACAGCTAAACGGAATACTATCATATTTTTTAAATTTATTAAAAAGTAACATTGCAATACTTTCGTTATGAATTCGAACCATAAGTACCAACCGGAAGTGGGAACGAACATGGCCAAATTTGGCCACATTTAAATATTGCATAACTTGCAAACAGGCGTTAGAGGGGACAATCCTGTCATGTTTACTCTCAAAGGCAAACATAAGCCCTCTAGTTAGTAGTAGTAGTAGTAGTAGTAGTAGTAGTAGTAGTAGTAGTAGTAGTAGTAATAGTAGTAGTAGTAGTAGTAGTAGTAAGTAGTAGTAGTAGTAGTAGCAGTAGTAGCAGTAGTACACAATGGCATAACCTACTCAAAAGATAGTTTTAAGAAAGTGTTCTGTCGATAAAGTGTGTGAGTACTGTCGTTAATGTACAAATTCTTCACCTCTCTTCCGATTTAACTGAAATTTCCTGGAAAGGTGCTGGACAATGTGGGTATGTGCAATATAAAATGTTTTTCCCATCGTTCAGCGCACGGAAAACCGCAAATTTCAATTGGGCCAAATGTCTGTCTTCAATAACTCCAATAGGGCTGGAAAATTATTTCGTATTTTTAATATATTTTTTTAAATGCAATACTTCCAATATAAAAGCAGAACGGAAGTGCCAACCGGATGTGCCCAGGCTGCGGTCAAGTAACAGTTTATTCAGGGATAGAGAACCACAAAGCGAGTGAGCCTTGAAGACTTTGTTTTGCCTCTTGTTTTTGTCCTACGTGTGACGACGCTTAAAACTGAATAATATTACACGTCGTCTTTTCTGTCGAGTTATACGTAATGGTATTCTGAATTGTATTCTTTACCTCGGGTTCTGTTCATGCTTAGAAAGTAAGTCTAAAACACATCTTATCAAGGTAAATATAAACGGTAATATAGAGACAATGCTCATCGCCACTTACACATTTTCATTCGCTAATGCCTGCATGAAAACGCTTGTGTGTGTGTGTGTGTGTGTGTGCGTGTGTGTGTGTGTGTGCGTGTGCGTGTGCGTGCGTGCGTGCGCGTGTGTGTGTGTTGTCAACTCTTTTAACGAGAAAGTCTTGTTTGTGTATAGTAGCACACATTATTTATTAATCTCTCTCTCTCTCTCTCTCTCTCTCTCTCTCTCTCTCTCTCTCTCTCTCTCTCTCTCTCTCTCTCTCTCTCTCTCTCTCTCTCTCTCTCTCTCTCTCTCGCTCTCTTTCTCTCTCTCTCATGTGCGTGTGTGTGTGTGCGTGCATAAACATTCTTTTTTGGGGTATAGTAGCACAAATGATTTATGATCCTCTCTCTCTCTCTCTCTCTCTCTCTCTCTCTCTCTCTCACTCTCTCTCTCTCTCTCTCTCTCTCTCTCTCTCTCTCTCTCTCTCTCTCTCTCTCTCTCTCTCTCTCTCTCTCTCTCTCTCTCTCTCTGTCTCTCTCTCTAGCTCTGTCTGTTTCAACCTACCCGCATCCCAATGTACAGGCACAATGTAATCATGCCTTCAGGTATCATGATTTACGACCAAGGATACTATGCGCGTGTTGGTTTGTTGTTTAGACTCTCTCTCTCTCTCTCTCTCTCTCTCTCTCTCTCTCTCTCTCTCTCTCTCTCTCTCTCTCTCTCTCTCTCTCTCTCTCTCTCTCTCTCTCCAATACTGCTCATAGATTGCAACTTACTGTTAATCATGAAAAGTCGAAAATAGTTGTGTTTAGAAATGGAGGGCACATAGTTTCTAGAGAAAAATGGTTCTATGGCGGGGTAAAGATAGAAATTGTGAAGTGTACAAGTACTTATGTATAACCTTTTCATCTGGATTAACGTTCTCTTATTCTCTGGAAGAGATGGCTTTAAAGACCCCGCACGTCACGTGTCACATTCCCTCTTATACTAGGAAGCTTTCTTTAGATTCCTTACTAGCTATAAGAGGGAAAACACGTGCAAACCGTGATTTTGACACGTGACGTGCGGGGTCTTTGTTCGGCATTCTCAGATTTCGTTGGTCATTAGGGGAAGCCTCACCAAATCTATTTTTCAAAAATGTTGACACCCAAATGCAACCTATTTTGACGTATGGCTCAGAGGTATGGGGCTTAAGTGCAGACCACACCGTTATTGAAAGAATCCATTTGTTTACTAAATATCAGTATCAAAACCCCAAGTGCATTAGTATATTGCCAATCAAATCGATACCCTCTTTACATTCAGACACACACCAAATGACTGCATTAAGTACTGGCTTAAAGTTATTCAGATGGAAGAAAATCGTATTCCAAAGAAAAGTTATAAAAATGTTATACATACTTCACTGTAAGGGTAAGAGGAATTGGGTATCTAATATAATGTATACTTTGCATAGGTATGGCTTTGGATTTGTGTGGGAGAACCAGGGTGTTGCAAATAGTAAAATGTTTTTATTTACCTTTAAGCAGAGATTGATCGATTGCCGCATCCAAGAACTTGATTCTACCATTTCTACTAAAGAACACTTCCAGTTGTATTCAACTTTCAGATCTGTAGAAGGCCTCCCCCATTACTTGTGTGTGATTAAGAATCCTACGTTAAGAAAGCATTTAACTAGAGTAAGATTAGGAGTTTCTCAGCTGAAGACCCATAGATCCAAATATTCCAAATTCCAAGGCAAAACTGACTGCCCATTTTGTCTAAATGTTGTTGAATCAGAATTGCATTTTATCTTAATGTGCCCACAGTATAAACATCTACGCGAAATGTACATTCCTAAAAAGTATTACAACCACCCCAATGCTTTCAAACTAACCTAGCTTCTTTCTGACTCAAGAGTGTGCACTAAACTTGCCTTGTATTTATCTAAATCCTTTATTGTAAGAAACAACAATACTCAATGTGCTTGAAAATGTAGCGCAAAGCATGAATCAACTCATTTTATGTGCAGTTATATAATTACGTAATTTCATATTCCTACCATTTCCTCGAAGATAGATAATAAGTATGTCCAGAACATTTCTACTGTTACTAAAGGGTTTTGTTGGTTCTTGAATGTATGTTTGTTAGAGGAATTGTGAACATGTAGATTAATTCCATACCCCCTTTTCCCCCTTGCTTGTGCAGCATGTACACTGAATGTATGTGCGTGTAATATAACGTGTGGGATGCATTTTGTCTTTGTCTCGCCGCTGGGTCACGAGTATTTCTATTAATCCCTTTGTCAAAAAATCAAGTAATTATGGTGTTTTGAGCGTTAACTATAATGGCGATACTTTATTTGCAACATTTTGTTTTTGTGTGATTATATTGGTCAAAATTAAATAGTTCCCCCCTCCACCCCTTTCCTTCT